>CM077082.1:30052879-30393685 GCA_039513925.1 Platanthera zijinensis
TCTCTCTACCCGCTCGACCTCTTCCTCTTTGTCGGTCTGCTTCTATCCGCTGCAGTCTGTTTCTATCCGCTTCGGCCTCTTCTTGTCGCGGACTATTCTTTCCCGCTCGACCTCTTCTTGTCGCAAATTGATTCTCTCTGTCGCGGACTGCGGACTGTCTCTATCCGTTGCGGCCTCTTCTCTTCTAACCGTCGTGGACTGCTTGTTGTACTTCTCTTGCAGTGCAGGCTCTTCTTACTCTTGTGTGGTTTCCTCTAGCCGTTGCGGCCTCTTCTTTTCTAGTCGTGGGTTGCTCTTGCCATCCTTCTCTTCTGTTGTGGTCTCTTCTCTTCTCGTCGTGGACTGCTCTTGCCGGCCCTCTCTTCTTGTCGCGACCTCTCTACGTCGTGCTCTCAGTCCGCCTATCTTTATCTGATGCTCGCCTCGTCGTTGCGGATTCTCCGTAACCGTTGTCTGCTGCGACCTTCCCTGCTTCCTGGAGTCCGCTGCGGATTCTTCTTTAGTCGATGTGGCTTTCTGTTCTCTGCTTGATATATCTGCTAGCGGCATCTCTCTGCGGCCTTCTCTAGTCGCTGTCTGTTGTGCTGTCCTCTGCGGTCTCCTGTCTGGCGGCTTTCTCTTCTCTAGTTGTTGCGGATTCTACGTAGCCGCTGTCCGTTGTAACCTTCCCTGCTTCCAGGAGCCCGCTGTGGATTCTTCTCTAGTCGTTGCGGTCTTCTGTTCTCTGCGGCCTTATCCTCTATTCTTTAGTCGTTGTCGGCTTCTCTTGAGTTTATTCACTGACCGGCTATCCCTCTTGTTGTCATGGACTCCACGGTTGCTTCCTCTCTTCCAGCTCGTGCTGCGGCTCCCTATCCTGAAGTCCACAATGAGCTTCGGATCACCACCATCTCTCTAAGTGGAAAACACAACTTTGTAGAATGGGTGAATTCTGTTCGTCGTGTTCTACAAACCAAAGGTCTTCTTCATCACCTTACCCGCGACGTTCTCATTGCTCCTACTGACGAATGGTTATGTAACGACGGCCGAGTCCAATCTTGGATCCTCAATTTCATGGACACCGAACCCTACCGCATGGCTATGTATCAAGAGACGACCAAGATAATGTGGGAGGAGCTTCATTCTCTTTACTCTGGAAAAGACAGCTTGCTACATCTGTTTGATATTATCTCTGCACTTCAACCTCTGGATCCCGGCACAACGAGTGATTTGACTTCTTTTGTTGCGAAGGCCAAAACTCGGGTGCAGGCTTGGATACAACATCAGCCTCCCTCCACAGATCTTGCTACACAACAGTCACAAAAGGAAATAGTTGGGATTGCGATGATGGTGGCCCGAGTTACACTCTACCTCTACAGTGTTCGGGCTCACATTCTTTCCTCCTCTACCACACCCTCACTGTCTGATGTCTGCTCTATGCTGCTCAAGGTTACACCCCCCCCCCTGAGATTCCAACAAATTTCACTCCCGCTCTCCTTCAGCAGCCCCTCTTACCTATTCCTGCTCCAACTTGTGGCTTTTTAACTCAGAGAGGCCGCCATACGTCTCGGGGACGAGGATGTACTGACCGCTCTACCTTAAAATATACTTACTGTGATCGAGAAGATCATCTTGAAGCTACCTGCTACCGCAAACATGGTCTGCCTCCACATCTTGCTACCTTTGCTACAAGCTGGTTTTGTACCCACTGTGGCTCCTCCACAGGATTCTGATTCTTCTACCCGACAGGATATCACTGCTCTCTGCACCCAGCTTCAACAGCTCCAAGGCGTTATCAGTCGCTTATCTGGCTCGGTTACGTCTTTTTCCTCTGAAGATATATCTTGTCTCTCCCATAGCCCCCACTGGATCGTGGACTCGGGTGCTACTCACCACATTACATCCTATAAACCGCCACATTATATACAGTCTGCTTATCCCAAGTTCATTACTGTCGCCAATGGAGACACCACTCCGGTCTCTGGCGCGGCTGATCTTCGGCTCACCCCCACTCTCCTTTTATCCTCGGTTCTTCATGTGTCAGAATCCCCCTTCAATCTTCTATCAGTTAGTCGCCTTACTCAGAAACTTGACTATTGTATAACATTTTACCTTCCTCCTTTGTTCTGCAGGATCGCCACACGTGGAGTACCATTGGTAAAGGACGGCTGTCAAATGGACTATCTCTTGGACGTTCCACCCACCATCCTCTCTATTGTCTCCACTGATGATTGGCATCGCCACCTTGGCCATGCTCCCCTTCCGATTCTCAAGAAGGCTCTTTCTGATATTTCATTACGAGAGTTTACTTGTGAATCATGTATCTATAACAAACATCATCGTACTTCTTCTCCTCCTACATGTACATGGAGTGATACTCCGTTCTCTTTAGCTCTTTCTGATATCTGGGGACCCTATAAAGTCCCTAGTGTTTTTGGATATTGCTATTTTGTAACTTTTATTGATGATTATTCACGTCTCACTTGGTTATATCTTCTTCATGATCGTACTGAACTGACATCTGTTTTTTGTACTTTTCTTACTGAGACGCGCACGCAGTTCTCCACTATGTTAAAAAACATTCACACTGACAATGCTCGCGAATATACCGGTCGCACCTTCTCAAATATCTGCACCGAGTTTGACATCATACATCAAACCTCGTGTGCTTATACCGCTCAGCAAAATGGCGTCGATGAGCGAAAAAATCGTCACCTCCTCGATGTCGCCCGGTCTCTCATGTTTCAGATGCAAGTGCTCATCGAATACTGGAACTTTGCGGTTTCTACTGCATGTTATCTTATCAACCACATGTCTTCATCTGTGCTCAACTTCACCTCTCTTAGGTTCTTCTTTCCTTCCACATCTCCTTTCTCTCTCACACCCCGTGTCTTTGGGTGTGTGTTATGTTCATCTTCTTGGTCCGCCTACTGATAAGTTCACTGCTCGTGTCACTAAGTGTATGTTCGCTGGCTACTCTCGCACTCAGAAAGGTTATGTTTGTTACTCTCCTCCCGATGACAAACTCATTGTTTCGACTAATGTAACCTTCTCTGAAGATCAATCATTCGACTCCTCTCCTGCCACCCCGTCCCCACCGTCCACGGCAGCTCGTCCTACCGTCCCAGTCACCACTCCATCTCTCCCACCTCTTCCCTCACCACTCCTGGTCCCCTCTCGACCTCCTCCGCCGCCGCCACCTCTCCGTGTCTATACTCGTCGTCAGTCCAAGAATACTTCTCTATAGCAACTCCCTTCTATTGATGACACTCTGCGGCCTGCTGATCCAGCATCAACCTCTACGGCATATCCTTTGGCGAATTATATGTCACTACATCGCCTCTCTCTGCCACTCCACCAATTTGTCATTTCTCTTTCTTCAATTTCAATCCCTAATTTTGTGCAGGAAGCGTTTCAACACCCGGGGTGGCGGGCGGCCATGGATGATGAAATGACTGCTCTCTGGGCTAACCAGATCTGGGCTCTGGTTCCTCTTCCCCCAGGCCAGCCTTGTGTCAGCTGCAAGTGGGTATTTGTTATAAAACATGTTGCGGATGGAACTATTGATCGCCTAAAAGATCGTCTCATGGCCCGAGGCTTCACTCAGCAACAGGGTCTTGATTATGACGAAACATTCTCCTCGAATGCCAAGTTGAATACTGTTCGGGTCCTGATCTCCTAGGTCGCCCACCGTCAGTGGCCCCTCTATCAATTGGATATTAAAAATATCTTTTTCAATGACGATCTTCAGGAGACAGTTTATATGCACCAATCTCCCGGGTTTGAGACCACGAGGGGGTCTCATGTATGTCATCTCTGAAAGTCTATATATGGTCTTAAACATTCCTCATGTGTTTGGTTTGAAAAATTCAGCAAGGTTGTTCGCGAAGTTGGTTTTACACGGAGCTCGGCCGACTTCTCCCTCTTCACTCATCATCAGCCAACAGGTATTGTGATTCTCCTTGTGTATGTTGTTGATATCCTAATTACTAGTGACGACTCTACAGGGATACAACAAATCAAGCAACATTTGAACTCGGCATTTCAGACGAAAGACCTGGGAAATCTTCGATACTTTCTTGGGCTTAAGGTCGCAAGATGACCTGATGGTCTTGTCTTATCCCAACGAAAGTATTGTATTGACCAACTTCAAGATGCTGGCTACTCCGAGTGCAAACCTGCGGACACCCCTATGGATGTAAATCACAAGCTTTTTGCACATAGTTCTGATTCTGACTAACTGCTTACAAATTTAGAATACTATCGACGTTTGGTGGGGAAGCTGATTTATCTGACGGTTACTCAACCTGACATCTCATTTGATGTAGGGGTTGTAAGTCGTTGCATGCATGCTCCTCGGACATCTCATCTCCAAGTTGTTGAGCGCATTCTCAGATATCTAAAGACTGCTACGGGACAAGTACTTGTTTACAAACCATCTACCTCTCTATATCTTGTTGCATACTCTGACTACGCAGGATCTCTTAATGATAGGCGTTCCACAACTGGTTTCTGTACATACTTCGGTGGACACCTCATTACCTGACATAGGAAGAAGCAGATTGTTGTTGCTCGCTCTTCTGCTGAGGCCGAGTACCGTGCTATGATTGTTGTTGTTTCTGAGTTAACATGGTTTGAAAGCCTTTTGAATGATTTGGGACTCAAACTCTCATCTCTGACGACTCTATATTGTGACAGTCAAGCAGTGATACACATTGCTAAGAATCCACTCTTCCATGAACGAACAAAGCATATTAAAGTTGACTGTCACTTCTTTCGAGAAAAAGTCCAATCAAAGAAGATAAAATTGGAGCATGTTCTCGCTACAAGACAAGTTGCTGACATCCTGACAAGTTCTCGCTACAAGACAAGTTGCTAACATCCTGACAAAAGCTCTCTCTCAGCCGTTATACTATCAGTTCTTATCCGAGCTTGGTGCCTACGACTTGTATGCTCCAGCTTGTGGGGGAGTGTTAGAAACAACTTGTAAATGCCCATTTAGTGGCCCATTATAGGCTTTATTCTTCCACTTATATTAGTCTCATATCATGTAAAAGGGATCTCTCTCTCTCTCCTCCCTATATATTTGTACTCATACTTGTATTTTACAATTTAAGAAACATACACAAGGTTTACTCCATTCTTTAACATAAAGAAGCTAATAGGTGGGGACATGGAAGATCAACGAGTAAGATACTTGTGCTTCAGCTTTGACGAACCATGTGCAAGCAATGATTTTGGTTGGAATTGGATGAATTCGATGAGGAAGGTTAAAATTTCAGTACCATGCAAACTGTTACCTTTTGGGAGAGAGCACGCAATCGGTTTTGCACAACAAGGTGAAGCCCTACTTCTGTTATATATATTAGAGTCCCATTTAACTCACCCCCCCCCCAAAAAAAACAAAAAAAACAAAAGGGGGATCATACACCGAAAATTTGGAGAAAAGAAACTCATGCTGAGCGTGAGTTTCAGGCTTGCTGAGCAAATCAGCAAGTTGGCGCTCGGTGGAGACATAATGAGGAACAAGAGTACCCTGAGTGTGGTGATCACGAAGAAAGAAGACATCACCACCAATGTGCTTGGAGAGCGAGTGCTTAGTTGGATTCAGGGTAATCTGGATACCCCTGATACTATCACAATAGAGTGGTAGGACCCAAGGTTGTAGATGTCGGAAATCAGGGACACGTCGGTTTAGGTTTTTCATATTGGTTTTAATATGTTGGGGGATATATCAGGGATATTTCATATATCGGATTTAATATTTAATTATTTACGTGTAATTATTTATAAATTTAATAATTTTTTAACTTATATATATTAATATATTAATAATTTGATATTTATTGAACTCCTAAATTTATCAAACTAATATAAACATTTTGTATTACAAAGTAATAAAGGTATAACGCGTGAAATAAAACAAGAGGAAATAGAATATCGGGAAGTTGTCGATGACAATGGAAGATAAGGAATCTATAGTGCATAATTCAAAGACCATGCGTAATTGAAGTCGACGATGGACTTGAGCAAAAAAGAAAGCCAGAAAAAGGAAAAAAACAACCTAAACAAGTCAGTCGATAAACTGTTGGGAAATATCGGCCGATATATATGCGAATATATCGGTCAATAGCAGACATATCAGAAGATATATTCAAAAAGGATATTTTGCAAAAATATCAGAAACGTGTTGTTTTGTCCATGAAACCTTTTATGTCGGCCGACATGTCGGCCATGTCGGAGGATATCCACAGTACTGGTAGAACCAGAGGGAGCAGCACCAAAATCAACAAGCAACCAACAAAGCCAAACAATATCTTCAGCAGTAGTGATTATGGCACGAAGCTCAGCCTCTGTGCTAGAAAGAAAAATGTTTGTCTACATCTTGGATTTCCAAGCAATGAGTGAAGAGCCCAAGAAGAGACAAAAAACCGGAGACAGAACGACGATCAACAGGATCACTGGCACATGTAGCATCAGAATATGTCTGTAACTGGCGAGAGCTGCTGCGGGGGTAGAATAGACCACGAGTCATAGTGACACAAAGATATCGGAGAACACGTAGTAGGTGAGCATAGTGAACTGATGTGGCAGCACTCACAAACTAACTTGACAATGAACAACAAAGACAATGCCAGCTCTAGAGATAAACTAGGCTCCCAACTAGATGGTGGTACCGTGTCGTGTTGGAAAGTGGAGAGCCCTCATCCGGGCGCAGCTGAAGGTGGAGCTCCATGGGAGTAGCAACAATGCGAGATTCGGGCAGAGTAGCACAGGCCAGTAGGTCTAAGGTGATAGTGTTGCTGAGATAACCGGTAGCCAATAGGAGTAGTAGAGAACTCGATGTCCAAGAAGTACCACAGTTTGTCAAGATCAGTCATCTGAAACTGCTGGTGAAGGTGATGCCTAACAAACTCAACATAAGAGGCATCGTCACCAGCAAAAATCATGTCGTCAACATATAACAGGAGAAGGGTCTGACACCGTGATGAAGAGTAGACAAACAGAGCTGAATCATAGTGACTAGGCTGAAAAACAGTTATAAGAACTGCTGAACTGAAACACTCAAACTAGGCTCGCGGAGCCTGTTTGAGACCATAAAGTGCTTGATGGAGGCTACAAACAAGACCAGGAGCGGTAGAGAGACCTGGGGAGGAAGCATGTACACCTCTTGCAAATCACTGTGAAGAAAAGCATTCTTCACATCCAGCTGAAAGAAAGATTACTGACGAACAGCTGCAACAACAATGAGGGTCCTGATAGTAGCCATGTGGGCCACGGGAGCAAAGGTCTCATCATAGTCCCGACCGCGCTCTTGCTGAAAACCACGGGCCACCAATCGGGCCTTGTATCTCTCCACTGTGTCATCCGAGCAAGCCTTCACTTTGAAGACCCACTGTCAGGTGATGGGATTGTACCAGAAGGTAATGGAACAAGATCCCAAGTAGATGTATGCTCAAAAGCACTCAACTCCTCAGACATGGCGGCCTGCCACTCAGGAATCAAGACCGCCACGTTGTAGGTACTAGGCTCTGGAACACCTCAAGTAGTCGTTGGAAGGGCTGATAGGTCAAAGACCGGTGGATCAAAAGCTGACTAGCAAGGTTGAGCTGATCTGGTGGGTGTCGATCACAAGTGGGGTAGCATCGTGTTGAAGGATCATCCACAAGTATACCACTGGAAGAGACCGGATGCAGAGGAGCAGATGGCGCATCCGTAGGACAAACCGTCAAACATAATGTCGAGCATAGTGTTGAGGAAGAGCAGGGGCACGAACCTGGACTTGAAGGTTAGGAGACTGTGGGGATGACTCAGGAAGATCAGGGCACAAACCTGAACAGGAAGGTCTGGAGATTGTGTAGATGACTCAAGAAGAACAGGAGACGGTGATCCTGGTGGAGACAGAGTGTGAGGTAACTCAGAGGACGTCATTAATTGTAGTGGAAATGTGAGTAGAAGGAAAAGGAGATGAATGTGAGGATGGAACAAAAAAGGGATGATCCTCAACAAAAGTAACGTCTCGGGAGATACGAACATGACAAGCAATAGAATCATAGCATTTATAGCCCTTGTGTTCAAGACTATAACCAAGCAAAGCACAAACGGTGGACTGAGCAGATAGTTTGGTGCACTCATGAGGAAGAACATAACATAGACAACCAAACACATGTAGGTGGTCATAACGAGGACGACCAAACAGACGCTCACAAGGACTGTTACCCTATAGGAAAGTGGATGGTTGGAGGTTGATAAGATAGACAACAGTGGATATGGCTGCAGCTCGAAAGTATGGAGGCACATGAGAAGCAATGAGGAGAGTACGAGACGTTTCAATGATATGACGATGTTTCCTTTCCACAGTGTCATTCTGAGAATGAGCACCAGACTAAGAGAGCTGAGGTAGAGTACCATGAGAGGCCAAAAGATCATGAAAGGCATATGACAAGTATTCCCCCTAAATCGGAGTGAAACGTGTGAATGGACGTGGAGAGAACTGAGTACATACCATGAAGACAAACTCAACATAAATGCAGAAGAAATCAGGACGAGAACGCGTCATATAAACTCATGTATAACGAGAGAAATCATCAATAAAAATAACATAATAACGATGACAACCTTTTGAAATAAATGAGCAGGACCTCATACATCAGAATGAACTAAAGCAGAAGGAAAGGATGATCGAGACTCACTGGATCGATATGAGAGTTGTAGCAGTTTACCAAACTCACAACTCGTATATAAGTGCGAGCGATCAACAGACATGCGACCTAAGATACCCTGATGAACAAGATAGGATGGTCGAGCTCCACTGGGATGGTCGATACGGTGATGCCACTGAGGAAAGCTGGCCGACGAAAGACGGATGGGAGATGCAACAGGGAAAGCTGATAGCGGAGTGGGTTAAGGAAGCCGGAGATGGTCGAGCACATAAACCCCGCTAAGGTGACGATCAGTTCCAATGAGTGTCCTGTATGACGATCATGTACATGCCACAAAAGCGCATCAAAAATAACAAGACAAACTCAGGAAACAAGCTGACTAATAGATATGAGGTTTATTGAAAGCTTAGGAATATAGGCAATATCGGGAATGTGAAAGTGGGCGGTATGCATGGTACCACAACTAGCAGCGGGCAAGGTGGTGTCATCAACAATGATGACACGTAGGTCAGAAGAAGTAGACCGGCGGGAATGTAAGGAAGATGCATTAAAGGTCATATGAAAGGATGCACCAGAATCAAGTGACCAAGAGGCTGCAGAGGCAGATGCAGCCGCTGAGTCGGTTTGTGAAGTAGAGGCATGGCTGACAACAGACGTCGAGGACGAAAGGGCACGACTCTGAGAGAGTTGCTGAACGAGCTGCATGATCTGATCAGGAACAGAGGTAGGGCTATCAGGAGGAAGTGGAAGGATAGGAGCAGCTCGATATGGTGCGCCCTGCTGGCTTAGAACACGATGTAACTTGCGACACTCCGAACGAATGTGTCCCAAGTTGTGACAGTAGTGACAGCGATAAACACGACGTTGGGAGGTCCTGGAGGCCGGTGGTGCACCTGGCAAGGTACTGGGAGAAGCAGCTGAAGACGGCCGATGCGGAGCAGGTGCACTAAATCCAGGAGGTAAGACTGGTGGATCAGGTGCCGAGAAGCCGTACTGAGGCACAACGAGAACTGAGTGTAGCGAGGAGGTTGGGTGCATGCCCTTCAAATAGCGAAGACATGTCTCCTCAGCGACAACAACAGCAAGACAATCACGCAGGGATGGTGGAGCAATCCGGTGCATCAACTGAGATCGTACAAACTCAAACTCGGGTCGAAGACACATGACGAACTCATACATGCGCAGGTGATTCCTCTCCTCAGCAATGGTGGTACAACAAACACAAGTGGGGCAACCAGAAGCAGACATCTCATCCAGATGGTGCCATAAATCACTGAGTTCTGCAACGAAGATTGGAATGGAGCGGTTGTGCGGATAAGCAAAAGCAAGTGTTTGCACCAAGGAGTACTTCTATGCCTGGTTGGAAGACATAAAGTTGACATAGATGATCTCAGATCTCCCTGGCAGTAGGAAAGTCACATTCAACCATACAAATGGATATCTCAACAAACTAGTAAAGAACAACAATGATTTGTGTGTCATCATCATGTCATTTCTTCCAATCTATCACGCTAGTGGCAGAAGGAGAGGATGCATCGGTCCCATTAATGGTGGAAAGAGAGGATGCATTTTCAACGGAAATGAATGATGGAGGTGGAGTAGAGCCATCCAGATGACCTCAAAGCTGAAACACTCGAACCGTGGACGACCATTCCTTGTAGTTGGTCTCATTAAGGATGATGTCAGATTTTGGAAGGTATGAAATGTGAGGTGAGGCCATTTGGACAAACTGCAACAACAAAAGAGAAGGGGTCTCACGGTTACGGCAGCTTTGGCGCAAGGAAAAACCGCAGCAGCAAAAGGGAAGGAGTCTCACAGTTACAACATTTTTGGAGCAAGGAGAAACCACAACAACCAGATGCTAGCTGGAGAAGGGCCTAGCAGAGTCGGCGAGAATGGGATCGAGCGGATCCAATGGATCTGCGACAGGCTGGAACGAACAACAGTCGGCAAGATCTAACTAGAACGGAAGACGGCCGATGATCGACAGAATGGAACGGAGTTCACGCTGGATCGACGGGCTGGAACAAAGAACGATCGGCAGGCTAGAATGAAGAGCCGATCAACAGGATAGAACGAGCGACGGGATCGAATGGATCTGCGTCTCGCCGGATCGATCGACGAAAACGAAGTGGGCTAAGGCTGGAGAGACGGGATCAACGCTGGCTGGATCGATTAACGAGAAGGCGGAAGAGAAAACCTAGAGCTATAATACCATGTTACCTTTTGGGAGAGAGCACGCAATCGGTTCTGCACAACAAGGCGGATCCCTACTTCCGTTGTATATATTAGAGTCTCACTTAACACAAACAACTACATCCATCTGTAGACAACCATTTGTAGCTGTGATGGACACGGGAGCACGCATACTTTCATTAATCAGAACACTGCAACTTAGTTAGGACGGTCTGTGCATCATAGGACATGAATGAAGGTAGTAGTGGCTACAGAGTGAGGATTTGAAGTTCGAACACTGAAGTACAACACTGCAGCTCCCGTTCAACATGTTTGTTTTAAGTCAATTTGTACATATCCCTGGAGGGGCTAACGTTGTGTTTGGAATGAAGTGATTGAGTACCTTGGGACCAATTGGAAGGGGCAAACAGTGTTTTCAGCTTAAGCCGAGAATGAAGTTTTAATAAAAGAGAAGCCCGGTGCACAAAGCATTCCCGCGCAGTGAAGGTATGGGGGAGGGTCCCACCATAAGGGTGAAATGTAGGCAAACCTTACCTTGCATATTTGCAAGAGGCTACTTCCAAAACTCAAACCCGTAACCTCAAGGTCACACAGCAACACCTTAACAGGTGCACCAAGGTCCCCTTCCCGAGAATGAAGTTTTAATATTAAAATAAATTTTGTGATCGAGTACATTGAGACCAAATGTAAGGGACAAACAGTGTTTTCAACTTAAGATGAGAATGAAGTTTTAAAATTAAAATAAATTTTGTGATCGAGTTAAATTAAGGACCGTGTTTTGACACGGTGCGTGATTAATGAGATAACCAACCTAAAATTCGTAAAACATGCACAAAGAGCTAAGATTCGAACACATGTCATCACCACAAAAAATTCATCGACATATATAACAATCAAAGAAAAAACCCACAATAAGGACTTTTCAAATTAACGCCAATGAGGTATAATGACAATTTAGGGCAAGATCTGAAAATATAAAGATCATGTAAAAAAATAATGCTTACAACTCAACTAACAAGAGATGAACACTAGAGACAAGAGGGGTACCATATGCACATAAGAGCATCGACGATCCAAGCCATGTCGAGTTGGATTTGGCTCAGAGGGCTGTGGTAGCCTTGAGAAGACAATGCTTTCTCTATTTGCTCTATGTTAGGGTATCTGTACGGGGTATTGCTCTATGTTAGGGTAGCTGTATGGGGAGGGATGGTGATGTGATTTAAAATCAGGGGACGGTAGTTTTGAAATATAATATAACGACCTATTTAAACTTAATGGCGCAGGAGACTTTGGCGGACTATTTCTAGCGAAATAAACGATCTAAGCGTCGCACACGATCGTAAACGCTATCGCATGAATATCCAACGTCATGAAACTAATTCCACAGGCACAGAATATGAATATGGACAAACAAGGCAATGGAAAATAACGGTAATCAGACGATGAAATTAACTAGGGCAAGCTCTAAATAATTACCATTCATTCATAAAATTTGAGCATAACATTTACTAAGGCTTGAGAGAGGGGAGGTGCAAGGTATACCCAAGGCGGAGGCAGTGGCTGGAGAGGGGATGGTGGCTGGAACTTGCGGGTTGCTGGAGGAAGTTGAATCCACCGGAGGAAGGCAGAGGAGGCCACGTTGAGGGCTGGAGAAACTTCAGGCGGCGGAAATGGCGGCCACCGGGGCTGGACGAAACAGGAGAGTGCATGGAATCGCCGCTGTCAGCGGCCTGGATGCAAAACTGGCAGAGGAAGGGCCGCCGGAACCCTAGGGAGGGTTTTGTGGCCAAGTCGACGGCCGACTGGACGTCCGGAGAAGACGTCGCCGGGGAAATCGACGACAGAAGGCGTGGAATTCGTCGGAGGAGACGAACGCCGGAGGCAAGTGTGGCGCCGTCAGGAGAGCGGGAGAGACTGAGCAGGGCTTTAGGGCCGGCGCTGGACGGAATCGAACGAAGACAGTAAGTCTCGTTCGATTCTATTTTCCAGCCGGCTAAGTAAAAGGGGGGGGGGGGGAGTTTGCTTTTATAATAGGTGGGGAGTTAGGGTTTGGAGGAAAGAAAATGGGCTCAACTAAGTGGGCTTCAAGATGGCTTTGAAGGGGAAATTTCTTACACATTTATAAATTAAACAGTTAATTAATTAAACTTGCCCTAAGCTTATTTATCGCCTAAATTACCGGACCTATGTATTTAGGGTCGCGTTGGCCGGTCACACCAACGCGCCAAACCAACATTGCGCGAACAACATGCGCGGTACCAAATTACATCAAAGCGCTAATACATGCGCGACAAAGCAAAAAAAATACAGGTACGATAAAAATACAATAAAGAGAGGCACCATAGGTTGCATCAATTCCCCCGGGGTTGAGAGAACTCGACCCCGACGAGAATGCAATGCAACCAATCACTATCAAGTCCACGATGGTGGTCAACGAGAAGCTGCGTAGATGTCCTGCTAGCGCCGTGGCTGCGATCCAAAACCTGCAAGTACCTCTCATCTCCAAACTCGCAATCCAGTAGCAAAATTTTATGCAAAACATTTAAATAAATAATAATTATTAGAGCTTGCAAGGGATAACATAGGCGGTGTGCGTAGCAAACAAGTGGCGGGAGGGAAATCGTGAAACAAATGGAAGCAAGCTGTGGAACCAGTAGTACATGACGCAACATCCTCATGCGTAGCAGACACTCACGATCGTCCGCAAAACAAGGGCCGCCCGTCGCTTGGACGTCACCCGATAAAGTTTCACTCGAGTCACAACCTTTGAAACAACTCTCAAATCTATTGATTATGATCTCCCACAAGAACCCATGGAAACGGGTGTCCCGATGAGGAGTATAAAACCTAGGGGTCATCTCAACTTTCCACGTACAACTCGACCCTAAAAACCCAAACCTCAAGCGGTCGTGGTGAGGTGCCCCAATGTGCTCGGCTGTCACCAAGGAACAACGACGCGGACTAAGTGCGTGCTCGTCAAATACGAAGTCAATAACAGGTGGCGCTTCTGAAGCACCCAAAATAGACGACTCACGAAAATCAGATGCCTCCCCCTGGGGTGAGGGTCCAGGCCGTCGCATAGCACAACATAGGAGAGGTGTAGTGGAGACTTCCAACGACGACGTAGATGCTAGTGAGGTCTTCCCAGGTGCCCTAGGAACAGGACCACTCTTCTGGGGAAGAAGAATAATCTTGCGTCCATCATGATCAAAAGAATGGGAGTTCCTCACGCCATCATGCAGAACATGTTGATCATACTGCCACGGTCGTCCTAGAAGTATGTGGCAAACATCGATGGGGGCGACGTCACATAACACTGAATCACGATACACGTTCCCAATAGAGAACTCTACCTGACAACGATGAGTAATGGGTATAGTCAACGGACCACTGACCCCAGACAAATGGTACGACTGCTCTAAGGGGCGTGTCAAAAGTTCTAACTTCTCTACCATTCGCTGAGACACGTAGTTTTCCATACTGCCGCTATCGATAATGATGGAACAAAAATGCTCTTGAATGCGGGCGGTCGTGCGAAAAATTTCCTTTCTTCGAGGAGCCTGCTCAGTGGTCTCGCAAGAGGTAACCAAACCAGAATGAAGAACACAAACGAGGTGCTCTGCTTGCTCGCCCTCGACCTCGATGACACAACCAGCCTCGGGTAGGGGCTCAGGCTAGGGGTCACTAAGGAAAACCCCATACTCGGGTTCACCCCCGGAGGTGGAATCAATCACAGCAACAAACTGGCGTCGCGGGCACTCGAAAGATTTGTGCCCGGGCTCCATACACTTGAAGCATCGAAAAACCCCAGTGTTGGGTCGGGCTCCCATGGGCTCCTTGCCTCGGGACGGGCCAGGGTGAGGAGTCGGGGCTCCAGTAATGGCAAGCGGTGGGGAATCAGTAGTGGTAGATGCGGGTGTAGTAGTGGTGGTGCTCGAAGTGGGTCTATCAGTAGACCTAGGTCCATCAGTAGACCTCTGACCAGATGTCCTCCTCTGGAGAGCCTCCACTCGACGTGCTCGGCTGGAGATCTCTCCAAGGTCCCGAAAATCATGAAGCTCTAACTGGTCTCGTATCGCGTATCGTAGCCCATTCAGATAGCGGGCCACAACCATGTGGCCTTCCTCATTCAGATCTAAGCGTGACTGGAGGACCAGGAATTCGTTGGTGTACTCGTCAATGGTTTGTTTATCTTGTCGTAGGTTATGATACCTACGGTACAATGTCTGCAAGAAATCAGCGGGGACGTACCTCCTCTTGAGTTGAGTTTTGAACTCAACCCAGGTGGTGATAGGTGGTTGTCCCATCGTGTAGCGCATTCGCTCAACTTGCCCCCACCATGTGAGTGCGGGGCCCTTCAACTTCAGGGTAGCATACTCCACCTGCTGGTGGGCAGGTGTGCGCTTCCAGCTGAGGAATCGCTCAAGTCGCTCACACCAATCAAGACACACCTCAGGCTCTAGCGTGCCTTCAAAATCCCCAACGTCCAATTTAACACCGGCATCCCATCTAGGGGGATTCCTATTATCTTGATATGCTAGTTGAGGTTCCGGCGGTGGTGGTGTGGGAGGTCGTGCAGGAGGGGTAGGGGGCTGAGCAGCAAGTCCCCCTAAATGATATTGGGCTTCCAAGTTATTAACCGTGGTACGCAGTCCTATCATGACTTGGTTTGTGTCCCTCACGGAGAGGGTAAGTGTAGTGATAGCGGTCATAATTTCTTCCATTCGTTTTCCTATGTCTCCCACACTACCCTCTAGGTGCTCCACTCGTGAGTCCATAAGCAACTCACAAACTTAGGAATTACGTGCAAGCAGGCGCTCGGCTATCCCACAATGGGAGTGAGATATCCCAGCAGCTACACCAAACTGATGTGATTTAAAATCAGGGGACGGTAGTTTTGAAATATAATATAACGACCTATTTAAACTTAATGGCGCGGGAGACTTTGGCGGACTATTTCTAGCGAAATAAACGATCTAAGCGTCGCACACGATCGTAAACGCTATCGCATGAATATCCAACGTCATGAAACTAATTCCACAGGCACAGAATATGAATATGGACAAACAAGGCAATGGAAAATAACGGTAATCAGGCGATGAAATTAACTAGGGCAAGCTCTAAATAATTACCATTCATTCATAAAATTTGAGCATAACATTTACTAAGGCTTGAGAGAGGGGAGGTGCAAGGTATACCCAAGGCGGAGGCAGTGGCTGGAGAGGGGATGGTGGCTGGAACTTGCGGGTTGCTGGAGGAAGTTGAATCCACCGGAGGAAGGCAGAGGAGGCCACGTTGAGGGCTGGAGAAACTTCAGGCGGCGGAAATGGCGGCCACCGGGGCTGGACGAAACAGGAGAGTGCACGGAATCGCCGCTGTCAGCGGCCTGGATGCAAAACTGGCAGAGGAAGGGCCGCCGGAACCCTAGGGAGGGTTTTGTGGCCAAGTCGACGGCCGACTGGACGTCCGGAGAAGACGTCGCCTGGGAAATCGACGACAGAAGGCGTGGAATTCGTCGGAGGAGACGAACGCCGGAGGCAAGTGTGGCGCCGTCAGGAGAGCGGGAGAGACTGAGCAGGGCTTTAGGGCCGGCGCTGGACGGAATCGAACGAAGACAGTAAGTCTCGTTCGATTCTATTTTCCAGCCGGCTAAGTAAAAGGGGGGGGAGTTTGCTTTTATAATAGGTGGGGAGTTAGGGTTTGGAGGAAAGAAAATGGGCTCAACTAAGTGGGCTTCAAGATGGCTTTGAAGGGGAAATTTCTTACACATTTATAAATTAAACAGTTAATTAATTAAACTTGCCCTAAGCTTATTTATCGCCTAAATTACCGGACCTATGTATTTAGGGTCGCGTTGGCCGGTCACACCAACGCGCCAAACCAACATTGCGCGAACAACATGCGCGGTACCAAATTACATCAAAGCGCTAATACATGCGCGACAAAGCAAAAAAAATACAGGTACGATAAAAATACAATAAAGAGAGGCACCATAGGTTGCATCAGATGGCTACGACCAAATTTGGAGGGGGCCGATTTTAGGTGGTTAGAGAAGGGGTCCAAGGGGATTGGTGGTTGGTGCTGGGGAATTTAGTAAGAAGTGGAAGAGTATGTTGGTGGTTGCTTAAGATTCAGGAGGATTTTGTAGTACATTTGGTGCATCTAGGACTGACGGCCCTCGGTCGGACAGGATAGGAGTCGAGGAAGGGCGGCTGGGTTTCACGAGAATACAAAGAGGAGGTTCCCTATTGTTACATTTTTCCCAAGCTGCTTCTAAAAGAAAGGGGGGCAGGTTTTATAAAAGCATAGGATTTTAGGGTTTTTTCTCTCAATAAGAGATTTTAGGATAAGAGATCAAATATTTGATTTTCTTACCAAGAGATGAAATGAAGCCTTTATTTGGGGGTTCTTAGCATTCTCCTCATTATTAATTTCGTAAATTATATAATTAATATTTTTATTTCTTTCTTTGAATTCAAAATTATTTAAGCTTTCATAAAATACTTGTTTTAAATTAAAATTTTCATTGCATGCTCAAATTATCACCATACCTAATTTGATAAACTTTTTTTGTTGGTCACGCGCACGCCAATAAGCCGCAATAATGAGCGCAAGTGGCATGTGTAATTTGTATGTTCAATTTGTATGTGCAATTTGTATGAGCAGTAATAACATGGGCGGGAATAAAAAGAAATCAATATGCGCAAAGATATGTGCAATTTGTATGTGAATAATAATAACATAAATGTGATCATGCGAAGCAAGTTGCATCAAACTTTTTCTCTAAATACAAGAAAAACGACATGAATCAGGCATTAAACACCATGCAAAAGACCAGTCCCTCGATGACCTTCATGAGGATCTCGGCGATTACACAAATGTCACATGATCATCATATCTTCCTAGCACCCGGTACTGCAGTGGTTCTCGACGAATACGTAATGAACCCGTCCCTCGATAACCCATTCCTTCTCGGAGAATAAGGCAACTGCGACGTGCCCGTCCATTTGTGTTCACGATTTCAGTACCTATTCAGCTCCTCCTACCCTCAACCAGTCTCCTTCTCTAACCTGACTCGTGCCTCCACTGTTTTTCCCCAGTCGATTATTACCCGAGCCTCCATCTCACAGCAAACCAATCCGAGCCTTCCTTTCCTCCACTATGATCACACAAGCCCTTCAATCATCGACACCCCACTATTTTCCCCTTATGGCCAAACTCGCATTCTTATCCTATGTCTTTCAGCCTTGGGAAATCGCTTTACTGCAGGTATTAATCTTGCTCCCCTCGATTAGCTTTAAATTCATGCAATTAAATTTTAAGAGATCAAATATGAAAATGCTTGCATATCATTCATCTTCTATTATCATTATTTCTCACATTTATTTATTTTCTTTAAGGAAAGCCAATTGTGAGTCTATTATGACGTGTTAAATCCCACTTTACTCTCTCGCTAATAGCCAATTGTGAGTCTCTTATGATGAGGTGGTGAAGTAGGAATGACACTGATGGGAGAGGACTTTTGGGCTGTGATGTTGTGTCTTGAGTCGTGGTCGACCTGGGAGGCTAAGGATGGATCACAAAAATTGTTGGCAGAGGCCAGAAGGTCGGTGGGGTCTTGCCTTGCTTTGGGGAAATAGTCGTCGAAGCTCTTGACGGCGGCTTGGTCTATATTAGCTCAGAGTAGGTGTGGTCGATGGAGAAAGCACAGGAAAGGATTCTAGGGTTAGTTAAGGTAGAGGGTAAAAATAGCTTCTATTCGGTTGAACATCAGACGGGAACTTCAGTTGCCCTGTGAAAATTGGGTGGGCTTGTCTGACTATTGGAAGCAAGTCCCCTGTATCTTGGTCGATTGTAAGGTGTCAAACTCCAAACATGGTAGGAGTTGATGGGGTGTGGTTGGCAGACCTGTTGTCGGAGAAGCGAGGAGTCGGCGGTGCATGTCATACACCATTTCTTTGAGGTCAGAGAGCATTATGTCAATGAGATTACATGGGCTTTCATGGATGTTTAAATGGAGAGGCATGTAGTGTGCAAGGCACAAAGTCCCGACTGGCGGAGGCCGGACCAATTGATAGTTAAGGGCTATCGAAAAATGAAATATATTGGATTAAAGAAGAATGATGAAAACAAAATAACAAGGTATGCTCGTTTATCCCAACTCTTGAGGGAGGAATTGCCCTAAGAATTCCACTTCCTTATAAACCTATAAAATACTAATGCTCGAGATATTTTCATTCTCCAAGTAGGGGCACCTTATACAAAATGGAGACACTGGTACAAAACAAATCACAATAAAATAAAACAAATAATTAATTATGAATATGGTATTATCCATATAAGGTAATTGTGTTTCTGAGAGAACCCTCACAAAGGGAGGTTGATCGTCCGAGGACACGTGTCATTTGTTTGCAATGGCATATACATATCATTTTCTATATTGACAAAACTACCATGCAAAGTTGATGTCTGACAGACTTTCTATATGTACCCTCCCACTTCCATCCTATTGGTACTAGGTTGGGGTGCAAGTTCCAACATTTTCCTTTCCTATTCCCCTTCTTTCCATAAAAAGGTCATCTCATCTTACTCTTATCCTCATGTATTTTGAACTCGGAAGAGGTATAGATGCTACAATATTTGGCATTTCTTATGTTCAACTGCAAGAGAAGATCTTTCATACCCCACATTCCGCCTAGTGCGGAGAAAATTTATACTAATTGTCTCCCCTCGAATATAATATGTAATATTCTCCAAAATAAAACAAAATCTCTCCCCATCATTGGAACCTTCTGAAATTCAAGCTCAGCGAGAAGATCATAAAGTAACTCAAAAACTTTTCTTTTCATAAGCTTTTTCTTACAGTCCTTTACAGACTATAAATAAGTGTATTCAATTTTTGCACACTTATGGGTCACTGAGTCAATTTTTAATCTCCCTCAAAGTCACTCATATCAGCCATGGATGTCTATGCAGTTTGAATTTGATAAATCATGCAAGGATCTTACTACATAGAATAATTTCTATCAAACAAATTTTCCAACTCTTTTGCATGCAGCGGAATAGATACAAACTAGCAATGATGGTTTCCATTGTAACATCCATAATTATTAATACAAAAATAATAATATATTGTTGGGTTTGATCATTAGCAAAATTGACCAAGTCACGTCAGATCGAGGTACAATTTTATTACAATTAATGGATAGCGTCAATCAATTAATTAAAGAAAGTGTGGGGAATTTTATTCGACGCATGTTAATATTTATGCAAGAACGTAACGTGTAGACGTAGCATTTATTAAAAAATGAGAACAATGAAATAAGACCTAAAAGTTCAATTTTCCCTCCTAAGAAGGTCTAGACACATTTTCCCCCTCTCAATTTCACGGTTTTAATTGGTAATAACCGCACCTTAATACCCCCTTCCTTGTATGTCTCGGTAGTAGAGTAGTTTAAAAAAAACCACAGCCTCTACGGTTTCCTACCATAACCAGCACTTAGACTCATGCGCCTCTTCAATTGCCCTCCCCGCTCGATAAAGGCAGAAACTGCCGCCGGTTACCTTATTAGCCTGAGACTCAAAAGGAACGGTCGACTCAAATCGAGCCCTAATCTCTTCCTCTCCCCCCTTTGATCGTCCTCCTCTAGCCGCTTGCCAGGCATAGAAATTCAAGCCACGGGGCACCTCTCTTCCTTGATGTCTGGGACATCTCTCAGGTAAACCCTGCCACAACCCGAGCCGACCCTCCTACCTCCCATTTTTCTTCCAACTGAGGGTTAATAGCCTCCTTCTTTGTCATCTAAGAGACGTCGACTTACTTTCCTTTTCCCAGATCCATGAATGGTGATGCTCTACCAGTCCCCCAATCTGTCTCCACAAATACAGAAGTCTCGACGAGTCCTCACAGTGAAGCTCTTCCGCAAAACAGGTAACCAATGTGTACCCCTCAGTCGCGTGTACCCTGTTTTGGTTTGGTAATGGTTGTTGAAGCTCTCTTCTCCCATGTCTACTCACAGTTTGGATGATCTTTGTCGTGAATTTTGTTGTCATTGTGAGCCCTAGCAGAATTTAGCAATTGCTTAGGGTATTTTCGATTATGATTTCAAGCCTTTCTCCTTCACTATATTCAGTAAGGTATCATTTTTGCTTGAACGATTTGCACTTTCTTATTGATCGTAGGATTCAGGGTGTGCATTAAATCTATTACAGGGATATCATTCCTTGTTAGACCATTAATCTCGATTGTTTTATTTTCACTAACATATTATTGTGTAAACGCCGAAACCCTAGGAAATTACTAAAAAATTAATTAGAGCTTATGTTTTCCCCTCAAATCTAGAGTTCGAATTCGCATAGACCAGAAAAGAATACAAGCGTTGCAAGTAGTCTAAAAGAAACCATGTCATCGCGCCTTGTGTACGAACGTCGCAATATCACTAAAAGAAAATTTTATTCATTTTGGCTAGACATACCAGATAGCATGTCATAAAAATATTCTTCTTTATTATTCAAAAAAATACTTGTAGCCAAAAGAAACTGCATCTATTGTTAGAAAGCAATAACCCATCAAAATATCCAATTGATATATATAGATCCTAGGTAAAATATTTCCCCTTCAGTTAGACCTTCATAAATTGTGAAAATTTACGGAGCATATACTCACATAAATAGTTATAATACGAGTATCAATCATATAAATATGAATTTTAATTGAGTAACTAATAAGAGGCAATGTCTAAGAAATGCATATGAATACATAAGCAAAGTAGCAGTAAACAGAAAATGATTAAGAGGCACGATTGAGATCTTCTCTCGTGATAGATAGAGGCGCACTATCGTACTCATATGGCCTAGTGTATCGTATAAGCCTCAACTTTGGGGAGATGATATTCCTCTTTTAGAAGTTTAGTAGATGCGAATCTGTGTCCGTGAGACACTAGAACACCTAGGTTCGTTAGTAAGGACTCAGATCCTTAGATTAGAATCGTGCATCGAAAGCTAATCAACCCAGTATTTAAAGAAGGATAAACACAAGCCACCTAGAACTCAAGTAGAAGTTGAAGCTTAGAAATCTTTTTAGTCAACCAATTTTCGGAACTTAAGTAAATATGCTTAATATGATTAAACTAGAACAGATAATATGTTGTCAGTATTATTTTAGAAAAAGTATGCATAGCATACTAGCATATATTTTTCTATAGTATAAAAACTTTATTTTAAAATCATGCATTCATGTTCTTTCAACAAAATTTTAGTGTCTCTAGCAGGAATAATTTTTCTTACTCTCTAGCTGGGCTGACCTATTTTCTCGCATTTATTTATAGGGGTCACATGTGGGAAGTTGCGTCTAGGATGAGCACGCTTGCGGAGTTCCTCTTATAGTTTGTTTTCATTTAGTTGTTTTTCTTTTCATGAACTCTATGTAGCCTTAATGTTTAAGACTTTTATGTATCAGACACTTTATAGTATTTCAGATATTCAGATGTTTGATTTATTTTATATTCTAGTTAGTTCTGTGAATTCAGAATTGATGAAGTACACTTTTACCCTTAGCTACATTTTCTACTTCCGAATTCCGATGTAAGTTTTCTTTTAATAGTTCTACTTTAACCTGCTATGTACCACGTTAAATACTGTTACTTAATTTATTTCTTATCGCGGAGCCCGACCAAACTACTGATTTGTTGTTAAACTGGGTTGGGGTGTTACATCTAAAGAATTGATAAGTCAATTTATCACAATCAAGTTCTCTCATTTTTGTTCGTAAAAGGAGGGAACCATCATAACAGGATTAGGTTTTGATCCAGTGGTAAACCATAGTCTTCTCCGGCTCCCAATAACGTTCTGAAGGGGCCGAGTCCAAAGGACATAGTTTTCTCCCATTCAATTTAATTTGAGTGACCCCATAAGAGTAATCAACATTGGAAGACCTTCCAATATAGGATTTGGAAATGCTACCAAAATTTTCATTTGATTACACTCCATTTAACCTATCATCCAAAAAGAAGTGTAGAACAAGAGAAAAAATACAAGCAAAAGGTATAAAGCGAGATGATGGTAGAGCAGGCGCTAAGGAACCAAAAACTGAACAAATTCAAGCTCTGTTTGGGACGGTGGTGGCGGTAGAAAAGGCTCTATTCTCCCCATCATTGTTGTTTTGCTTGTGTTTGGTTTATCAATGGCAGAAAAAGGGCTTGTCAAACAAAGTGTTTTCAAGTCTTTTGAGAAAGCAGTAAACTCTCACTTTCAGAAAAGCTAAAATAAATTGTGTTTTCATGTTTCTTTTCTTGTAGTTCTACATCTCCATTCTTCTCTTACTACGTTTCCTACCACTTTTTTTTTGTTAGCCTAATTTCCTACCACTGCTTTTCCTGTCGTCATAATCGTCCTAAATAGAGCCTCAGTTATCAGAAAGCCCTTTACCCATTACATCTTTAGGAGCTTACATGTTTTATATTCATAATTCATGGATAATAAAAAAACGCATACGCTTGACTGTTAAGTTTAAAATATCAACAAAAATATGCTAACTTAACAAAACTTTACAAGTTTTAAAGCTGACAAGAAATGTGGGGGCATCAACATCATCTTCTCAATGTTTTGCAAGGGGGAGCATACTCATTGCACCTAGATAAATCGACAACCATTTCATGAGTCATATTTTTGAAGCTTACAAACCTAAAAACATAAGATGGCAACAAAAAGACATCATTCAAAAAGCATAATAAAAAATTTACTAACCAGTCCATTGGATCCCTTTCTGGAGCATCATTTGCTGACATCAGGTCGTAAGACTCAAGATCGAGTTTCTCACCATTAGCAAGTTTGTACATCAACCAGCATCCTGTGGATATATTCAGATGCCAAATCAGATTTGGGAAGAGCTAAGTTTATAGCAACTAAAGAAGAGAGAATGGCGAAAAAAATAGTATATCCATCCCTATCAACAACCACAAGCTTGTTTAAGTCCGATGTCCACAGAAATACATTGTTTAGCACGTCAAGATTGGCTTCTAAGTGTCTAGTTGTTAAAAAAGGGCTCCTATAAGGTAGTGAAAAAAATTATTCAATTGTAGAAAGAACTTTTATTTTTATTATACAAACAAAATCCTAAGATGTAAGGTCTGAAAATGATACAATTTGAACAATTGTAAAAATGATTTTACAATCCTTTAACATGAATTAAAAATGAATAAACAATTAAAGCAAGAATATAATATATTAAGGATATAATTAAAATGTAAAAAATAGTATTTTAGATGTAAATACATGTATTTATATCATTAGCAGTATAAGAGCCTTTAGATGTAGGTAGTAATCCTAACTCAATGTGTACATATATATTGGGCTATTAGCCCCATAATAAGATATGAGAAAATTTTCCATTGTACATGGTATCAAAGCAAAACCGTCTCAGTTTCCATCAAGCTCTTTGTTCCAGTTCATCGATCAACAAGGATAGCTCCTTATCTCTAATTGATTGATTAGAAGAGATTGTCAGTCAATCTAAGTATTGAACAAGTCTGCCTGTAGAACTAGTCAATCTCTAGACATTGTTGAAAACTACAGCCCTCGCCGATGCTACAGATGGTCGATCAGAATCTATCATTCAATCTTGTCCCGTGAAGTCGATCTTTCGTCAATACCAGAGCTTCAAGTCAGTCAATCTCCAGACGCTGCCAACAAACTCCCAATCCTCGATGAATATCGGATGTCGGCTATATATCGGATTGAGTTTTTAAATATCGGATGTCAGAAGTCAGAGACATGTCGGGAATATTTTAAAATATCGAATTTCATTGTCTTATAAATAAATTTTTTTTTTTATGTATGTTAACTATAATTATGTCATAAAAATAGAAAAATAGTATACAAATAGATAAAAAATGAGTCATTTATATTACAAATAAAATTGAATAGTATCTAAGATAAAATATTAATAACAAATACAAAATGATACATTGTAAAATATATTTAATAGTATACAATAATTTTATTTTGATAACAACAAGTTTATTGCAAATAAATAAGATTTAAAGTTAAAAATCCTTAATTGATTATAAGTCTTTTCAAACTTATAATTTATATTAAATACATGTTCAATCAATTAATAAATATATTAAATATTTTCATATTTTCATATTTTTGTAATATGAAATTAAAAAATTGTGAAACGATTATACAAATTTGACTGTAAGAATAAAACGTTAAAAAAATCAAAATAAATCCAATCGATTTACATACATAATATAATATGTATAAGTGATTTAAACATATACTGTTAGTCTGCTAATATAACATAAAATAAAATAGCGGACGATATATTTAAAAGTTGTGACGGCCAATATATCGGAAAAAATCAGACATGTCGGCCTATATTTTACAAAATGACATAATCTATATTTTTTAGAAAAACATATCATTTTGCCCTTAAAAATGACAAGTCGGGAGACATGTCGGAGGACATTTAAAACAATGATAACAACATATAATCTCGCATCCAACAAAGTACAGTCCAAGTACATAATAATAAAACACAAAGAACTATTAATAACAACTTACGCATGCAGACGACGGTTGAATGCAAAAGAGGGGAATTCCATGCTGCTTGAGGGTTGTAGAAGATTGTAACGTGGCTGCAAGAGGGCTGTTTGGCAACGAGGACAAGGGAAATCAGTCACGGTTAGGCTGAGGGAGGGTTGGCTGTGGGGAGGAGGAACTAGGGAGATTAGGTAGGGAATAAGTGTTTTGTTGTGTTGGAAGGCCAAACAGGGCAGAGGAGGTGTCGGTTATTGCAGATAAAGGTCCGGGCGGGCTGTTTTGGTAGGGAAAAATAGGGAGTTACAGTGCAAGAAAGACAAACAGGGGGGATCTTGCAGATGAAGGTCCAGGCAGGATGATTGATGGCTAAGAGGGGAAGAGAGGAGGCTCGAGTACTGAAAGAAAGGGAGGGAGGAAGCTCACAGTGGTTGGCGGCGCTTAGGGCTGGCGAAATTGGATCTGCAGTGATTGAAATAGGGCGTAGATGCTGGATCTTGGACGGTAGTGGTCGATAGAGGGAGGGGTAAAGGGAAACTAGAAGGGAACAAAGCCTTCGAGTCCACCAAGGAGGCCTATTGGTGTCGCACTAAAGAGGAAGACCGACGGTTTCTCCAAATCGGAAATAAAACCCATGATGCCCTCCATAGTTGTCCTCTGCGTGCATAAATAAGTCCTAATTGAAATAGGACATACAAATCGGATGGCTCATATTGTTCGAGTCGATCGGGTGTCAAATACAACTCGAAATAAATAAAAAAATATACATGAAAAAGACTCAGAAAGACTCAGACAAACCATTTAAAAGCATCTGTGGACTCGAATCCCCTGAACGAGTGGCGGATCACAATGATCTTCATCAATCTCCCTGACTTGAAATCACTCAACTCCGGTGAGTGAAGATGGTCATGCTCTTAGCGTAGGGCTAGGGACAAATCATGCATCTGGGAAATGGGTGGTGGCTCCAGCAATGTTGTAGCTGTCGGATATCGGGGACACGTCGGTTTAGATTTTTCATGTTGGTTTCAATATGTCGGGGGGTATCGGGGATATTTCATATATCGGGCTTTAATATTTAATTATTTATATGTGTAATTATTTATAAATTTAATCTTTTTTAATTTATATATATTAATATATTAATAATTTAATATTTATTGAACACTTAAATTAATCAAACTAATATAAACATTTTGTGTTACACAAGTAATAACGGTATAACGCGTGAAATAAAATAAGTGGAAGCAGAATGTCAAGAAGTTGTCGATGACAATGGAAGATAAGGAACTTTTAGTCCATAATTCATAGATCATACATAATTGAAGTTGATGACAGACTTGAGCAAGGAAGAAAGCCAGAGAAAGGGAAAAACTACCTAAAAAATGAAACAATTTTGGTTTATTTCTATTTGACCCTAGACACTAATTAAAATAAATTGAAAAAAAAGTCGATAAAATGTCGAGATATATCGACTGATATATCGGCTGATATATCGGCAAATATATCGGTCAATAGCAGACATATTGGTGGATATATTCCAAAAGGATATTTTGCAAAAAAAAATATCGGAAATGTGTTGTTTTATCTATGAAACTTTTATGTCGGCCGACATGTCAGCCATGTTGGAGGATATCCACAACAGTGGGCTCCAGCGAACAAGATATAGCAGTGTATCTCGTCGGCCCATGGCTGTGAAGTCATATGCAACAATTTGAAGTAAGCCGACGACAGTGGCAGGTGGCTCTAAATAAAAAGTATCTCCATTTGGAAGCTAAACTGGTGGAACTGTCAACGGTGTAAGATGGTCCTCATGGTGGGACTTGTCAGGATGAGGGTGAGGAGAGATAGAGGAAATGAAAGATGTGGCTCAGGTACGGAAGTGGGAAAAAGATCCGCATACACATGCTTCTCGTAGTAAGGAGTTAAGTCATCTACATTGAATACTTGGTTGATCCTCATATTCTGAGGAATGTCAATTTCAAACGAATCGATACCGATCCGCCGTATGACTTTATAGGGATCCATTTGGCGAGCGTTTTGTATGTTCTCGTTAAGAACCTCTCAGATCATATGTGAATCATCACTTTCTCTCCAATTTTAAAATTATGATCTCACTTGTGTCTATCTGTTTGAGCTTTATAATAATCATTACTTGTTGTAATTATCTTTTGGATCGACTTATGAAGCGTATGCGAATGCAGAATGAAAAAATTTTTTGATGTATGCAAGTGACGAACCAAAGAATCGACATACTCATTTAAATGATGCATGAGAAACACAACAAACATAACACATTGACGAAATAAATGCTCCATGTAGCGAAGGTTCCTGGAAATGGGTGATTTATCGGGAGATTCTTCGGGCGCAGTGTAGAAAATGCATTAAGCGTACGAGCACTCAAGTAACTACTTAAGACTGTGGCACTTATTTGTAATTCAATGGTGTGTCAATTGTCATCGAGAGGCTCACCTGGTGGTAAGGGCAGCCCGGTGCACAAGTCCCTGCGGAGCGAGGGTTTGGGTAAGGGTCCCACTTCAAGGGTGAAATGTATGCAAACCTTACCTTGCATTTTTTGCAAGAGGCTGCTTCCAACACTCGAACCCGTGACCTCAAGGTCATACGGCAACACCTCAACCAATGCGCCAAGACTCACCTGGTGGCAGACAGAAAAAATCAGCATGAATGACATCATCACCCGAAGGAATATCATAGATGGTGACAAAAGAACGCAACGCAAGGGTGCGATGGGTACCTCTCAAATAATAAAATTTGTCAGGTGGGTGACGTGGGTCGTCAGGTGGGTGACGTGGGTCGTCAGGTGGGTGACGTGGGTCACCATGTGGTGTATACAAAAATTCATCGCAAACACGATGATCACTAGTGTGAAGACACAAACCATTCACACTAGAGTGAAAGCTTCTTGGGAATGGAGGCTCATCAAATGAGCCTCTCGAAGACTTAATCCCGAAGAGGTCAATAATGGAATGATGACCTTCAAAGAGGAAAACACCAATAACGATAGTGTCTATGAGAACAAGTAAGACACCCATAGCAAAGTTAATGTCAGCCCCTTGACCCTCACAAAATAGTGGTGGCTCAACAGAAGGCTCAATCATGAATTCAAACATAGCGGGATGATTCCATAGATGAGAACCACCCATGGAGGTTGTGTCCTCAAAAACGGGTCGGGCAACCACAACAATATTAGCACTAGACTCTCGACACTCAGCAATGATGTGGCACGGGGCAATGACAAGGGGAGAGTGAGAAGAGCTCATACTCAAGAGTGGGGTGATAGGTAGATGATCGTGGGGTGTAACTAGGTCGACATGTGGTATAGGAGATGGAAATTTTATCGCGGTGTCACTGGCCCGCTCACTAGTCACAGCAATGTCGCTCTCCACCTGTATCCTAATGTCATGATTAGACTCAACTTAAGATCACATGGGCATTGAGTCTCATCAAAATGATAAGTATAAAAATTAGGAGTCGGGTCTCTTATGTCAGTGAGAGCACTACTAAACACATCGGTAGTTTGACCTAAATCTTTAGGCTTTCTCCTATTGATTCCTCTTAAGGTAGTCCTCGGGCGATCAAGATGAGCATCCATGCAATCAAATTGATCAAAAACTAATCGCTGAAATTCGATCTCATACATCTCTATTTGTGGAACACTAAGAGCGTCTTGACATGTGACGTGATCCTGGTGATGGTGACCTCTATAGGGCTCTTGAGGGTCATCTAGACGTTGTTTGTAGCATAATCAGATAGTGCCCGTGCGTGGACGTGATCCCCACGAACATGCAGTGGTGGTCGAGTATATACAAACTCAGATTCTTTAAATAGAGAAGCGTAACGACAATAACCTGAACGATACTCAATTCTACCATCATAAAGTCGTGTCGAAGGATCAACATGATCCGCTCGAGCGCAAAGATAAGGATGACGATAATCGTTAAAGTGTTCATCTCTAACATAGTGGGATCGTGTTGAGGGGTCAACCTGATCTCTCGAAGTGGTGTGTTGCGTTGAGAATAATCATCGCAATAATGTAAGGATCTCGTAGAAAGGACTCTACGGGATTGGGTGTAAATAAACTCGGGATCCCAAAATAGAGAGGAATGACGGCAATAACTAGCCATGAAGGAACCTATAGACTCTACTATTGTGGATTAAAATAAAGCTCAAACCTAGCTGTGATACCATTTGCCACAGGACGAATCTATATGTGGCGGAATATCGATGCCCTAACCCTAGATGCAGTGCAAGCGATCACACGATGAATGCAAAGAATCTATGATGACCCTAAAATGCAATGCAAGCATGCACGCGACAAATGCAAATGAAGCTACAACCAACCATAAAATGCTATGAATGCATACACGCAATTCAATCAAATGTAAGCTTAATGCACGTGCAAATGATTTGGTCCAATTGCAATTTAGCCACAAGTAATTAATTAAAACAATATTTAAAGCAGTCATGCAATTGTTCACAAAATTAATTTAGGAAGAGCAAATTTTAATTTACAAAATGATTGCAGCGCAAATACTTTAAGCGTGCACAAAATAAGTTCTGCAAATCCACGATTTCACAATATAAAACATATAATCTCACATCCAACAAATTACAGTCCAAATAAACAATAATAGAAAAAAGGAATTCTTAATAATAACTTATGCAAGTGGGCAGCAGCTAATTGAAGCAAAGAGGGAAATTCCAAGCTGTTGGAGGTCTGTAGAAGGCTGTGACACGGCTGCGGGAGGGCTGTTTGGCGATGGGGACAAGGGAAATCAGTCACGGTAGGCTTCTGTCGGAGTGGCTGGCTGTACGGAGGAGGAATTGGGAATATTAGGTATGGAATAAAGGTTTTTGTTGTGCTGGAAGGCCAAATAGAGCTGAGGGAGGATCGGTTCTTGTAGATAAAGATCCCGGAGGGCTGTTTTGGAAAAATGGGGCATGCGGTGCAGGAAAGCCAAACAAGTCTATGGGGAGAGGTGGGGGTCAGATCTCGTAGAGGAGGGTCCAGGCGGGCTGATTGATGGCTAGGAGGGGAAGGGAGGAGTCTCGAGTACTGAAAGAAAGGGAGGGAGAAAGCTTACAGTATTCGGTGACACTTAAAGCTGGCGAATCGGGGCTGCAGTGATTGAAAGAGGGCGTCGATGCTGGATCTTGGACAATAGTGGTTGATGGAGGGAAGGGGAGGGAAAACTGGAAGATAACAAAGCCTTGGGAGTCCACTAAGGAGGCCTTTTGGCGTCGCACTGAAGAGGAAAACCGACGGTTTCTCCAAATAAGAATTAAAATTCATAATGCCCTTCTTAGCCATCCCCTATGTGCATAAATAAGTCCTAAATGAAATAGGGCACCCGAATCGGATGACTCGTATCGTCTGAGCCGATTGGGTGTCAAATAAAACTCGAAATAAATAAAAATATACATCAAAAAGACTCGGACCAACCATCTGGACACATCTGTGGACTCAGATCGTCCAAACAGGTGGCAGATCACAGTGATCTCCATCACTTATCCAACATCACTACTGCACTACAACCTTTTCTGGCTCTTCGGTGATAATCTAGGATTTGGCAACAAAAAAAATGATTGGCACAAGATATGAATCCAAAGGTGTCTACTACCATATTAGAGGTTTTTCTCCGATGATTACTCTGACTGCTTCTAAGGATGTGGATTGCATACTCAACGTCGGTTGGGACATCCTGGTTTGCAAAGCCTGCAATAAATAATTCTCTTTTTCTACCCTCAAAACCCCTGAGTGTGAATCTTGTCAGTTAGGAAAACATCACGTGTGTATTTTCCTAGTCTCCATAAGCATGCCTCCAGAACCATTGGTCTAGCCCATTATGATGTATGGGGATCCAGTCGAATCGTGTTCAAACTTGGTATTCTCAATGATGACTATTCTCATATGACAGTTCTTGCTGAAAGATAGTAGTGAACTATTTTAGTACATACTCCTTGTTCCTGATCATATTCAAATTGTGCTACCAGTCTGTATGTATCTCCTGAAGCAGTGGTTCCTACTACTCAGCTCAAGGTCTATAGACGTGGGTCATGTCTTCAGTCCATACATCAACATGTGAACTTTAATGCTTTCTGATCGCACGCATGTACCAATGGAATCTCCGGTTGACGACTCCACTGCACCCGACAACCCATTACCACATGTTGACATTTGCCCATTGTCATTCGTAAACCTTCTGGTACATGTGCTATTTATCATCCCATCTCACATTTTGTTTTCTACGATCATTTTTCTTCATGTTACCAAGTATTTGTCACTTATTTTTCATTGCGATTTCGACAACGGTATTTACTACTTTGTCTCACCCTAGGTGAAGAGAAGTTATGACTAAGGAAATGAAAGCTTTGGACTCAAATGGTACTTGGGATTTAGTCAGGCTTCCTGCAGATAAGTCCACGATTTCCGGGAGGTGGATTTGTACAATAAAATGCTCCTCTTATGGTTATATTGGAAAAGGCGCACCTTAGACGTGCCTAAGGCTCATTAGGCTTGGAGGTTTGAGCCTTCATGCGCCTTTTTTACGCCTTTGGAGCAAAAAAAGTGCTTCTGAGTGAAATTTTGGTGGCAAACTTTTTTCAAAATAAAAAAAGAAATTATATAAGAACTCAATAATTTTTACATAATAAGTATTTGTGAAACAAAATCGAGCGCTAAAACTTGGATATGATGCAAGTGAGCACATTGGTTTTTTTAATTAGATATAAATGATAATAATAAATGATTAATGAGTAGAATAAAGAAAAATCTGATCAAAAAGATGAACTGATGTTTGATGATGATTATTTAAAATAGATGTGTTTACGCCTTGCCCTCGACAGCTTAGCGTCTGCGCCTTGAGCCTAGGCTCCAAAACTACTTTGCACCTTGATGTGCATTGAGTCTTTAATAACTAAGTCTGATGGCACTGCGGATAGACTAAAGGCTCGATTGGTGGAAAATGTGTACAGTCAAATTTTTAGGGTTGATTGCATGGATCTTTTCTACCGGTTGCTAAGATTGCCTCCATTTATATCTTCTTAAGTCTTCTTACAGTTCATGACTAGCCTCTTCAGCAGCTAGATATCAAAAATATTTTTCTCCATTGCACTTGGACGTAAAGATATACATGGAACTACCTGGTTTTATTGCTCAGAGGGAGTTTGGTTTGGTAAGTCTCCTCAAAAAATCTTTATATATTTTGAAACAGTCGCCACGAGTCTAGTTCAGTAGGTTTAACTCAACTCTTCTACAGTTTGGTGTGTCAAGGCGCGATTAAGATCACTTTGTCTTTCATCTCACATCTGAATCAGGGAAGAAGATTTTGCTTATTGTGTACATGGATAAGAACATTATAATTGAAGATGATATTGAAGGTATATATCGCCACAAAATTCTTCTTCATCAACAGTTTCAGACCAAGAAGTTAGGACGGTTGAGAAACTTCATTGGATTGAAGTAGCCAGGAAACACAAAAACATCTTCATATCTCAGAGGAAATAAGTTCTGGACTATCTAGAAGAAGAAGACATGTTCGGTTCAAAGCCACAAATTTGTACTTGGTCGGGGGAGCTTTATGAATATCCAGAATGATATCGACAATTAGCTGGGAAACTGAATTATCTTACTGTCATATGATCACACATCCCATTCGCGGGTAGTGTAGTGGGTTAGTTTCTTAATGCACTTTGTAAGAAACATTCGGAAACAGTGGTCCGTATTCTTTGGTACTTGAAAAGAGCACCAAGTGGAGGTTTACTTTGCAAAACCAAAGTCACCAACAAGTTGTGGGATATATTAATGCAAATTGGTTAGGTAGACATTCCATGTTAGTATATTGCACCTTACTTGGAGGGAATCCACTTTACTAGAAAAGTAAGAAACAGTCAATAGTGGCTAGGTCGAGCACAAAAGTTGAATACCATGCGATGGCGGTAACAACATGTGAGTTAATATGATTAAAACAGTTGCAGACTGAGTTAAGACATCCATAGAATGAGAACGTGAAACTTTGCGTTATAATCACATTGTGATGCATACTACATCAAATCCTGTGTTCCATGAGGGAACAAAACACGTTAAGCTCAATTTCCACTTGGTTAGACAAAAGATTGAGTCAATAGAGATCGGCGCCTCCTTTGTGAACTCAAATAATTAATTGACATATATCATGACTAAAGCATTGAGGGGCTCCATAATCGATTGTATATGTAACAAGCTTGATTTTGATAATATATATTCACAACTTGAGCGAGTGTTAGAAATAAATACATGCATTTTATCATTATGGGTACTAGAAGTTCTTATATGTGGGTACTAGGTAGTAACCCAACCCCAATGTGTATATATATCCAGCTAATGCCCCCATAATAAGATACAAGAAGATTTTTCCACTCTACACATTGCAATGCCAAAATTAGTCAACATGGTAATATTTAGCAAATGAACTGAGCCAACGGATGAATCGGTAGCACTATAGTATTTGAGAAAAGCAACACTAAAGTACCGAGTAAGTTTAAATTGCTTTGTAAGTTTCAAGTAAACTACAAACGAATATGATTAAAGAGCAAAACCACAAATAAGAGTTGGATCAAGGTACAATGATACCAATAAGGAAAATAATGTACTACAATATAATCCAAAGTTGGATGCAAACTCGCAAGGTATACTCGTGTCAATCTCTTTGGGTTGGTTCCCCCTAAGGATTCTTTTCCAAGTGAGAGTTACAAAATACTTGGAAGATGGTTAATACTCCTATATTCTCCATTACATAGGCGATGGATGTTCAATATCAATCCACTAGATTCATACACATGGCGATACAATATAATGTTCGATATCCAATTCTTGAGGACAGGATCCCTCTAAGAGCTTCTCTCTTATGAGAGCCTAAAACAAGACAATAACTCTAGATACCCTAAAAGACACAATATCACTGTGTTATATAAGGAGTGGCATACACATAATTACTGAAATTCCCTAAGGCTACATATGTAGATAAGAGGGTGTATGGATTCTCCAGGGATTCCTAATTATATCAACACTCCCCTCCAAAAAATTTGACCTTGTTCTCAAGGTTGATACTCATAGGAGTCATCAACGACAAAGGATCCAAGTCAATGAAGTCGGGATCGTCGTCCTCAGAGTCGAGTAGCAAGCATAAATTCTTGAGAGGGCGTTTGAGAGTGTGTGAGTATGGTTAATGGCAGCGAAAACAAAGGCCCTCGAGGCGAACCTCAGGGTACTGCTGGTGAGATAAGCGTTGGGGTGGTGGGGGTGCGGGCGATGGAAGGATTGGGAGAACTGGTGGCGAAGGCAGCATGCCGAGCAACAGAGGTCCAGCTAGAGGCGGGTGATCCAGATGATGCAGAAGTGGTTGAGATTTCGGCAGTGGCAGCATACGGTGGGTGGCGGAGTAGAGGATGGTTGGGCCACGCAGAGTTCCTTGTTGAGGCAATGAGCTTGCTCCATGGAGTGGGAGTGAGTAGTCAGGTTGTGGACACAAATGCGTGCTCGGATGTTGTGTTGCAGACCCGCGATAAAAAATCTCAAATAATTGTCAGGAGGTAGTTATGTGATGTGTGTGACGACCTCGATGAACTCGGTGATGTAGGTGGTGACGGTGTTGGATTGGAGAACAGAGCTGAGGCACTCGTAGTCATTACCCGCTTGGCAAGTGTCATAGTCATACAGGAGTACGACCTTAAAGGTGGAGAAGAGAGATCCAGGACATGTTGGTGCGTCTGTCACACCCAGTGGAGCGCAGTGCCCTCCATATAGATAATCGTCAGGAGAACATTCTGGTTGGCAGGGGTGGGCTAGAGGTCGAAATATTTTTCATCACGGGTGATCCAACTGAGAGGGCCAATGTCGTCAAATACTGGAATTTCAATCTAGCGAAGGTGGATCGGGTGGACGTCCTTAGCGAGGTGTAGGAAGCCCATGTATTCATCGGCAGGGCGATTGTGAACGGTGATGGAGGTGTCGGTGGACAGTTGACTGCAGCGTCTAAAAGCATACGGAGAAGCGTGAGATTTTCTAATCGAGCTTCTGGGCGATCTAAGCGAGTGGAATCAGTGGAAGTCAATGTGAAGATGTTGACGCGTAGGACCATTGAACGAGTTGTGGGCATGAGACGGGGGAGATGACAGATCATGAGAGAGGGAGGTGGAAGACTGCCGGACGTTGAAAAAGCTAGAGCGTAGGAACGACTGAAATGAGTCACTAAAACAGTTGTTGGTTGCTGTATGCCAAAGAATTGCAGTTGGTACTCGAGTCGAGGCGCTAGGTTGTGGGTTACGATGAGTTGGCAGCAATTCATGTGCGGTCGGAGCAATATCAAACAGTTGTGAGCCTGGATCAAGTGGGGGGCATCGTTGAAAATTTGGAGCCTGGATGGTGGACCGGCTGAAGCATGTGTGTCCAGGGACGTTGTTGAGGATTGTCGGGACCGGGCGCCAAGTCGATCAAATCCAATCAAACCCATGGGAGCCCAACCCATGGTAGCTCCTGTGAAAGTTGTCATCGAGCCGTGAAGGAAACGAGTTGTCGAATCCAGGTGCTGGATCATCAAACAAGGACTGGGGCTTCATAGATCGGGAGGTAGGAGACAATTGCAGCATACCTAATTGAAGAAAAATTAGGGTTAGAATTATATCCTAACATAGCGGCAGGTCAAACCAGTTGATAGATGCTCGCTATTGATCCAATAGATTCATACAATCACGATACAATATATCGAGGTATGCTCAATATCCAACTCTTGAAGGCAAGATTCCTCTAAAAGCTATTCTCTCTTATGAAAGCCTAAAACAAGAAAATAACTCAAGATACCCTAGAAGACTCACTACCACTCCCTTATATAGGCGGGAGTGGCATACTCATCATTACTGAAATATCATAAGGCTACATATGTAAATAGGAGAACACGTGGATTCCCTGAGGAGTCATAATTGTATCAAGGAAAGACACTCTTAAGTGCTAACTTACCAAATTACCCACCCCCCAAGGGAAAATTACTGAAAGATGTCAAACTAAATAATAAACCTGATGTTAGACGGAGAGATGGCTTCGAGTCTTCCGTAGTCATGAGGAGATTTGTCTACCATGTGTATCATACAGATTGCTCAAAACAGGCATGAAAAGTAGAATTGAGAACTGCAATTTGATTAAAATTACCTTTTGCTCCATTTGGTTCCTCCCATTTAGTCATACGAGATCCATCAAATGCTGATGTGACCTGAAATCCAAGTAGTATTATACAGCAGAGTGATGAAAGAGGTTTAAATGTCGAAAAATTCAAAAAAGTTAAAGTTTCTATTAGTGCCACTCACTATTCCAAATGGGAGTTCTTCACCACTTCCCAGAATAAATCCAGATGATATTCTATCAAAACTGGGAAATTGGCTTGCATTTTTCCCATAGTATACTTCAGTGTCAAAATTTTTAGTTATTTCATCAACAACGTCTAAAGCAACAGGTAACGCTAAAGAAGTTTGAACTGGATCATTAGCTAAGGAAACACATAGCCTTCCATCAATCTCCACTTGACTCTTTAGGGAAACAGCTGTAAACAATTGTTCAAGGAAAAACATAATACTTTCCGAAAGCGTGGAAATTGAGCTTAAAAATGCTTTTCGCTCTTTGAAAGGAGCAGCACTAAGATCAACAAACAATCTTTTAAGAATTTGCAAAGCTGCAACTGCTTCACCTTTCGAGATAGCATTTTCAAAGTGAAAAGACAAAAGAAGTGCGAAAACATTATAAATGTTAGTTATGTGTGCATCTATGCATATTCGAACGGGACAGGAAGAGCAGCTCGGGGAGTTTTGTTCATTTGAACCCAACTCGCACCTTGCCGTTCGCCATTCAACGTCCCCACTCTGCCTCCCAGGTAACCTCAGTGAAGAATTAACGTGATTATGTAATCCACTCTCGAGTTCTTCTGATTCCTTCATATCCCGAACCTCGAGATATTTAGATGAATATCCAGCCCGAAATTCTTTTGTCAGAGAGGAAAGAACAGAGGTGGCAACGGCTTCAGTTGTAATATTACGCCTAGATAGGACCTGCAAAATTTCAATTTTATAACCCAAGATGAACTCCTTGAAGATCATGAGTGAGCTTAATGGGAAAAAAAGGAAAGAAAAAAAGCGGAATTTTTACCTCAGGCCACTTCCTTGTGTATCTCTTTGTAACATCATACACTCCATCTTTTGATATAGCAATTGCATAGTTTAATTTTTTATTCCAGCTTTAGAAAAGAAATGTCCAATAGAATTGTCAGTAATATGACATATGATAAATTGCACACATCTTGGCATAGAATAAACCACAGTTCTATTTTAGAATAACTGCAAGATTGACATGATTTCTCTGAAGACAAAAAGATTGGATTAGAAATATACCCTTTCTCATACAGAAGAGGATTATCATATATTCCTTCACATGGATCAAGGTGCATCCACCTACACACGCTTGCCAAAAGTCAGTAGCATAAACTCTTTTAAATCAAGGCTTATGAATATTGCAGGTTAAACAGGTCATATAGTAGCGCCATACCTTCCTAAAAAATTAGAAAAACACTCTGTCCAAACATGGTCTGTAAAGTCTAATATCTGAAGAAAGAATCAAATCCAACAATTAGGTTTTATTTTGAAACAAGTGAAGGAATAGTAAGCATTTAGTAGCACAGTACTGTGCACAAAAAACATTAGCATGGATTTTCACACCCGAGTTCACTCATAACCGCAACTAGGGCTCTCAATTTTGTGCCATCTGGAGCCGAGGGTGCACAGGATCGACTCCTTCCATTCGACTGAAGATGTCGACTCCTCCCCTCATTGGAAATCTTCGACGGCCCCTCATGAATGTGAAGGCTCGGCGACCTCCAGTCGTTGCTCCCGTCACTCATGGGAAGGCAGAAACCGTGAAGACATTTGTTCTTCCTTCCATGGTCGTTGGACACCATCCTTCTAGATTTCATTTTGTAGGTGAGGAAAGGTTTCAGGTACCTCTCCCTTTGTCTTTTCCCCATAGAAATTTCCTTTAGGTGTCAATTAACCCTAGAAGGAAGAAGGTGATTCCTTTCAGTTTTGAATTAGTCTTTATTCCATTGCTTTAGGGTTATGTCTTGACGTGTGGAAAAAGGGTTGTTGTAGTGCTTATCGGAGAAGTTTTGCATAATTTTCAATTCAACCTTGTGAATCAAGATGAGATCATCTTCCCTTTTATAAACTTCACTCCTACTAGTTTCCTTTTAATTCATGAAATATGTTCCTGTTACCTTTAATCCTTGGAGTTGTAAGAACATGATTAATCTTTCCTCTTAGGGGTCTTACGGGGAAGCGAGGGAGAGATCCGCTATTAATCGGAGAAGAATTCTTGATGTTTTCAGAGTAACCTAGAAGGGTCATGTAGCCGCGTCATGCTTACGAATGCCGCAACACCGAGGTAAGAAATTTGATTTCTCTTGGTTAGGCATATCACCTAATATAGATGCATTGCCTAGGTCGTTTAAGAATGCATGTGAAATTGAACTGCGCACAGCTTTTAATTGTATGTTAATAGCCAAAATGAACTATTACAGAATGCATGAAATTGAAATACATGTAACCTTATATTGCATAAGTCAGTAAAATGAATTATTTAGAGCCCCCGCCTGAAGTGAGGACTCGTAGTAGCCCTCAGATTCCCGGAAGGTAACGTCCATGGTAACGTAAACCTTCTTGTTGACTGGGTCAAAACATTTATATCTAGGAAGCTCCGGTACGGGTACAGGTACCGGGTACGATACGTACCCGGTACGGCGGTACGACAAAATTTTAAATATAAGGATACGGGTGCGTCATGATATGTTATAACAAATATATATATATATATATATATATATCACAAGTGCAATAAATAGTTCTCAAAATATCAAAACATCAAACATAAATCATAACTTGAAGTACAGGTTCACAAATCAATGCAACGTAACATGAACTTTTCAAACATTAAGCATTCGTAAATATTACAAAATTAACATCTTATATGTTTAACCAAAAGAGAGAAAATTAAACGTAAGTCTACTCATCAGTCTTTTTTCTTCTTCATTGGTGATCAACATCTTCAATTTTCGATTAGTCTACAGACAAGTTAGTCGTTTTGTTAATAACTTGTGTCGTTTCAATATGTTCAATACACGTAATTGTAACAGAAACTTACTCGGTACAGATACACAACTTAATTGGACGTACCAACACTTCCTAGCATAGAACCAACTTTTGTTTACTCTAGAAAAACAGATTCCTATCACAATATGCAGAATGATGTGTTAAGTCCAAGTGTGTCCACATAGGTGTATCTGTTGAGTATCGGGTACGTACTGGTACCGGATACGTATCCGATACGGGTACGCTGCCTTCGGGGAAGTATCCGTGCTTCATAGATTTATATCCCTTCTGAGTGGGGGAGTAGCCAATGAATACGCACTTGTGCGCACGAGCATCAAGTTTCGGGCGGTGGTGGATATGGAGGAAACAAACACACCCAAAAACACGTGGTTGGAGAGTGGTAGGTGGCACCCCAAGTGTGGTAAGGGGAGTTTTGAAACCGAGAACACGGGATGGCATACGGTTTATAAGGTAAGCTGCGGTGAGTACAGCGTCCCCCCAGTAGTATTTCGGGAGTTGCATGTGGAGGAGGAGGCACCGAGTGACTTCCAATAGGTGGCGGTTTTTTCGCTCAGCCACCCCATTTTGGGCAGGTGAGTAGGCGCAAGATGTCTGATGGATAATTCCACGATCGGCGAGGTATTGCTCGAAAGTGGAATCAATGAATTCTCGGCCATTATCGGTGCGGAGAATTTTGATGGGGGTCGAGAACTGGGTAGAGACCATGTTGTAGAACCGCTGGAACAAGGGAAAAACTTCATTTTTTGCTTTCATAAGGTAGACCCAGGTGGTACGTGAAAAACAGTCCATAAAAGTTACAAACCAAAAAGCACCCGAAATCGATGCAACCCGGGAAGGGCCCCAAACATCACTATGAATTAAATGGAAAGGAGCAGTACTAGGAGAAGAAATGTGATTAAAAGAGTTACGATGATTTTTACCCCGATCACATGTATCACAGCGAAAGTTATCAACTAATGCAGACGAAAAAGTAGGAAATAAACGTTTCATAGAATTGGTAGACGGATGTCCTAGCCGGCAGTGCCAGGACTCTAAAGTAGCTGTCCGATCCACATGGAGGGCTCGGGGAGGAGAGACGGTGGTGGAAGAATCGAACACATAGAGCCCGTCCACCAGGCTACCAGTTCAAATCACCGTTCCTGTCTTCAGGTCCTGAAAAATGCATGAAGAAGGAAAGAAAGTTACTGAGCAGTTCATAAAATTGGTTATATGACTAATAGAAAGAAGATTTCGGGTAAAGTTCGGAACATGAAGGACAGAGGAAAGAGTTAGGGAGGAGAATGGGATGGAGCCCTTTCCAGCAATGGGAGAGAGGGAACCATCAGCGATGCTCACTTTGTCCCGGCCGGACAACGGAAGGTAGGACACAAAACCTGAGGAGGAGCCGGTCATATGGTCCGTTGCTCCAGAATCAATGATCCAGTGAGTAGAGGGACGGGTGGCGGCAGCATGGGCACCGGAAGGCCCCTGATGGCATATGAGGACGAAGAGGCATGTGGCTCTGGACTCTGCATCAGTCGGGGGAAAGCAAGAACCTCATCAGAGTCAAAGTGGTTGCTGACGGAGTTGGCGGAGGCGGTGGCTCGTCGAAAACATCAGACAGGTGTGCGGAGCGAGGCTGGGTAGAGCGACCCGAAGTGCGGCCAGGACCGCGACCGCCACGAGAGGAAGAGCCACCCCGGGGCGTAGGGAACCCGTGAAGCCGAAAGCAAGTCTCCCGGGTATGACGGTTCTTTCCGCAATAGTCACAGAGCAGGTGATCCTTGTCAGTGGACCTAGGCCGAGAATCTCGAGCCGTACGTAGGCCCGCATGGGCTGCCAGGGCCGAACCATCTGGAGGAGGCTCCGGAGTCCAAGTTTGCCTCTGATCGAATTCCTGCAAAACGAGGCTGAAAACCTCTGGAAGAGAGGGTAAGGGGGAGCGGCCAAGTATCTGCACGCTGATTTGGTCGAAGTCCCTATGGAGCCCATGAAGGAACTCGAAAACTCGGTTGCGATCTTCCCGTGCGCAAACAAGAATCTCGTCCTCAGTCGACGCCAATGTGATGGAGTCGAAGTGATCGTACTCCTGATATAGCTGTGTGAACTCGAGGTAGTAGGAAGACGGTGGGCGATCTCCTTGGCGAAGAAGGAAGATTTTTCCCCGTAATTGGAAGATCTGGGCCGCGTTGTTGCGGCAAGAGTAGGTGGTTTCTGCCATTCGCCAAATGTCCGCAGCCGTATCCAGAAAGAGATAGTTGCGTGCGATGGATTCGATCATGGAGTTAGTCAGCCAGGACATGACGAGGGAGTTCTCCGACTCCCATTGCACCCAATCTGGTGAATCTGAACGAGGTGTGGGTGTAGTGCCCATGACATAGCCAAATAGTCGCCGACTCTTCAAAGCAAGTGTAACAGCCCGAGACCACGGGAGATAGTTGGTGCCGTCTAGACGAATCGTTGTGATTTGAGGCGTATTGTGGTCATGTCCCGGGCGAGAGAAGCCGTTGGACGGCAATGTAGTTGGGGGTGTACTTGTGGAAGATTCGGTAGGTGAGCCACCGGTCCCGGCCATGGCGATCAAGAATATAAATCCAGATCCCCCGGGAGAACAACGATCGGCCTAGAGAGAAACTAGGTCGGCCTCATATAAAGAGGAAAGGAGCCAAAATGAAATGGTGTAGGTACCGGAAAGAGCATTAGGAGGAGCACCGCATGTGCGGTATCAAGTGGACGATGTCGGAGAGGGGCCGGAAGTGTTGGCGGTGGCCGGGGGCCGCTGGAAGAGGGTCGATGCCCGTCTGTTGGTGGTAAAGGAGGCGCGGCGTGGGCGCGGCGTGCGTACACCGAGCGGAGGTGGGAGTGGGGTGCGGAGGATTGTTTGTGCGGGGGAAAGAGGAAGACTAACGGGAGCGGGGAGCGGGAGAGGTATTTTAGCCCTAAGGCTCTGATACCATGTTGGAGGACAAAGGTTGATTGATTTTATTCATCCACATAGGGGTATTTATACTATTACAACAATATGACACGTCATTGATCCGTGTGCTTCCATAATTCCTAAATAGGAATCGTCCTATTTAGGATACAAAATCAATGTAAATATTAATGCAATATATTCAGGATGGGAGAATATATTGCAGTATACATTTAATATTAATGCAATATTAAATGTAATATCCAACAGTTATTAATTTCTCAATCACGTTATTACATATAAGTATTTGAACACTTATATAGGAAGAGGGGGGAGGAACTTTAATCCTATCCTAAGATGTGGGACTAAATCCTAAGGAGGTGTTGGGCTCTTTTATTTAAGCATTGCAATGGGCCTTCGTACATATTTTATTCAACACTCTCTCGCAAGTTGGAGCATACAGATTGTAAGCACCAAGCTTGGACAAGAACTGATAAAATAGCTGGCGTGGTAAGGCTTTAGTGAGAATGTCATCAACTTGCCCAGCAGTAGGAACGTGTTTTAATTCTAGTTTCTTCTGTTGAACCTTCTCCCGAACGAAGTGATAATTAACTTCGATGTGTTTGGTGCGTTCATAGAGTACAGAATTCTTGGCAATACGTATAACAACTTGATTGTTGCAAATGAGAGTGGCCAGTGAGGGAAGTTTGACCCCCATGTCACTTAGGAGGTTTTCCGACCATGTACGCTTAGACACAACAGTGGCCATCAAATGATACTTGGTTTTGGCAGATGAGCGAGCAACTACAGTCTGCTTCTTGCTACGTCATGTGATAAGGTGTTCACCAAAATAAGTACAATATTCACTTGTGGAACGACAATCATCCATAAACCCAGCGTAGTCAGCATCACAGTATTCAATGCGAGATAAGGAAGAAGTAGGTTTGTATGCAAGCCCTTGTCCAAGAGCAGTATTCGAATATCGGAGGACGCACTCGACGGTCTGGAGGTGAGAGAACCTTGGGGCATGTATGAATCAACTGACAACTCCAACAGCAAACAATATATCAACTCTTGTAACTGTAAGATAAATCAACTTCCCTAGAAAATGACAATAATACTCTGGGTTCGGAAGAAGTAGATCGGACTCAGAGGCATGTGCGCAGAGCATATGATTGATATTCATAGGAGTATCAACATGCTTGCATCCAGAATGACCAACATCACGAAGAAGATCAAGACAGTACTTTCGTTGAGATAGTACAAGACCATCAAGACGCTTTGCTACCTCGAGACCAAGGAAGTATCGAAGATCTCTCAGGTCTTTAGTTTGAAAAACAGAGGACACGTGTTGCCTGATCATGTGAATTCTTTTGGAATTATCACTTGTAATCAAAATATCATCAACATAAACTAAGAGAATCAAAGTGTCTGTCGGATGATGACGAATAAAGATAGAGAAGCCAATTGAGCTTCGAGTGAACCCAACAACATGAACTACCTTACTGAACTTCTCAAACCATGCGCGAGGTGACTGTTTGAGACCATAAAGAGATTTTTTGAGGTGACAGACAAGGGACTCCCCCGTGATCTCAAACCCGAGAGGTTGTTGTTGCATGTAGACAATCTCGACTAGATCGTCATTGAGAAAGGCATTCTTGGCATCCAGTTGATGTAATGGACACTGTTGATAAACAGCTACGGAGATCAAGACGAGCAATGTTCAATTTTGCGATAGGTGAGAAGGTCTTATCATAATCAAGGTCGTGCTGCTGAGTAAGCCCTGGGCTACAAGTTGAGTTTTTAGGCGTTCAATTGTTCAAATTGGTCCATGTTTGATCATAAAGACTCACTTACATCCCAAACAAGTTTGTTCAGGAGGAAGAGGGACAAGATCCCATGTCTGATTTGCCCAAAGAGCAAATATTTCTTCATATATGATCACCCACCATCCTGAATGTTGAAGAGCCTCCAGCTGAGAGTAAGGCTCTGTTTGGGACAGCTCCAGCGGATGGAAAAGCTATTTTCCAACCGCTGGAGCTGTTTTTTATATGTTTGTTTGCACCACTTTATGAAAATCGCGGATCTAAAAAAGCCGAATATGGAGTTTTTTAGAGCGCAGCCCACCCCCCGCGTTCGCTCCCGTAAAATCGCGGATTTCTCCTTCGCGATTCCTCCCCGCGATGCCTGCAGCAGGTCGTCGTCTTCCCCAACTCGCCACTCGCCCTCTTCGATGCCCTAGCCCCTCTCCCCGTTTCCTTCCGTCCTCCGGCGTCCAATCTCCGTCGCCCTCTCCGCCATCCTCTCTCTCTCCCCCCCTCTTTCAACTTCTCTCTGTTAGGGTTTCCCCTAACAAGGAGAAGACAGGCTCCGACTACTTCGCGCATTCGCGTGTAATGCTAGGAGGCTTCGCCTGATCGGAAAGGGGATTCCGGGGATCACTATGCACTTATTCACAGATTACGATTGTATATTCAATTGCCCAATTTTATCTGCCTAAATACGGTCAGATTGTGCTATGGAAAATGCAGATGTTGTGACTGAATGCATTGAGGGCATGGTTGAGACTTATCCTGGACTACAGTACTTGGACGTATGAAAATGTCAAATTATGGTATGAAAATGTCAAAAGTCCAGGATAAGTCTCAACCATCGGGTGTTTTTTGAGTACTTAACAAACTGTAGTCCAGGATAAGTCTCCAAACAGCCAAAATTTGCGCATCCAAACAGTCTGCAGCTTTCCAAAGAGCAGTTCTGCAAATAATAACCAAACAGACTGCAGCTTTTCAAAACAGCTCCCCAGAGATCTATTTTAAAACAGCTCTATCTGGACAGCAGCTTTTCAATCCGCCAGAGCTAAAACAAACAGACCCTAAGGGGTGAAAATAGAGGATAAAAAAGTTGTGAATTTGGGGAGAACCAGAGAGATGCGATGTAAGGATACATAATTGGTCAGGGGGACAGACGTAGAGACAGGTGTCAGATCTTCAAGCCGCAAGGTGTCGGATCATTAGTAGGGGCAACTATTGTAGAGCATCGGACTGAGGAGGGTGACGAATATACACACGAAGAAGTGGTGGTTTCATGATAATGTTGGTTGGTGTTGGGAGTAATGGTGGAAGGTCAGAAGTAACATGAACGGTAGGACAAGAAGGTGTAGGAAGCATGGTAGGAGCAATATGGAAAGAATGATAAGGTTGATTTTAAAGGAATGTAACATCAGCAGATGTAACAAGCTTCCGATGATTTTGAGAGTAGCATACATAGTCTTTCTGAGTGCGAGAGCAACCAACGAATATATATTTGGTAGCATGAGGAGCAAACTTGTCGGTGGAGGGGCCAAGATAGTGAACATAGCAAGTGCAACCGAAGATTCAAGCATGACTGGAAAGAGAGGTGTGGAGGGAAAAAGAAGACCGAAAGAAGTCTTAAAGTTGAGAATAGAGGAGGGCATGCGATTGAATAGGTAGCAAGCTGTAGAAACCGCAAAATGTCAGTAAAGCTTGGGAACCTGCATTTGAAACATAAGTGAGCGAGTGACCTCAAGAAGGCGACGATTTTTATGCTCAGCTACACCATTTTGTTGGGGAGGAGGGTATACACACAGGAGATTTGATGAATGATCCCAAACTCAACACATAGATAAGTAAATGCATGACTCCTGCGCGCATTATCGGTTCAAAGTGTTTTAATGGAGCGGGAAATTGTGTGCAAGTTTTAGCAAGAAAGGTAAGAAACACACGAGTTAGTTCTGAACGATCATGAAGTGAATATAGCTATGACATATGAGAGTAATCATCAATAAAAGTAAGAAAGTAATGATAATCAAATAAACACTTTGTTTTAAAAGGCTCCCACATATCAGAATGAACTAAAACAAAATGAGCATCGCTCCGAGTACAATGAGGAGAAAAAGAAGTGCGATGTTGTTTGTCGAACATACACAACTCGCAGGTGAAGTCTTTGAGAGATAGATATGGAAGAGCTTTCTTGAGAATTAGGAGAGGGTCATGGCCTAGATACTGATGCCACTCAAAAGAGCTAACTTATGAGAGAACTGAGGGAGGGGTGTCTAAAGTGTAGAGCTCGTTCGACAGTTGTTATTTACTAACGATAGTCTACGTTCGTCGATCCGAAAACCGGGGTGATGTCTCTATTGGCTACAGTGATGAACTTGGGATGCTCAAAATCCAAGTACTGAGGAGGTTTCTTGTGAGTAATACGGTGAGTTGCTCCGAAATCCATAATCCAAGTTGGACTATAAGAGAGACGGGAGCTACCTTCATTGGAGATGGAGGCAACATAGTCGGAAGAATAACTGATAATCCCCTGAAGGTGCTGGAGCTGAGTGAGCAAGGAATCAATGTCGGTGTGCTTGTTGGGGGGCCTAGGGGCATTGAATGCAATAGAGGCATGCGGCGGCGGCGGCACACCGTGCTTGCATTAACAAGTTGCCTTAAAATGACCATCCTTGCCACAATAAGTATATTTGAGGCGAGCGCGACTGCTTTGACCCCGACCCCAAGAACTAGTGCGAGCCCCCCGGGCCACTAGAGAAGGGGGGTGAGTTGGAGAGGAGTGTTGGAAAAGAGCCGGGGATACAGGGCCTGGAGCATCGGGCGGTGGTGTCACCTTTAAGAGCATGGAGCACACATCCGAGAGGGGAGGAATGGTAAAGGATGAAAGGATCTGAGCACGAATATAGGAGAGATGAGGCGGCACACGAGCTATCATCATGGCGATGCCAACAGCTTCCTTCTGGGCACGTTGGGCAGCGAGATCTATTGTGGGAGACTAATGTTGAAATCAAGCCTCGACAAGGGTTTTGGAGCGAGAACCAAAGAAAGTCATATTGGCATTGATAGAGAAAATCGTATTCTCCAATATATACTCGATTAAGGTAAGTGTACTTATCGAAATATAGCATAAAATATAAAAATATTAAGGTTGTATTTAAACCCGGGATTGTCGAGTACTGTTACTTCAAGAAAACAAACTATTATTTTACCGATGAAAAATTTAAGATAAATTTTATGTTTAAACTAAATGCAAAATAAGAAACCTAAACTTGAACAAAACGTATTTTGAATGAAATATTAAGATCTTGACCGTAGGAATTCCCAAATTATAAACGCACCTCCCTCGAGGAATACGCCCAACTGAGATTAAGAATATCAATTGAACTTTCGTTCTATAATCGATAACCTAAAACTCGCTTTAACGAGGTGAATCCGCAAAACCAGAAGAATCACATCATCCTCTCTCGATGGTTTCGTCTGATTCTCTTTATTCTTGAGCGATCGATTTGTACGCATGATCTTTCGGCTACTAGAGTACGAAAACATATATCAAAATCCATAACCAGCATATGAACTCGACGCATGATAAATCGGAAATAAATCAAAGTAAAGAGAACGATAATTTCATTTTGTAAGAAGAGAGAAACAGGAGAGAGAAAATCACCTGTAATTGTATTATTATCCAAAGTATAGGAATACATACACTTATATAGAGGTAGATAGAGAGAGATATATCTACTTTTACAATGTGAGACTAAAGGAGTTATACATGGGTCAATACACATGGGTCTCCCAAATGGGATAATTCTATTTTATCTTTAACACTCCCCCGCAAGCTGGAACGTACAATTCATAAGCGCCAAGCTTGAATAAAAACTGATAGTACAAAGTCCGAGAGAGAGCCTTGGTGAAGATATCAACAATTTGACTGGAGGCCGAGACATGTTCTAATACTATCTTCTTTGATTGAACCTTCTACCAAATGAAGTGACAGTCAACTTCAATATGTTGTGTGCGCTCATGAAACACCGGATTCTTGGCAATATGTATGGCTGCTTGACTATCACAGAGCAGGGTAGCATGAGAGGAAAGTGTGAGACCCATATCACTGAGGAGGCCCTCTAGCCAGGTGACCTCAGATACGACCGCTTCCATAGCACGATATTTAGCCTCAGCAGACGAGCGAGCAAAAACAGTATGTTTCTTGCTGCGCCAGGTAATAAGGTGTTCACCGAGGTAGGTGCAAAAACCAGTGGTGGAATATCTATCATCAAGAGACCCTGTGTAGTCCGCATCAGAGTAGGCAACAAGAGATAAAAAAGTCGATGGATTATAAACAAGTCCTTGTCCAGGAGCCTTCTTTAAATATCTGAGGATCCGCTCGACGGCTCGGAGATGAGAAGTCTGAGGAGTATGCATGAATCGGCTTACCACTCAAACAGCGAATGAGATGTCAGGCCGCGTAACTGTGAGGTAGATTAATTTCCCCCCCAAGCGTCGATAGTACTCTGGATTGGTCATAACAGGTTCATTCCCAGAGTCATGATTCGACAGCTGATGATTCATGTCCATCGGAGTATCTATAGGTTTGCATCCCGAGTAGCCCACACTTTGTAGAAGATCTATGCAGTACTTCCGTTGAGATAAGACTAGTCCATCAGGTCTCCTTGCAATCTCAAGTTCAAGGAAGTATTGCAGATTGCCCAGATCTTTTGTCTGAAAGACGGAGTTCAGATGTTGTTTGATTTTCTGGATCCCGATGGTGTCGTTTCCCGTAATAAAAATGTCATCAACATAGACAAGAAGAAGAACTGTCTCTGTTGCTTGATGACGAGTAAAGAGCAAGAAATCAGCAGAACTCCGAGTGAATCCCATCTCACGAACCACTTACTGAACTTATCAAACCAAGCGCGAGGGGATTGTTTGAGACCATATATAGACTTCCGGAGAAGACATAAGACTTCCCCGTGGTCTCAAACCCAGGTGGCTGGTGCATATACACAGTCTCCTGAAGATCGTCATTGAGAAAGACATTTTTATATCCAATTGATGAAGGGGCCATTGGCGGTGCACAGCAAGAGAGATCAGAACTCGTACAGTACTTAGTTTTGCCACCGGAGAGAACGTTTCGTCATAATCGAGGTCATGTTGTTGAGTGAAGCCCCGGGCCACCAGACGGGCTTTGAGACGATCAACTGTTCCATCAAGAGCATGTTTGATTGTAAAGACCCATTTACAGCTAACACAAGATTGACCAGGAGGGAGAGGAACAAGGTCCCAAGTCTGGTTAGCCCAGAGAGCTGTCATCTCATCGTCCATGGCCGCGCGCCAGCCCGGATGTTGTAGAGCATCCTGCAAGGAGTTAGGAATGGAAATAGTGGAGAGAGAGAGAGGGAAAAAATGCGAAGAGGTGGAGAGAGGCGATGTAGGGATACATAGTTTCCCATGGGATGAGCCGTAGAGGATGGTCCTTGATCGTCAAGACGCAGAAAATCATCTGTAGTAGGGGGCTGTTGTCGGGCTGCAATCCTGAACGAACGGCGAGAGTAGACACGGGTAGGTGGAGGAGGGAGAGGTGGTGAAGTTGGTACTGGGGGAGCGGAAGAAGTAGGAGGCAGTGATGTGACTGGGACAACCGGACGAGGAATAGTGGTCTGAGGTGGTAGAGTGGTGGTGTGAGAGAAGAAGCTTTCATCTTCAACAAAGGTAACATCCGCGGAGACGAGCACCTTATTGATTGTGAGAGAGTAGCAAACATACCCCTTTTGGGTACGAGAGTATCCAACAAATATACATTTGGTGGCGCGGGCGGCAAGTTTGTCACTCGGTGGTCCGAGAGAGTGAACATAACAGGCACATCCAAATGTTCGAGGCATGAGAGGAAAAGGGGACTTGGAAGGAAACAGGAGACTGAATGGAGAAGCAAAGTTAAGAACGGAGGAGGGCGTACGATTAATGAGATAGCAAGCAGTAGAAATAGCAAAATTCCAATATTCAGCGGGGACCTTCATTTGAAGCATGATTGACCGAGTGACATCAAGGAGATGACGATTCTTCCGCTCGGCCACACCATTCTGCTGGGGTGTGTACGCACACGAAATTTGATGAATTATCCCAAAGTCGGTGCATAAGTTGGAGAAGCTGCGACTGGTGTATTCACGAGTGTTGTCAGTGCGAAGCGTTTGTACGGCAGTAAAAAATTACGTACGTATTTCAATAATAAACGCACGGAAAACAGAAGTTAGCTCAGTACGATCATGAAGTAAATAAAGTCATATGAGACGTGAATAGTCATCAATAAAGGTTACAAAATATCAATAACCAAAAAGACTGTGAAGTTTATAAGGACCCCAGATATCGGAATGAAATAAAGAAAATGGAGTACTACTCCAGTTACATGAAGGAGGGAAATAAATACGATGCTGCTTGTCAAAGATACATGATTCACACGAAAATTCCTGTAAAGAGATATCAGGAAGTGCCTTCTTGAGAATCTGAAGGTGCATGGTTAAGACGATGATGCCAGTTGACGGAGGGAACAGCAGAGAGTGAAGTGGGAAGAGCGTCCAGGAGATAAAGCCCGTTTGACAGCCGTCCTCTACCAATGATAGTCTGTGTTCGACGATCCTGCATGACAAAAGAAGAAGGAGAAAAGATTATGCATCAATCAAGATCTTGAGCAAGCCTACTAACAGACAGTAGGTTGAAGGGAGATCACGGACATGAAGGACCGAGGTTAAGGAGAGAGTAGGAGTAAGTTACAAATCAGCAGCTCCAGACACAGGAGTAGTATCGTCATTGGCAACAGTGATAAACTTTGGATACTCAGTGTGCATGTACTGAGGAGGTTTCTGAGAGGTAATGTGATGAGTGTCTCCAGAGTCCAGGATCCACTGAGAACTGTAGGAGAGACAGGAGATACCTTCAGTAGAAAAGGAAGCAACCGAGCCAGAGGAACGGTTGATCATGCCTTGAAGTTGCAGCATCTATAGGTGGAGGTCATTGATATCCTTCTGAGCAGTAGAAGACGGGTCGGTGGGAGAGGGGCCGGCAGGAGCAGGAGCAACGGCAACAGCAGGAGCAGTAAGATAAGGAGGCAAACCATATTTGCGATAGCAGGTAGCTTCAAGGTGTCAATCACGACCGCAGTAAGTACACTTGAGAGTAGAGCGCCCAGCACGTCCCCGACCACGAGACGTGAAGCGGCCTCCCCGAGTGGAAGATCCCCGGCTAGAGGGAGGAGTAGGGAGTAGGGGCTGCTGGAGCAAAGCCGAAGAAAAGGTGGTTGGGGCCTCGGGAGGTGGTGTAACCTTAAGCACCATGGAGCAAACATCAGACAGAGAGGGTGTAGTAGAAGAAGAGAGAATCAGAGCTCGGATATTGTGAAGGTGACTAGGAACACGGTCCATCATCATAGCGATCCCAACAGCCTCATTCTGTGCCCGTTGAGTACCAAGGTCTGCAGAGGGAGGTTGGTGTTGTATCCAGGCCTCTACCAGGGTTCTGGTCTTGGCAACAAAGGAAGTTAAGTCGTCAGTGGTGCCTGGGTCCAGTGATTGAAAAGCAGAGATGATGTCGAAAAGGTGTTGTAAGCTATCCTGGCCAGAGTAGAGGGAGTGCAGTTCATACCACATTTCCTTAGCTGTTTCGTAATACATTACCATGCGATAAGACTCTGTGTCCATAGAGTTAAGCAACCATGATTGTACGCGGCCGTCATCGCGAAGCCAGTCATCGAAGGGATCAGCAGGTTTGACCCGAGTGAGGTGAAGGATTAGACCCTTAGTATGCAGAACGCGACGAACGGAATGAGCCCATTAAACATAGTTGGCTTTGTCGTTGAGAGATAGTAATGATGCGAAGTTCATCACGAACCTCGGAAGGCGAGGCAGCAGCACGGGTGGGCAGAGAGGAGGTAGTTGCAGTTGAGTCAGTGGAGGCCATGGCGGGTAGGAAGGACAGGCGGCTAGCAGCAGCGGACTGAAGCAGGAGCCCGCAAGAAAGAGAGGGAGAGCAAGAACCCAGAAGGGCAGGTCGCGGTGCTTAAGCAGATCGCTAGCGACTAAGAAGGTCACAGCAACTAAGAGGAAGGTCGCGGCGACAAGGAGAAGAGCACGGCAAGGCGCGAGTTGATATAGGTTGTGGCGAACTGGAGCAGTCCGCAAGAAGAGAAGGTTCGCGAGAAGAGAAGGTTCGCGAGAAGAGAAGGTTCGCGAGAAGAGAGCTCGCAGCGGACTGGAGGAGGAACTCGCAACGAACTGAAGCAAGAGCTCGCAGCGGACTGGAGCTCGCGAAGAAGAGAAGGGTCGCGACGGACTAAGAGGAAGGTCCGCGAGAAGAGAGCTCGCAACGGTTTGGAGCAGTCCGCGGCAGGTTATATCAGGAGGGCGCGAGCGAGGAGAGAGCTCGGACCGGACCGGAGTAGAAGCTCGCAGCGGACTGCAGCAAGAGCTGGCAGCAGACTGGGGAGAATGAGCGAGAAGGAGCTCGCAGTGGACTGAAGCAGAACAGCGAGTAGTCAGGGAATAAGTGGACCCCACGGGATAGAGAAAGGAGGCTATAAGTAGTCCGAGGAGGAGGGTGGAACCACGAAGAGAAGAGGAAGCGGATTCAGAAAAGACAGGCCGCAGTAGTCAGGTAGCTAAGGGAGAGGAGCAGATAGAAACGCAGGCCGATGGCGATTAGGGGTAGGCGGATAGAATTCGGAGTTCGCAGACCGCTGGCGATTAGGGTAGGCGGATAGAATTTGGAGTCCGCGGGAGGGGACGAATCCCTCTGATACCATGTAAGATGAGAGAAATAGGAGAGAGAAAATCAACTGTAATTGTATTATTATCCAAAGTATAGGAATACATACACTTATATAGAGGTAAATATAGAGAGAAAGATCTACTTTTACAATGTGAGACTAAAGGAGCTATACATTGGTCAATACACATGGGCCTCCCAAATGGGCTAATTCTATTTTATCTTTAACACATTTTAAAATTGCAATGTTCAAGATCTAAATATTATTCTACAAAGAAAAGAGCACAAAAAATAACATTGCATGAAATAAAAGAAACTAAAAATTCATTTCATAAAAAGAAAGGTACATGAAACTAAAAGCTACATAAAAAAAGAAAATATATGATAAAACTGCCCAAACGAGCAAGGGAAGAGAGCATAAGAAATACTTAGAAATCGACCATTATATATAGGTGAAAGGGGAGGATGAAGGTGGAGGGATATGAAGGGTTAAAAGTCAACATTTAAGATGAGGGATTAATGTGTGCAAGGGGGAGGGGGGGGGGGGGGGGAGAATGGGTTCATTGGATTAAGCCAAGGAGGAAGAATATGGAGCAACAATATTAAAGGGATATAAATGCATGCATGGGTGGCAACAATAATTAATGAAGAGTAGCGGGTTGAAATATTATGGAGGGGTGGTAATTAAATGATGATGAAATGGAGCAACATGAGGAAGGGTTCACGTGCATGGGGTTCAAGTGGTCGGGACTGCATGGTATAAAATAAAGAAGGTAGTGGGCATTATTAAATTCAAGGTGGTTGTAGCATAGACTCCACGCAGATGAGGTGGCTGCATAAAATTTTTGTGAGCTTGCATGAAGAAGTGGGTTGCATGCTACTTCATGAATTCATGTGGATGATATGGCATGCATAGACGGCGATGGTGTGAATTAGCGTCAAAGGTGGTGAGTTGCATGAGTAGGTTGGCGGACTTGCATGGTGTTGAACGCGATTGGAATCACTTCATTTGCATGGCAAAAATCTCGAGCGTGGGCATTAACAAAGAGGCGCGGCGAAGCAGACGTTGCAACGGGTTTTTACTTTAAGATGTGTCAAAATTTCCTGATTCTGCAAAAAAGAAATAAAATAACATTAGTGAAATTGATAAGAACAAAAACAAATTAATATATAATTAGGACAATATATATATTCAAAATATGCATTATCAGCCATCTATCTCTGGTTCAAGAGATTGAAGGTCTGTGACGATGTCAAAGAGATGTTGCAAACTGTCCTTGCCAAAGAAGAGGGCGTGAAGTTCATCCCACGTCGCTTTTGTCGTCTCATAATACACGGTCATGCGATATGGCTCGCGGAGTAAAGAATTCAGAATCTAGTATTGGACGCGGCCATCATCACGGAGCAAGACCTTGGTGGGCTCAATAAGAGTCGCCTCGGTAAGGTGATAAAGAAGGCCTTTAGGCTGGAGAATGTGTCGAACAGAGTGCATCCACTCGATAAAGTTCTTCTTGCCGCTGAGTAATATAGTAGTGATGTGAAGTTCATCTCTAACTTCAGGTAGAGTAGGGACAACATGGGCAGGAAGGGAGTTAGCATCGTTCAAATCCATAAGCCACTAAGAGGAGAGAAGAGTCCATAAAGCCAGGTGAGAATAGGTAGCAGCAGAAAGAAGTGTCGGACTAAGAGCGGATGCAGCAGCAGTATAGTCAAGTGATCAAGAGAACATGCGGACTCTGCGGTTAGAAAGCCGAATCTGCAAGCAAAAAATAGGCGATCTGGCGAGCAGGCAATCTCAACGAACGGGCGAGCGCGCGAGCAGTGTGGCAATGATGTAGTCCAAATCTAGGGTTTTGAAAATAAAATAATTTTTAATGCAAATAAACTTTATTTGTTGTAGGTCGGGTGTGCCAAATTGAGTTTTGCGCGCGAAACTACGCTCGTCACAGTGAACTTTAATAGAATCGTTGAGTTTTGTTAGAGTCGGTTCTCTCAAGCATTCTCTGAGTTGAATCTTGGCGAGATCCGTACATCCACAAACAGAATTGCAATAACAATTTATGAAATAATAGTAATAGGAATAGATCGGACGTTCAAGGCAAGCTTGGCAATATTTAATTGAATCGCATACAATTAATTTGATATTTAGGAGCACAGAGGGGCGAGTGTTACCCAGGCTAGGCATGGCTCTCCAAATCCGATGGTGGAAAGCTTGATGTGGTCGACCGAGACACACGGACTGTCGGAACACTTGTTGTCGACAACAGTCAATTGCAGGCGCAGCAACGGACTCTCCGGACCTTTGATGGAGTCGGCGGCACCTTTCGCAGAAACAGCGATCGGGGCGCGAGGGTATGCGGGACGAGTGTCGTTTGCAGAGACCGGTTGAGGGAGAGGCTCGTCGGAGAGACGCAACAAGTTGGCGGTTACTTGAGCTTCACCGGGCAACCGGGAGACTAGACAGGGAGGATAACGAAGGTTAGGTTACCGGATACAGAAAAAAGAAAACGAAACAGTTTCGATTTTTTTCTCTGAATAGTTCTGGCTCCTTTCATTGAAGGTGATTCTCTTATAAACGTGAACAGGCTTGTAGCAACTTTAATTTCATTTTTGGTTTCCAAAAATAATCCTTTTTCGGAAAAAACTGCTTTTGTTACTAGCAGATTGATTTCCTTTTTCTCCAAAATTGTTTTCACTTTCTTTTTCCAAAATAATTTCCAAAAGTATTTTCAAATGATTTTTCAAAGTAGACGTTTTAATTTTCAAAGGGCTAATTTCATATATGGTTATTACTCCTTAGTTTTCGGCATATTTTCTTGGGATAAATTTTGTGTCCTTAAATAAATTAAGTTTATCCCTTACGTCCTAACTACTCAAATTATCGGGGACCTTTTAATTCAGGGTCTCACCGGGTGGTCAAACTGATGAGCCAAAACTCAAAATAACATAGGTGCAAGGGAAAATGACAGAAAATAACAACTAATAAAATATAACTTGTGTGAAGGTATCACGCGTATTCGAATGCGGTGACGGCTGCATCAGCCATCAGGGAAGAAGAACGTGTGAGCTCAGCGAGCAGGTGATCACATGAGCAGGCAGTTGCAGAAAGCGGAGGGGCAATGCAGTCAGCAGTAGAACGACGACCATTGTAGGAAAGATCGCGCGGCCAAGATGGGCCGGAAGAGACTTATTGACGAGCAGAAGAGATCTCAGTGATCAGAGGGAGCTCGGCAAGCAGCAAGGGAGCTCAGCGAGTAAAAGATTAGACAAGAGGGGCACATGGGAGGGCGCGGGTGAGGCCACGAAGCGGGTAGGAGGAAAGGTCGCAGAGCGTCGTTGGTTAGAGGAGGAAGGCGGTGGGCCCGAGAGGTCAACAAGAATCCTATAAAAGAGTCGAGAGTTGGCGATGGACTAGAGCTTGGCAAGCTATAAGTCGGCGATGGAAGGGAGAGGTGGGCTTGCGGTCTCAAGCTAAGAGACTGGCGGTTAGCGTATGATAACGCTAAGTGTTAACAAGCGGAAAAAAATGTTAGGAACGATTTCGATCCGATACCATGTAGAAAAACACGAAACAGAGAGAAATAAAATGATATATTTTATTAATTTCTCAATCACAGTATTACATACAAGTATTTTTATACTTATATAGGAAGATGGGAAGGAGCTATAATCATATTCTAAGATGTGAGATTAAATCTTAAGGAGGTGATGGGCTCTTTTATCTGGGCCTTGCAATGGGCCTCCGTACATATTTAATTCAACATTTATGATGTGACTCACATATCAATGCATGAATACCTGCATTTTGTAGCAAGAACAGAAATGATTGAAGATGTCGAATAGAATTAGGCTAAAAGTAAAAGATTAAAACATGTAATAAGTCCCAAACTAAAGGCATCAAGTGGACAACATAATGTAATGATAATGTCAACCACTAGGTGATCAATTTAGGGGGGGCATGAAAGGTTCTTCCTCATGATTATTGAATGCACATCATCATACTCATAGGGCCAATAGATCGTACGAACCTCAGACATGGGATCGACCACCAACACTTCCATGTTTCAAAACCGTTAGATACAAGGCGTGCCCCGCACAAGGGACGCATCAGGTCAGGGCACCTTCGGTTGCCATCCGGGACTCAATTTTCATAATATGCTCAATAAGTCGTGAAATATAAAATAATAAGAGGAACATAAAATTGATTTACCTCAATCTTTAGAAGGAATTCAAAACACAGTAACCTCTATACTTCAAGAAATTAAACCATGAATGTAACTCATAATATGACAATTACGGAAAGGAAAATTTATGTTACTACAGTTTATTTTACACAACACCATGCATATTTATCCCATTAATGATGGTATTTCCTAAAATCAATTGTTGCTTGTTGGTATTTTAATTGCTCAGACATGTTTTAATTATGTCATTTTAGTTCCACTAGGCGAAGAGTATTTCTTACTCACTAGTTGGGTTGACCCTGTCTTAGGACATTTCTTTTCAGGAAGCTCAAATCGGGAGATTCGCTTAGGATAAATTTCTAAAGGTTTTCCATATTTAATTTATTTTACCATTGATGTAATTTTTATCTAGTTTTCAATTATTCAAACTTCTTGCTTTTCATTCCTAGTTGGCTCTGTGAATCAGAATTTGAGAAGCTTCTTTAACCTTAGCTCCAGTTATTTACTTCAATTGTTTACTCTAGTTATTTTCCTGCAATATGTTAATTTTTTTATTGTTACTTGGTTTGCTTCAAATCACAGATATCGGTCGGGCTTATGAAATGTGGTCGAACTATGTATGGGTGTTACAAAACTAGTGAGTGTATATCATAGAAGTCTAATTTGTTACATGTATAACTAACCATAGGATCCCTTGGTGCTTTTGTCATTAAATTAATAGCTGATCATTAGGTACCTCACTATTTTTGTAATCAGATCCGTTATCTGATCATTTTAACTAACAAAAGATGTCACAATCTCTGTGGATTCAATCATCTGTCAAAAAAGTCAATCAATCTCAACACGTATCTCACATCTGACAGAGTCATATTAATAGAAATAAAAGAGAATGAAGTAAAAAAGCATGATAGCATGGAGAAAAGTACAAGAAATAAAATAGGACATCCAAAGATAAGTGGCGTGGCGAGGCTTAAATAATGCTAGTGGGGATCATCATCAACGGATGTAGAAGCAGGATAACATCCTAGACGGCAAGAGGATCGTTGACCAAAGAAATGATGAGTAAATGCATGGGCTCTAACTAGTGTTGCCACAGTATCCTCCAACTGATTACATGATCATAATTGATGGAGGACCATCGGTTGCCCATGACAAGGCGGGGCCCACTTTCGTCTATTCTCCCCGGAATACTTGACCGGAGGGACGATCCGATCCCGCGGATGCGTCCGGATGCGCGCCGCGAATCTTTTTACTATATAACTTTGTTATTTTCAGTTCTTTTTCTTTTATTTGGCACGTGATCGCTTCGGCCAATCATAGCCGTCGATCCCGGGTTGCCCTAATGTTTAGAATATTATAAATAGGAGTGTTAGAGGCTTGGAGAGGCATTGCTGGTTTTGGAGAAAGTTATTCCCGGAACTCCGCGATCAAGCTACGGTGTCGACGTCGTGGAGCCCTAGGTGTCGACTCCTAGCGGTGGAACTTCCTCCCCAAGGTACTACCCATCCATAACCTTCTTTTTCCCCCTCTGAAACCCTCATCCGCAACCCCTACAGCCCCCAAATTCCAACCCTTACCGCTGTCCAGAAATCCAGAAATTATTGTTCACCCGCACTGTTCATCCTCCGCCACTGTTCACCCGCACTGTTCATCTGACGTTACTGTTCACCCGCCCCCTCACTTCTTCTCCCCTTCGTGGATCCACTTCTCACCGCTCCAAAAACCCTAGATCTACTTTGACCTAGCGCTACCCTCCACCGATCTACCCCCCCCCCCACTTACATATTTCCTCCCCGTAGCCCGGAACCGTCATCAAATTACCGGATCTATCCACTTTCAGCCCACCGCAACCCTTCTCCACCACAGAAATCCACCGTTCTGACACGCTCACCCGGATCTACCTTCAAAACCGTCGGATCTCTCCCGCCTCGGACATTCCTTTGTTTGTGAGTTATTTGTTGTATGGACTTTTAGTTTTCAGCGCTTGGATGTTGCTTGGACTCCTCATACTTGCTTAAATATTTATTTGTGGAATTTTGCCCCGTAAAGAATTTTGATTGCAGGAAGGAGCCATTTGTGACGTGCTTAATTTGGCCCTTCGTTTAGAGGAAAGTCTTGTTTGACCGCCCTAATAGAAATTGTTTTTGCCTATATTAATTATGCATGCTTGTGAATCTTATTTGAAATAATTGCCGAGCGGATTTTGTGCATTTACATATAGCACTCACGTGTCCACTCACTCGAGTTAGCCTAGATTGCACGGTACACATCCTACCCTACATCAATAATGTTGCATATTCTTAGTATTGGGACATATGGCTTTGGCAAGGAAGCATAAATAGCTATAGTGATCCGTAAATGCTAATCTACTATTAGTAAATTCGTGTATGGGGCACATGATATCGTATACCTCTACTATATAAAGTGGAGTAGGACTAGTAATTTTGCATCGTTTGAGACTTGATCTCGGATCTCTCTTTGAAGAGTACTCTTTGAAGGAACCAGCCTTCCAGAGTGTGGTGATAGTATATTTCACGCTTGTTTTCCTCTAACAACTTATTGCATTCTTATTTTTTCTCTATCAATTTGGTCTGACATGCCGTCTTCCCCTGCCAAACCTTAGATCGAGGGAAATCCACAAAAAGAATCCCACGATCAAAGCAAGTCAATGTTGATAGAAGCACGTTGATGCTTCATCGTCTGCCTCCCCCCCCCCCAACTCATAGCCATCCAAAAGACATCCCATAATCGTGGACGGTGCCGACCCTTCCCAACGTACAGAATTGATGTTGCACAGTTCTTTGTATGTAGGCATGAAACGACGATGTTGATCGACAGTATAAACAACGTTCGTTCATGACGAGTCAGTTGCCGCTCCATTATGTACACCTCGTGCTCAACTTTGGCGGGATCTCTCGAGCTCCCCTCGAACTCAAGAAACCATCTAGTCCTGTGTACCATCACTCCCTCGGCTAGTGGGCGCCATCACCGTACTACATCAACCTCCGCTACCAAGGCCTTTATTTATGCTACAAATAATAGTACTCCCTCCTTCACAAATGTCCATACAAAGAATTGTGTTTATTGCTTGTGGACGAAGACAATGACATTACAGTTGCTAATTATGAAGCCTTAGAGCTCGAGGATGTTATCACTGCTACTCGACTTTGAGGGGAAAAGGTCGACTTTAAAGAGTGGAGTGTTGATATGTACATGTTAGTTTACTATTAGTTATGTCGTGTCTACGACACATGGCATCTTGTACCCCCTACTATATAAATGAGAGTAGGGCTAGTTATCTTGCATCTTCTGAGTTTTGATCTTGGATCCCTCTTTGGAGCGGACTCTTCGGTGGAATTAGACCTCAAGAGCGTAGCGCGAGTATATCTCGTGATTGTATTCCTCTTACATCTTATTGCATTTTGTTTGCGTGTCTATCATAAAGGAATCTGGACAACCCTAATGCTCTAATCAAGTAATGAGTGAGACAGTGAGAAAAGAGTGTAAACTCAAAAACATGGTACGGTAGAGGGAATGAATGCAATGAGATATCATAACCAAAAGTATATTCTTGGGTTGAACAACCTCATTCTGGTGAGGGCTTTAGAACATGTAAGAGTAAGAGCATTGATGAATCACATCCTAAGAGGTCATAAAGATTTGAAAATCCTTAGAAAATATTTGTGGGTATTATCGAACTCAAGGATATGATTAAAGTATCAAACTGCATTTTTTTATTTTAGCAAAAAAATACCATAATTTTTAAGCAATTCATTTTGGCTTTTGTTGAAGAATGAAGAATCAAAGCCCCAAAATAGTCACTATTTTTATTCATTGTATTTGTTCCATATTTAGGCGCATATTGTCTCCTTTGTTTATTAGTCTCAAATTGTGAATTGGGAGTTTGATGTAGTTAGTCTCCTTATATATAGGGTGTAGTTGCACATGAAAATTATGAAAAATAATGGAAATATTTCTATAATTAAATTTGTTCCTCAATCTCGTCTTTTCTTACATGGTATCAGAGAGCATGATCCTACAATTTTTTAGGTGCAATATTGCTCTCCACACGCCACAAGGCACTCTAATTGTGCGGTCTGGCAATTTCAGTTCATAGATAGCGTATCTCCCGCTCTGGCTCCGATCTCTACTAGAAATTCACCACCGCCTTCCGCTTTTATAATTTCTCCCGCTGCCAACTGGGTCCCGCCGACCTGGTGTCTACTGTGACCTCCTCTTCCTACTTGCGTTGTTCTCCACGAGCTCTCCCGCGACCGTTCATACACCGAGATCCCTCAGGTCGCAAGACCCCGTAGTCGCGCTCTTCTTATGGCTGCGCTCTTCTTATGATTGTGCTCTTCTTATGATTGTGCTCTTCTTATGGTCGTGCTCTTCTAGTCGCAGTCCCCTGCGAACGCTTTCACCCTCTGGTCACGCTCGATCATCAGTGACCTCCTCTTCGTATGCGGCTTCTTCGTCTCTAATAGCATAGACCACCCCTCAGGCTCGTTGTGGCCACCCTCAGGCTCGTTGTGGCCACCCTCATGCGGCGTGCTCCTTATGGCTTGGACTTTTCTCTGTCGCGTTCGCTCCATTTCCTTTGTGCGACCTCTCCTTCTGGGATCTCCAACTCCAATTCTCGCAAATGTCTGCATCGACTTTGCCTGTCCTCGTGAGCTCACTGTGTGACCTCTCCATCAACCTCACCTTAACCGCCGCTTCAATGGTTTGATCGCTCTTTGTCATTTCTCCTGTCAGTTGCAGTCTTCGTGAGATCATCGTGCAACCTCTCCTCGCCTAACGCCGTGCGAACTCTCCATCGATCTCTCCTTAACCGCCCCTTCTACGGCTTGATTATTCTCAACATCGCCCCGTCTCTTGGTTGTCGAGATCGCTGTTGTAGATATCCTGCTCGTCGAGCTCTCTGGTACCGAGCTCCTGTTTGTTGAACTCGCGACTACAGTTCCTGGTTCCTGCCAGTCATGAGAACTCCTAGGGCTCATTCTAGCACGTGTTCCTCCCCTGAAATCGACATTTTACGGAATGAACTTTGGGGCTTGTGGGAGCTAATTGCTTGCACCTCTGGCTCGGTGGCCTTTTCCCTTCATGCCAGTCTTGTGTCTTACCCTCTTGGCTCCGCGTGGATTACGGACTTTGGAGCTACCAATCACATGTCTCCACAAAAACCCTCTCGTTATACCAATGCTCATGCTCCCAAATTTATCACAGTTGTGAATGGTGATACCACCCCTGTTTATGGATGTGGAGATCTTGTTGTGACTCCATCCCTTTCATTACACTTTGTTTTTCATGTACCTGACTCTGCTTTTAACCTTCTCTCTGTCAGTCACCTTACTCAAGAGCATGACTGTTCCATTACTTTGACTTCCTCTTCTTTTGTGGTGCAGGATCGCCAGACGCGGCGTGTCAATGGTATCGGCCAAATGTCAAATAGGATTTACACTTTGGACATTCCCGCCTCCGTGTTATTCTCGGTTACTTCCGTTGATTGGTATCGTCGACTTGGTCAGGCTCCTATTCCTATCCTCCGCAAAGCTCTCTTCGTTTGTTGAGTTTCAATGTGAAACATGTATTTATGGCAAGAAACGCCGATCTACAATCCCCCTCATTGTTCACGGAGCTCCGCTCCCTTTGACTTGGTCCACTCGGATATTTGAGATCCATATAAAACTGTCAGTCTATCTGGCTATTGGTATTTTCTAACATTTATTGATGATCATTCTCGCGTCACCTGGTTCTACTTGTGGTGTGGTCGCTCTGAGGTGTTGTGATGTTTTTGTTCCTTCATCGCTAAAACTCGTACTCAATTCTCGAGCACCATTAAAATTCTTCGCACTGATAATGTTCGTGAGTATATCATCCGCGAATTACAGGACACTTGTAATCTCCTAGACATTCTCCATCAGATATCTTGTGTCTATACACCACAACAAAATGATGTCGCCGAGCAAAAGAAGCGCCGCCTTCTGGAGGTTGCTCGCTCCCTTATGTTCCAGATGCACGTTCCAACACAGTATTGACACTTTGTTGTTTCCACTGAGTGTTATTTAATTAATCGTATGTCATCATCCTCAACTTTGCTACTCTTTTCCCTATTTAGTATCCTTCCACACTTCCATTCTCCCTCTCTCCTCGGATTTTTGGATGTGTCTGCCTATGAAGCACCGACACTTCAAAATGCCCAACGTGTCAGTGTCGGACTCTCTGACACTCGTCCGACTCTCTGACACTCTTCGACACTCGTGTCGGAAGTCTGACACGCTGGTTCACGCAGGACTCGCGTGTCCCGCTCAATTGGACACGCGTGTCTCTAAGCTAACTACTCATGGTGAGGCGGGAAACATTTGAATATTTAATGAGTAATATTTAAACATGACTTAGTTTATTAATTGTTCATTTTTTTATTTTTTAAATGAGAGAGGGGTAGACCAATAGGCAAGTTAAACGAGGGTGGGGTAGAACAATAAAGACTTGAAATGAAACTGTAAGGAAAGACATGATGTACTTGAGCATTATTGAGATTATGACAAAAGATGGGGCACAATGACGACAAAGGATCCATATAGCCGACCCCACTATAGTGTGATAAAAGCTTGAAAAAGAAAAAGTTCAATTTTTATTTTTTGTTAAATGTTTTAGGATTTTCATAATTATGACAAAAGATAGGGCACAATGACGACAAAGGATCCATATAGCCGACCCCACTATAGTGGGATAAAGGCTTAAAAAAGAAAAATAAGTTTATTTTTATTTGTTGTTAAATTTTTTAGGATTTTCATAATTATAAAAAATAAAGATTTAATATACGTGTCCAAACATGTCAGAATATGGTATTTTTTGAGAATTGGCGAGTCGTGTGTCGTGTCGTGTCACGTGTCGGTGTCGGTGCAATATAGGTGTCTGCTTTGTCCATCATCTCAGACCTCATGCCGATAAGTTGGCTCCTCGTGCTATCAAGTACATCTTTGAAGGATACTTTCGTACACAGAAAGGTTATGTGTGTCATTCTCCTACTATTGAGAAAAAAATCACCTTTGGGGATGTTAACCTTCTTTGAGGATCAAATGATCTACTCAGCTCCTCCTGACGCTATATCTCCCGCGGCTCTCACACGCCCGAATGTACCCACTCACACTACTCCCTTGCTTCCTATTCCTAATCCAATGCTACCCTTCCCTCCCCTACTCCCTACACCTTTTGTGCTCCCCTCTCCTCCTCTACAAGTGTACACTCATCATCGTCCTCAGTTTGATGCGTTGCGACAGTTGTCGTCTACTGATGTTGCTCTTGCTCCCCATGACGATGATTCACCTACGGCTTCCTCCCACGATGTGGTCGCTTATACCGCTCACCCTCTTTCTAATTATAAATCCTTGCACCGCCTCTCTTCTCCCCATCATAGGTTTTTGGCGACTTTGTCCTCTATTTCCACCCCGTCTTCTGTGCAGAAAGATCTTCAACATCCAGGGTGGCGGTGGCAATGGGAGAGAAATTGACCGCTCTCTGGGTCAATCACACATGATACCGTGTTACCCTTCCTCCTGGTCATTCTCCGATTGGCTATGATTAGTCACGAGCAAGACTAGCAGAAACAGTCGAACAGCCTCGGCGAACAGAGGAGCAACAAGCAGCGACTAGCAGAGAGGTCGCGAACAGCAGAGAAGTCGCAACCCGTGAGCAAGCGAATCAACAACGACTAAGAGAAGACGTTGCAAGAACACAGCGGCTAGCAAAAGTCGCAGCTAAGAGATGTCGTCGTAGTAGCAGCGAGCGAGCAGCAGCGCTTGCGGGTAGGCGTACAGCAAAAATCTGCGGCAAACAAGAACAAAGGGCAGCTGCGGACACCAGAAGAAAAGGGCAGGATGCGGCTAAGCACAATCCGCCGCTAACCAGATGCGGCTAAGCAATAGACTGTGATAAGAGGCCAACGAGCGGGAAGGCCGTAGCGGCTAGGAGAGAGAAACCGCCAGCAAACAGGAGATAAGATCGCAGCAAGCAGAGAAGACGACGTGCGGTTTGAAGCAGACAAACCGGGAAGGTCGCAGCGGTCTGAGAAGTCGCGGCCGGAGAAGAGACTGCGGTGAGCTGAGAGAAACCAAGACCGTGGTGAACAAAGGCAGTGTCCAGCAATGGTGAGGTCAAGGACCAGATCGCGGCGGATAGAGGGACAGACCGCGTGATCACTGAAGAGCAGCCGCCAAGATGATGCTGAACCGACCAGAGCAAGAGACCGCAGCGAGAACAGGAGAAGAACTTCAAGACAGACCGTGCGGCAAAACGCTCAAAGGGCAAGGAGAGACCTCGCGGCAAAGAGACAGACCGCGCGGCAAACCTCTCAAGAAACTTCGACCAGGAGAAACATTGGAGAGCGCGGATAGAGAATTGCGGCTAGACAAGAAGAGAAGAGACCGCAGCACGAAGAGAAGAACAGCGGCTAGAGGAGAGGAGGGACACGCGGCAAAGCACAGTGGTAAGACGGAGATCCGCGGCTAGGAGTAGAAAACTGCGCAAGAAGTGGTGGTTCCAAGGGAGAGAGAGGAAAGAGAAGACAGACCGCAAGAACTGCGGTTAGTGCACACACAGAGAGTAGACCACGGGGCCCACGGGTCAGATGAGAGAAAGCTATAAATGACTCACAGAGACTGAGGAGAAGTGGGGGCCACAGGAGAGAAAAAGTTGCGGGTAGAAGAAGAGAACCCCCGGAGCAGAGCGGAGAGAGGAAGAATCAGCGATTAGAGAAGGGAAAACCGCCGAAGATCTTGAGGACAGCAGACCGCAAAGAAGATGTGGTTAGACAAAGTAGAGACCGCCCAGACGGATAACCTCGTTTTGATACCATGTAGAAGAACACTTAGGTGAAAATATGAAACCTTGTATATCCTTCTTGTGTATGTAAATACAAGTATAAGTACAAATATATAGGGAGAGAAGAATCTCAAATTCAAGATGTGAGACTAAAACAAATAGTAAGAAAATACACAAATGAACCAAAACATGGGTCTTTACATTGCCAGTTCTAACAAAATACATAAACTGTGGATTGTCATTTTAATGCTTTAGTGATGTTTAATATTTTGATGATGTTTAAGGCTTAGAGAAAGTGTGCAACCCTCCATCGTTTAGATTATACAAGGAAATTAAATCCAATTCATTTTTGGCCTTCACAAATAATTTACATGGTAAGTAGCAGATAAACAATAAATAAATCAATTTCAACTCACTGACCAGGCGAGCTTCATAGCCAAAAGCTCGACAATAAAGTGTGAAGCAATTAGCCCACTCTCCACAACGACCTTTTCTTGTTTCCAGAAGCTAGGACAAGAAATAATTGGGTTAAAGAGAAGCAGTGATAAAAAAGAATATGAAAGAAACCAGCGTTGAAGAGAGTAAGCATGAAAGTTCTCATGGTCATACCTTTAATGGATCATTGTAACGTGGAAAGCGAGTAATACTTGAGCAGTAGTTACATCTGAAAAAAATTAGCAGTTGAGACTATGAGAAGGAATATTGATCAATAAGTACTGCATCCATATACTACTGTAACAACTCCCTTCAACGGCTTCCTAATTCCTTCTATATACTTGAATTTATCGCACATGACACTTGGGAATAAATCACGCTCATTCATTCATTTTTTTAATATATACTACTATTAAGAATTTAAGATGATTGATATTTTACAAAAATAGAATTCCCCAGAAAAATGATGGAATTTATATCTATAATATTATTAAAAAGGAATTTAACATTACATCCAAAGTACATCAAGGTCATAAGGGAAAAACATCCTTTGGTGCAACATTGACATTTCTCAAAATGCTCTTGCACCAAAGAGTGTTTTACCCTTACATATATATATATATATATGTGTATGTATATATCATATATTTTTTATGAGCACATGGGAGCGTCATCGCGTAAGGGCAGTACCGTCGCGTAAGGGCGGCTTGATGTGAAAAATGTCTTCCTCCACGATGAATTGGAGGAAGAAATCTACGTGACACCCCCACCGGGTATGGTTTTAAGAAAGCCTTGTATGACATGGGTGTCGTTTTAAGAAAGCCTTGTATGACTCAAACAATCGCCTCGTGTCTAGTTTGACAATCTAAGTGGCAAACTCCTGAATCTAAATTTTTTTTGTTGTACATTTGATCACTCGATCTTTGTCTACAGGAAGGAGAAATGTACCACTATCCTCATAATTTATGTGGATGATATCATTATTACAGGAACTGATGTTCATCACAATATTCTTGTAAAAGGGGAATTGGCATCTACCTTTGAAATCAAGGATTTGGGTCCTCTTTGATACTTTTTTGGGATTGAGATTGCTCGATCTGTCGGGAAGATTACGATCACCCAGCACAAATATGCCTTAGATCTTCTCAGTGACATTGGATATTTGGGGTCAAACCTGTGGATAGTCCTATGAACACTAATTATGATATTCACAAGGATACTTTTCCAGATCTTGAGAGGAAGTTGGAATTTCAACACATCGTGGGGAAATTGATTTATCTAACTATTACAAGACTCGGTATCTCCTTTATTGTTGGCTTAGTTAGTCAATTCATGCAAAGTCCTAAATTTCATCACTATCAAGCGGTTCTTCGGATTCTTAAATGCTTTAAAAAGGGCCCCATAAAAGGAATTATCTATCAAGATCATGGTCATCTTAAGGTTCACGGGTACTGTGATGCTGATTGGGTTGGTTCTTCCCTGGATAGAAGATCTACAAGTGGATATTCTATCTTTGTTGGTGACAATCTCGTTTCCTGGAGGAGTAAGAAACAAAATGTGGTTGTTAGTTCCTCCACTGAAGCAGAATATTGTGTCATTGTCGTCACTACATGTGAACTGATTTGGGTTAAATCTATCCTGTGAGAAATGGGCTTCCCTGTCCTTGAGATCATGCACCTTTGTTGTGATAATCAAGCTGATATTCACATCGCCAACAACCCTGTCTTCCACGAGAGGACAAAACACATTGAAATCGATTATCACTTTGTGCGGGACAAAATTCAGGATCAAACTATCACTATGGTCTTTGTGTCATCTAAAGATCAACTTGCTGACATACTCACCAAAGCTGTCTCTGGTAAATATCTTCATTCATACTCCCTCAAGCTTGGGATGTTAGATGCTAATGGTATTATCTTGAGGGGGGTGTTAAGAAGCAAGCAAACTTAAACTCACCGGGATGGTGACGATAACTCAAAGAGTGGCTGAAGGGGCTTAAATAGTTTGGGGCCCATATGGGATCGGTGTTGAAGGTGAAAACCTAAAGGTACGCCTCTTCTCTCACGCTACAATTATATCCATGAGTTGTTAGTTTCTTAAGTATGAACCGGTCAAGTCATGTTGTTATCATGTCTTGTTAAGTCAATATTTTACGGGTCCTTTAAAAGTTGGAGTCCTAATCCAAAAATTGAAAATGTTAGGGGGTCTTTTTTACAAGAGTGTCGATTGTAAGTTATTTATAGACCCCTTTGGGGCATGAATGTGAAGCTTGAATTGAGCTCCTTATTGTCCATTGTATTAGATTGTGGTAGCTCTCTTTGTCCCCCGAGCACAACCCACTTAGGAAGTTGTGGTTCTAGCTCTGTAATATCTCCTCATCGACATCTCCACCATCGATCATCTCCAATGAAGTCATCAACACATTGAGGGTTAGCCCAGTAGGTTGGAAAAGACTGATTAGCAATAGCTATCAGTATAATGGGGGTTGATGAGTGTATATCCCCTGGCAAAGGTGGATGATTGTCTAGCTACCCTCTTGGTACTTCCCATTATGATGGAATGGCATATAGATCTAGGGGATAACCATAACCTATTTGGATTCTGACTGATGCTAAAATGAATTGCAATTGAATGTAAAATGGATACACCGCAAGGTATGCTCACGCCAAGCTCCCGAAGGCTGATTCCACCAAAGAGTCCTCTCCATGAGAAGGTTTTAGTCTAGACTTCCAAGATAAACCCTAAGACTCCACACCCCCTCTTTATACAGGATAAGAGGCTACAATAATTACTGAAATATCACTAATACATCATATACCAATACTAGACGCTCCCGAGTGGTTGAGTCTAGATCTCACTAGCAGAGGGAGATCATCCCAATGGTGTGCATAAGCTAATATTGGAAATTGTGCACTTTTCTTATTCTACTCATTATTCTTTGCTATTATTCTTTGCTTTCTTTATTTTTTTATATACGCACACTATGCCTTGTTTTATTTGATAATAATCTAAAATTGTATAGTTGAAACCTTATGTTATATAGATGATGTCTATTTTTTATAATTTAGATGAATTATCATCTACATTTTTAAAGGAGCGCCTATGGCTCAAGTCTCACCAGGCTCATAGGTTTGCATCTTCAAGCGCCTTTTTTGCGTCTTTGGAGAATAAAAGACGCGTCTGAGTGAGATTTCCATGGTAAATTTTTTTAATAAAGAAATACATAATGTAAGAACTCAAAAAATTTTGCATGATTTAGGCTACGTTTGGGGGGACTTATTTTCACCGGTCAAGCGGTTACGACCGCATGAATCGGACCGCAATTACGGTTTGATTCATGCGGTCGTAACCGCTTGACAGGTGAAAATAAGTCCCCCCAAACGGAGCCTTAGTGTATGCAAAACATAATCGAGGGTTGAGACTTAAATATAATGCAAGTGACCGCATTGATTCTATTTTTCAAGAGATATAAATGATAATAATGATTGATTATTAAGTAGAATAGAAGAAGAATCTGATCAAGAAGATGAACTGACATTTGGTGCTGATTATTTAAAATAAATGTGGTTATGTCTTGCCCTCTACAGGCGCATTGTGTTTAGCCTTCAAGACCCATTTGCGCCTTGATTCGCTTTGCACCTTTAATAACTAAGGTGGCGTTTGGCGCGGCTTATGCCCTCCGGTGCGTTTCCAACGCACCGCACTTTTGCGAATAAGCGCCGTTTGACGCGGCTTATTGTAGAAACGGCGGTTGTTTGTATCCGTGAATTCCTATTATACACCATCCGCGATTCTTTTCCCCGTTCAGCTGCAGTTTTCCTTCCTCCCGATAATCTAGCGAGCGGCGTAACTCCCGATCGACGACGCCGACCACCGGTCTTCCCCAATCAACGACGCCGACCACCGATCGCTACCGACAACCGGCGAATCTCCGGTGCTTCCCGTCCACGAAGAATTCCGGCGATCAACGACGGATTTCCCGTCCACGAATCGCTCCGCCTCTCCCACCGTTAACTCTTCCATTGAGGTATACTCATTCCTTCATCTCCTATGCAAATTTTGGGTTTCTTTAGGGTTTAGGATGCTTGTTAGTCCTTCCCTCATCTCCAGCTTCCACCTTCCTCCTCGATGCACAACCCAATCCCGATTAGGGTTGTTCTCGAGCGGAGCTGGACTCAAAGCTGTACTCAAACGCCACCTATGTGTGTGTGTGTGATTGTTCTTGTGTGAACTGGACCTATTAACTTTGCTTGTTTAACAAACCGATTGTGTGTGTGCTTGTATATGTGTGTGTGTGTTGAATGTGTCTGTATATTTGTGTGTGTGTGTATATATGTGTGAGTGTGTATATGTGTTTATGTGTGAGTGTGTATATATATGTGTGTGTTTATATATATTTGTGTGTGTATATATGTGTGTGTGTATATATTTGTATGTGTGTGTATGTGTGAGTGTGTATATATTTGTTTATGTGTATATATTTGTTTATGTGTGAGTGTGTGTATATATATATGTGTGTGTTTGTGTATATGTGTGTGTATGTGTGTTTATGTGTAGAAGATTGCTCTGACACTGCGTGTTTATGTGTATATGTGTGAGTGTGTATATTTGTGTGTGTGTGTATGTTAAGATTTATTTTTGTAATGTTTTTTAATATTGTTTTCATTTCTATGTGTTGCCTTATAAAGATGGGCAAAACAAAAGACGGTGGGGTGGCCGCAATGTGGGACAATTCCGATGTTCTCCTCTTTTGTGATATCTGCATAAAAGAGATAGAACGTGGGAATCGTCCTACAACACATTTTAGTAAAGAGGGGTGGTCCAATATAATGAAGACATTTGAAGAGTCGACTGGAAAGAAATACGATAAAGTGCAATTCAAAAACAAATGGGATCATCTGAAGAAGGAGTGGAAACTTTGGACGGAGTTGAAACGAGGTGAGACCGGCTTGGGTTGGAACACATCAAGAAAAACTATAGACGTCTCGGATGAGTGGTGGGACGAGCGATTAAAGGTATTCAATGTTTGAATTCAATTATTTCCCTTAATTAATTATTGTATGCCCATTTTAAATAATTGAATAATATTTCAGGTTGTCCCTGCCGCAAAGAAGTTTCGTTATTCCGGAATACAGCCAAATTAGAGGAGAAACTGAACAAGATGTTCAGCTCTGTTGTTGCGACTGGACATCATGCTTGCACCCCTCATTCGAGGAATGTTGGCCTCGAGTCTACTGGTGATAGAGCATTGTCAGACGGTGGAAGAGAAGACGTTGATGTCAATGGAGTTCCTCCTGTAAATGAGAACACAGCTACATCCGAGGTTGGCCAAAAGAAGAGTAAAGGACAGAAGAAAGATATTACATCAGTGTTAGAGGATATGGCAGAATCTTCTAGGAGCATGTGTCGATTCATACAGGAGCCACCAAAGAGCAATTCTTCCTTCACCATTGCCCAAGCACTTGAGAAGTTAGCAACTTACCATGAAGTGCAATCAGATAGAGAATTCCACTTCTTTGCCATCACCTATTAGATGGACAAAAATCATAGGGAGACCTTCATGTGTCTACCAGAAAGTCTGAATATTCCGTGGTTTCGTAGTCGCTATACTAGTGGCGTGTAGTTGTGTCTATCTTCTTTATTTGTGCGTTGTTTTGTCAGTGGATGCTATTATGTTTTTACCGCACTAGTATGGACATTAATATGTTATCTGCTTTATTATGTTTTTACCGCACTAGTATGGACATTGATATGTGGATGATTTATATGCTTACTAGTTTTTGAATCCCACATTTGTGTATGACTTCTTTTGTGATATCTTTATTTGTTTATTCCAGAATATGTCGAGCGAGGACTCTGATAATTCCATCGAGCAGTACGAAATAGCTAGAAGAAAATGTGTTATTGTTCAACAACACACTATAATAGCAGCAGTATGTTTGGCCTCTGCACACACCTCTCTATTAGACAGTCGATTCTGGATATCCTTTGCAAAGAGGGCATTTGAAACTATATCAAGATACAAGGTATCATTTGCCAGACTTCGCACGCGGTGGTCGTCGAGCAGAGGGACGTCGAGAGATGTTCAATCATGCTCACTCATCGCTAAGGAGCATGATAGAACGATCGTTCGGCGTTTGGAAGAAGAAATGGGTCATACTGCGGGACATGCCGAGCTATTGCTTTGCGAAGCAGGCAGATATTGTGATGGCCACGATGGCTTTACATAATTTCATTCGCCGACACCCTTCCCGCAATGATATAGATTTCAATGAGTGCGAGCAGGAGGGTCAAGATGATAGGGTGACCTCACAAGGGCGACAAGAAACCTGCTCTGACACTGCAGGTGGAGTAGAGGAGATGATCGCGCAATGTGATAGTATAGCGGATCAGTTGTATGAATCGAGAGCAGAGCTCGAGATTGCGGGTATACCTGGATTTCTTGTATTGTGTGTTAATTTAGCCTGTTGATTTTTTTTTGGAAAAAAAAAATTAATTCAAAACTCCGTTTAACAACTTATTCAAAACTCTGTTTTCCAGGATCAGCACTTTCTCCATCAGCAGCTTCTCATCAGCAGCTTTCCATCAGCAACAGCCCAACCAAAAAGACCCTAAGATTATCCGAACAATATTTATTGTGGTTTGTTCTTAGTTCAATTTTAAAAAAATCTGTTTTCACCCTCTTTGTTCCCGTTTTATTAAATCAAGCTTCTCAGGTCGGGGTGTAAAATAACACCACATATATTTTATTCTTTGAGCAAGTCTATCCAGCAAGCCTGCCTACCGGATGAATCCTAAGGAGTATGAAGAACCAAGGAGGCAAGTTCAAAAGTTGTTTGATGGACACATTCGGCCCAACATGAATCCTTGTGTTGTGTCAGCGCTCCTCGCCCCAAAAGAAAAATTGATCAAGGAGGATGTGCATTGATAGTAAAGCAAACAACCAGATTGGAGTCGAGTATCAGTTTCCCATGATCGGTTGGATGGCATGTTGAACTAGCTAGCTGGAGTGAGGGTCTTTTTCAAAATTGATCAATTAGGCCTAGAGATGAGTGGAATATTGCATTCAAAATGCAAGATGGACAACAAGTGGTTGGTAAGGTCATTTAAACTCAATAATGCCCCTGGTATCTTTATGCCTTTGATGACATCCTAATAAATACCCCTACTAATGAGGCCCATTTGCAACAATTGGGCTACTTGTTCCATTAAGGATGGAACAATTATATGTTAACGCTAAGAAATGAAATTTCATGGTAACTAACATCACGTTCTTGGGTTATGTTGTGGCCTCAAGTGGGTAGAAGGTTGATCCCTTTAAGGTGAAAACCATTCACGGAGGGACTACATCCATGCAACATCCATGATGTTCAGAATTTCATGGGCTAGAATCTTTCTAACCGAAGGTCCATCCAGAACTTTAGCCGTTCAATGGCATCACTGACAAATTGCATGATGGGCTATGTTATTAATTTATTATAGGTACAAGACGCACCACTGCACAAAGGGGGCGCAAAACTAGAAAAAATATCTTGAAGGTAATATTATAATAATATTATATACAACAAAATTCATAACATAAAACATCTACCATAGTAGCGCTAATCTTTAAAATGCTGGACAACAGTTTTGGACAGAAAAAATGCTGTCCGGAAGTGCTAGAACAGCAATTCAGTACTTGTAGATTGCTGGAACAACAGTTTTAAACATGAAAACAGTAATTCTGACACTTAAAAATGTTCACGCGTTTAAAATGTTGGACATGAGTTTTGGACAGTAAAACTGCTGTCTGGAAATACTGTAACTGCGATCCAAATTTGTAGACTGCTGGAACAATAGTTTTGGAGAGGAAATAGTTTTAGAAGTAAAAATTGTTGTTCATGCCTTTAAAAATGTTGGACAGCAATTTTGTCTGAAAGTGTTGGAACTGCAATCCAGTACTTCTAGACTGTTGGAACATTCATTTTGGAGAGGAAAACGATAGTTCTACCTTTTCCAAAGGAAGACTGAAGGAGTGCATAGGCAACCTGGCTATTTGGTCTAGGGGTGCCTGGGAGGACCTAGACTGCATCTTGCTCAGATCGCCCGCCTTAGCCAATCAAAGGAGGAGACTTGAGTACCTAGTGTGCCTTGCGCCTGAGATGCGTCTTTGATAATGTAAATGATGGGGAAATTATTTTAGTGCTCAACGACAGCGTAATCCAATTTTGAGAAGATCAAACATAATATCTCAACAACTCCTGCTTTATTTCTCCTAGACTTCAAGAAAGCATTTCAAGTTGGCTGTGATACGTCTTCGGTTGGCATTGGATCTGTACTCAATCGAGAAGGGCAATCAATGGCATTCTTTGATGAGAAGCCAGTAGAAGGTAACGCGAAATACTCTACAGGTGACTTGGAGTTGTATGTGTTAGAATGTTATGCATTCGCACTATGCTTTTCTTTTTCTTTTTTCTACCCTTGTATGTATCTCTCCTATATATGGGACATGTTTTTTCTTCTTTGTGAGATATAGTTCATTTTCTCCTAGCATTGTATCAAAGCCCGAAATTTAATTTCCCAAGCTCACAGTTCATTTTTTACCGCCGATTGTTTCTGCCTCGCCTGTTTCCACCAGTTTTGTCCCTCGCTGCCTGCTTCGCCCTTTGTCGAGTTCGTCCAGCCATCCTGATCCCTTTCCAACTCCAACTGTGAGTGCCCCGCTTCTCAAAATCTATATTGGTCGTGATTTGATCTCGCACAGTGGACGGTTCCGACTGTGCGCGGATCGTTTTTCACCCTATTCCGTCGATCATTCGCCCTCACATTTTCAGGAATGGCCGATATGTGGCTCCTCTACATCCTTTCTTACTCTCATCTTGATTTAATGGGTATTTCACTTAGATCTACGAATCTACAGTTTGTCTTATTGGTTTGAAAATTTTGTTCCTCATCCATTTTCCCATTAGCTCATTTCTATTGAGACTATGTCGGAAGGGGAAGAATCTCATCTCATACCACCTTCTATACCCCCCCCCCCAGCTCATTTCTATTCCCTTTTCTACCCCCTTATTATATCTCCTATATATGGGAGAGGTCTCTTTTCTTTGTGAGATAGTCCATTTTCTCCTAACAGTATGTTATTGTGTGTAGGCATGTAAACAGTTCGGTTTGGCCCCGAACTGCAATCGCACCGACAGGGAACAGTTTTGGGTCAAACAAAACAACACCGCACCGTAAGTATGTGATGCAGTTTAGCATTGCTGCATTTTGTAGTTAGTTTTTTTGGCGGTTTCAGTTTTATATAGTTATATGTATGTATTTACCATCTTACTCTTTTTTTTTTGAAATCTTTGGTGTTAAAAAATGTAGAGGGTGTGCACCTAGTATTTTATAAGAATCGGTTTGGATTAACGTATGCACAATAAAGTATATGTGATTTGAATTAGAATAATGTCATTACAACAACAACAACACTCAAACCTTTATCCCACTATAGTGGGGTCGCTATATTGGATCTTTTGTCGCCATTGTGCCCTATCTTTTGTCATAATCTCACTAATGCCCAAGTACATCATGTCTTTCCATACAATTTCATTCCAAGTCTTTATTGGTCTACCCCTCCCTCGTTTAACATGCATAGTGACTAGACTCTCACAACGCCTAACAGGTGCCTCTAATGGTCTCCTTTGTACGTGTCCAAACCATCTTAGACGAGCTTCTCGCATCTTCTCTGCAATTTGTGCTACCCCTGTCTTATCCCTGATACTTTCATTCCTAATTTTATCCAATCTCGTGTGTCCACACATCCACCTAAGCATTCTCATCTCCGCAACTCCCATTTTTTGCTCATGTACACAATTCACTGCCCAACACTCGGAACCATAGAGCATCGCGGGTCTAATTGCAGTACGGTAAAAATTGCTCTTAAGTTTTAGTGGTACTTTACGATCACATAAGATCCCTGACGCGCCTCTCCACTTCAACCAACCCGCTTGGATTCTATGTGTCACATGTTTATCAATACCTCCGTATTTTTGAACTATCGATCCAAGATATTTAAAACACTCACTACGGGAAATATCTTGATCACCCAACTTAATAACGAAATCATCTGTCCTTCTTGTACTGCTAAATTTAAGCTCCATATACTCCGTTTTTGCCCTGATCAACCTAAAACCCTTCTTTTCTAAAGTATCTCGCCAAGATTCAAGTTTTACGTTTACACCCTCGCTCGTCTCATCAACCAAAACGATATCATCTGCAAACAATAAACACTAAGGTATTGCTTGTTGGATATGTTTGGTGAGCACATCTAAGATAAGGGTAAAGAGATAAGAGCTCAAAGCTGAACCTTGATGTAAGCCAACAGTGATAGGGAATTCCTGTGTTAATCCTCCAGATGTCCTCACCCTTGTCACTGAATTTGTATACATATCTTTGATTGAGTCAATATATGATATATTTACACCTTCCTTTTTTAAAACTCTCCAAAAGATCTCTCTTGGAACTCTATCATAAGCCTTCTCAAGATCAATAAACAACATATGCAAATCTTGTTTTCTTTCTTAATAGTTGTCAATGAGTATCCTCAAGAGATGCATAGCTTCCATGGTCGACCTCCCTGGCATGAATCCAAATTGATTCTTCGAGATATTAGTCTTTCGTCTTAATCTTCTTTCTATTACTCGTTCTCATAGTTTCATGGTATGACTCATCAATTTAATTCCTCTGTAATTAACACAATTTTGTATATCCTCTTTATTCTTATACAAAGATACCAAGATATTCTCTCTTCATTGGTTTGACATACTTTTTGAATAATGTCATTAGCCCAATAAAATGAACTCATTGTCGACAAATTTTAGCAATTTTCCTGATGCTTTGCTCAATCTCCAGCAACTTCTTCGGGGTGAAGACGAGCACGTGGATTACAACGATGATGACAAGCTCTGGCACACCAAGGCCAAATATACAACGGCAGTTCAATCCTAGAGATAGAGATATTTTATTGGTAATAGTACGCGATGGTTAGGGCAAAAGCATCATCTCGACATTTGTTTTTCTTGGCTTATGGCAGAAATAGAACTGACATTTTGCGAGGAAATTAAGAAATATAGGAAAATAATTGGTAATATAACTATATAAATTAATAAGTAATGCCCGATGACTACATTGAATGAATGTCTGAACTAATATGTTAACCAGAACCCCACACCGCATGTCCTTAAAACAAAGAAAACTTGAAAATAGCTGAGTATATGTATTTGTGGTGTGGTGGTGCGATTTTTCGTAGAAAAACACTGAACTACACAGTGTGGTTTTGCAATCAATAGAACCGCAACCAAACCATTCGGTGTAGTTCGAATCGGTGTGGTTTTGCAGTTTTTGTTTTTAACTTTCAGCATTAATTGTGCGGGACTTACGACACTGAAGATGCTACTTACTCTATTAGAAGTTCATTCTTTTCACTGATCATGAACCTTTGAAGTGCATCCTACAGAGAAATAAGCTCAATATCAGGCATGTGAAATGGGTAAATTTCTTGCAAGAATCACTTCCTTCTTGAGCACAAGTCGAGGTAAGAATCAAATAGTTGATGCCCTGAGCCAAAAAGTGCGTGCACCTTCCACCATGAGGGTCTAAGTACTTGGCCTTAATTCAATGAGGGATCAGTATGTTGAGGGACCTTTTTTCATCCATCATGCAAAAAGTTCTATTTGAGAGGATAATAGGTTATCATATCCAAGATGGATTCGTATTTTAACATTAAAGGAATTAATTGTGCATTCTAAATTGCTAAATGTGACTGGAGAGCACAGCTGCCAAGTTTCCAAGGGTGTGGCCATTAAAGTAGGTCTTTATACATCTTTTTTGGTGTCTACTGTGTTTGGGAGGACGTGAGTATTGATTTTGTACTAGGATACAGGGGAGTTGACTCTATATTCAATTATTCATTGTAGTGCTATTCTCCAAAGGGATTACTTCATTGCTGCAAAAAGATGATGGATGCCTCCAACATTGTCCCACTCTACTTCAAAGTTATTCGTCTACAGAGAGTGCCAAAATCTATCATAGCATACATATACAAAATTCAAGAGCCATTTATGGAATGATTTATGGAGAAAAATTGGGGCATGGATAAGCTTCAGCAATGCTTATCCCCAACAAATTGGACACAAGACTGAGGTGCCGCAGTGTGAGAAATATGTAGAGAAATCTTGTGGGAGACTGACCAAAGCAGTGGGACTTAGCACTTCCTCGTGCTAACTTTGCATTTAACAGTTCTCATAATCAGCATTATTGGTTGCAAACCATTTCAGGTTGAGCAAGGAAGTGAGCTCAATAGTATTCTGGATTTGATTCCAATTACTCTTAAGCGGAGATCAAATATGAAGGCTAGAGAGTTTATAGAGAAGTTGAAGTTGTTCATGAATCAACAAAACTCAAAAATCGGAAGCGGGCAAATTATCTTTTCATGTTATTTAAGTTCCGCAATTTTGTTTCAGTAACTTCTAAACTAATGAGATTGTTTTGCATTTTCCTCCTAAACCCTAGTTATATGTTTTGGTCCTTTGGATATATGTTTTGGGAGGAATTTTGATGAATGTAATATTAGAAGAGGGGTTTCTCCTTTGCATCTTCCAGTTTTCCGGAGCATCCACCATGAATGTGAGCATTGGATGTAAAAAAATTGATAAGAAAGTTTAGTGTGGTAAAAACGGGAATGTTAAGTGGATGCCAACAAAATAAGAAGGATAAATTAAGGCTTCGTTTGGCATAGCGGTGGCGGTCGTAAACTCATGGGTTAAAACGTCATTCGTTAAGGAACACCTAACAAACATCATCCGTTTGAACATAAAAATGGATGAAATTCCTTAGGTGGGCGTTAACAAATGACAATTTAACCCCCGTGTTCATGACCGCTACCACTGTGCCAAAAGGAGCCTAAGAAATTATTATATTAGAGGAATGGTAAGAGTGACTTTTATTGAAGATAAACAAAAATCAATTTTAGAGGAGTGGGCATGTACATGGATTAAAGAATGCATCGATATAGATGAGTAGCTTGATTTTTTTGTCGAAGCATTAGGAAGGAGAACAAGCATACTTAAGCTTACTTGAATGAAACTTGTCCAAAATGATTTACATAGTTTAGGATTAACACTTTAGACAACACTCACATGAGCGAATGGAAAATAAAAATTCATAAATCCAATAACATATAGTTGCTACTAATGGTGATGATGTACTTTATAGTTGAAAATGTAGAGAAGTACACAAGAAAATATGAACAGAACAATCAACCTTGTATATACTTCTTTTGTATATCAATACAATGTATGAGTACATATTTATAGGAGAAAAAGATGAGAAGAGTCACTTATACACAATGTGGGACAAATACAACAAGAGAGAAAGAAAATAAATAGGTCATTTAGATAGGTCTTTACAATATCCTTTCTAACACTCCCCCGCAAGCTGGAGCGTACAAGTCATAGGCACCAAGCTTGGACAAGAACTTATAGAATAGAGTACTAGGCAGGGCCTTTGTGAGAATATCAACAACTTGGTCAGTAGCCGGAACATGTCTCAACTCTAGTTTCTTCATTTGAACTTTCTCTCGAACAAAGTGACAATAAACTTCAATATGTTTTGTTCTTTCGTGGAAGACCGGATTCTTAGCTATGTGTATAACAGCTTGACTATCACAGAGTTAGGTAGATGGTGAGGAAAGTTTTACTCCCATATCACCTAGGAGACTCTCGAGCCAAGTAAGCTCGGATACAAGATACAACACACGCCATTGTGCGATACTTAGCTTCAGCTGAAGATCGAGCAACCACAGATTGTTTCTTACTGCGCCAAGTAATAAGATGACCTCCCAAGTAGGTACAAAATCCACTGGTAGAGTGTCGATTATCCAGGGATCCAGCATAATCTGCATCTGAATACGCAACAAGAGTTGGAATAGAAGTAGAAGAGGTTTTGTATACCAGTCCTTGACCATGGGTTGTTTTTAAATATCTCATGATGCGTTCGACAGCCTGTAAATAAGACAACCGAGGAGAGTGCATAAATCGACTGACAACCCCAACCGCAAAGGATATGTCAGGTCTTGTAATTGTTAGGTAAAAAAAATTTCCAACAAGGCGTCGATAGTATTCCGGATTTGAGAGGAGAGGATCTGTATCCGATCTTCCGGCACAAAGCTTATGATTGACATCCATGGGAGTTTTGGTCGGCTTGCATCCAGAGTATCCGGCATCCTGAAGGAGATCGATACAATACTTCTGTTGAGATAGGACAAGACCATCCAGTCGTCTTGCGATCTCAAGGCCGGGGAAGTATCTGAGATTCCCCAGATCTTTTGTTTGAAACACAGAGCTCAGATGCTTTTTGATCATTTGTATTTCTTTTGCGTCATCACCTGTGATTAAGATGTCGTCGATATATACTAAGAGAAGCACAAGTGTTTGTTGTGTGATGTCGAGTAAACAGAGAGAAGTCTGTCGAGCTCCGAGTAAAACTAATCTCTTGTACAGCTCTACTAAATTTATCAAACCATGTCAGAGGGGATTGTTTGAGACCATAAATCGACTTTTTGAGGTGACAAACCCGGGACTCCCCCGTGGTGTCAAACCTCGGAGGTTGCTGCATGTAGACGGTTTCTTGCAGATCACCATTCAGAAAGGCATTCTTGATATCCAGTTGATGTACGGGTCATTGGCGATGCACATCCACTGAAAGGAGGACACGAACCGTGTTGAGCTTGGCCACGGGAGAGAATGTTTCTTCATAGTCTAGACCCTGTTGCTGAGTAAACCCACGAGCCACCAAGCGGGCTTTAAGACGGTCAATTGTCCCATTAGAAGCATGCTTGATGACAAAGACCCATTTGCACCCCCAATGTAGTCTGGCCTGGAGGAAGAGGAACCAAATCTCACGTCCGATTAGCCCAGAGAGCTGTCATTTCTTCGTCCATAGCCGCCCGCCAACCTGGATGTTGAAGAGTCTCCTGCATAGAGTTAGGGGCAGAAACATAGAACAATGAAGTAGCAAAGGTGTGAAGCGTCGGGGAGAGGCGATGTAGAGACACATAATTCGTCATGGGATGAACGGTGGAGGCCGGTGTCGGATCTTCAGGTCGTAGAGTGTCAGAGTTCGAAGCCGATTGCACCGGGGCGACGGAGTGAGTAGGGCGAAGAGTATAAACACGAATAAGGGGGGTTTTGAATACCGGGAGCTGGGTCGGGCAGACGTGGAGGTGGAGGGGAGGTAATAGGAATAACAGGTCTTGGTAAAGGTTGTGGTGACACAGGTGATGTTGGAGCGTTGAAGTATGGTTGATCTTCCCGAAAAGTAACGTCAACAAAAACGGTCAACTTGCGGGTAGTAGGAGAATAGCACATATAGTCTTTCTGGGTACGAGAGTATCCGACAAACATGTATTTGGTTGCCCGGGGATCCAACTTGTCTGATGACGTACCAAGCGTGTGAACATACCAGATGCAACCAAAAATGCGAGGTGGGAGAGAGAACAAGGAAGTAGACGGTAAAAGTGGACTAAATGGGGTAGCATTTTGTAGGACGGAGGAAGGAAGACGGTTAATGAGAGAACATGTCGTCGAAAGGGCAAAATTCCATTAGACCTTGGGGGCATGCATATAAATCATAAGGGAGCGAGCAATATCAAGGAGGTATCTATTTTTACGTTCGGCGACACCATTTGGTTGTGGTGCGTAGGCACGAGAAGTCTGGTGAATAATGTCAAATTCAGAGCAGATATTTGCAAACTCATTGCTAGTGTATTCGCGAGCATTATCAGTACGGAGAGTTTTAATGTTGGTGGAAAATTTTGTTCAAGTTTCAAAAACAAAAGCCCGGAACACACGAGAAAGTTCGGATCGATCACATAGCAAGTATAACCATGTAGTCTGAGAATAGTCATCAATAAAGGTGATAAAATACCGGTAGTCAAATATACTAGATATTTTATACGGACCCCAAACATCAAAATGCACTAAAATAAAAGGAGCAGAGCTCCGAGTATAATAAGAAGGGAAAGATGAACGATGTTGTTTTCCCAAAATACATGAATTACACGTAAAAGAAGAAAGAGAAATATCAGGTAGAGCCTTTGAGGACCGGTAGAGGAGCATGCCCAAGACGCCGATGTCAATCAATGGAGAAGACTAATTAGAGGATGGTAGGAGAATCATCAAGAAGATAGAGCCCGTTATGCAGTCGTCCTTTACCAATGATACTCCACCTCCGTCGATCCTGCACCATAAAAGAAGTAGAGGTAAACGTGACAGAACAATTTAAATGGCAGTGAGGCGGCTAACAGACAATAAATTAAATGGGGAGCTCGGGACATGAAGAGCCGAGCGGAGAGATGTAGAGGAATTTAGAGGGATGTCAGCAGAGTCGGAGACAGGGACGCCATTGGCCACAGTAATACACTTGGGATATGAGGAACTAAGGTAGTGAGGTGGTTTCAGCGAGGTAATATGGTGAGTAGCACCGGAATCCACAATCCAGCACGGACCAGTGGAGAGACAAGTGATACCTCCATTGGAGACGGAGGCAACAGAGGCAGGCAGGTGACTGAGCAGCCTTTGAAGATGTTGGAGCTGTCTGCGGACGTCGTCAAGGTCAGCACGAGTGGCAGAGGGACTGTGATCAGCAACATAAGCAGTCGGACGAGGAGGACGACCATGTTTGCGGAAACAGTTTGCCTCAAGGTGCCCATCTTTACCGCAGAAAGAACACTGAGGACGCGGTCCGCCACCGCGACCCCTTCCCCGAGAGCCAGAAGGTCCTCCACAAGTGGGAGGAGGGAGAGGTAGCAATGGCTCAGAAGAACGCTGAAGAAGGGTCGGTGAAGGAGGTTCAGAAGTATCAGGAGGTGGTGACACCTTTAACAGCATGGAGCACACATCAGAGAACGAGGGAGTAGCAGCAGACGAGAGAATCTGAGCCCGGATACTCTGAAGATGGGGCGGGACACGAGTCATCATCATGGCAATTCCGACAATCTCCTTTTGAGCACGTTGGGCAGTAAGATCCGTAGTTGAAGGCTGATGATGAATCCAGACTTCAACAAGAGTCTTGGAGAGAGCAACAAATGAAGTTAAGTCGGTAGCATCGCCGGTGTCGAGAATCTGAAGACCAGTAATGATGTCATACAGGTGCTGAAGATTGTCCTTGCTTGAGTAAAGGGAATGAAGCTCGTCTCACATAGCCTTGGCCGTCTCGCGATACATGGTCATGCGATAAGGTTCACCATCAAGGGAGTTGAGAAGCCACGTCTGAACACGCCCATCGTTACGAATCCAGTCATTCGTAGGAGTAGCGGAACATCCTGTGTTAAGTGATGCAAAAAACCTTTAGACTGAAGAACTCGACGAACGAATGTGCTCATTTAACAAAGCTCTTCTTCCCTGTCAGAGAGATAGTTGTGATGCGTAACTCGTCACGTAGTTTAGGAGCCAGAGCAGACACTGCTGCAGGAGAAGTAGCGGTAGATGTATCCATTAGGAAGACGGCAGCCGGTTACATAGGACAGCTAGCCGGCAAACCGCACAGCAGGACAGGAGAAGTCGGCAAGAGAGTCAGTTTGCAACACCGGCAAGCCGCGACAAGAAGAGGAGGTCGCAGCGGCAAGCGGCAGTGGGCTGACCGCGCGGCAAGCGGCAGTGGGCTGACCGCGCGGCAAGCAGAACAACCCGCGGGCGAACAGAACAGCCAAGCGGCTAAGCAGCAAGGAAGAGAGAAGTCGCAGCGAGTAGACCGCGCGACAAGCAGACGACAGACTGCGCGACCAGAAGACGCGCGGGTAGAAGAGAGAAGCAAACCGCGCGTGTAGATCAAAGAAGGCGCGGATAGATTAACAGACCGCGCGGTCAAGAGAAGCGAGAAGAGTGCGGCTAAGAGGAAGCGGTTAGCCAAGATGAGAGGAGGTCGCGGTAAGAAGAGACCGTGTCGGAGAGGGGGCGGCGAGAAGAGCCGTGATCAAAGGAGAAGAAGGTGTCGCGACTAGAGGAGAGAAGGCCGCGCGAGAAGACTCGTCCCGCGGGTAACCGCAGAGACACGCGGTCAGAGTACCGCGACAAAGAAAACAGGAAGTCGCACGGATAGGATGAAAAGACCGCGCGAGAAGGAGGGGCCAACCTCGCAGTAGTCAAAGACGGCCATAAAAGCCAGGCGAGAGACGGAAGGAGAGTGGTTCCACGGAAGGAGGAGAGAGAGAGAGCGGGTAGAGGAAGGAAGACCGCAGGAGATGAGCGGATAGAAGGGCGGGTAGACGCTGCTCGAAGCTGGCGGGTAGAAGGAAGAAGGCGCTAGAAGCTGTTGGATAGAAAGAGGCCGCAGGAGAGGCGCGGACAGCCAGCAGGTAAACCGCAAACACAAGCGGTAAAAAAAAACATAGCCGCCCGAAGCAAGAGGTAGGACCGTATGGCTTTGATACCATGTAGAGATGTACACAAGAAAAGATGAACAGAACAATCAACCTTGAATATACTTCTTCTGTATATCAATACAATGTATGAGTACATATTTATAGGAGGAAAAGAGGAAAAGAGTCTCTTATACACAATGTGAGACAAATATAACAAGAGAGAAAGAAAATAAATGAGTTATTTAGATAGGCCTTTACAATATCTTTTCTAACAGAAAACAACAAGAAAAGGGTAAAAAGAAAAAAAAAAGGATTAACCTGAAATTAGTTATCTTCTAGTTCTTACATTATTAGTTTTCATTCTCTCTATCTCTCGAGTGCACATGGAACAAGAGTTTCTGCATCAGCTTTCTGATTGAGGTGGATCAGGATTCCTAAAAAGACAGGCATTATGATCTAACTTAATATCCATGATGCATTTTAAATTTTCAGTCATTTATGTGATCAAGAACTTCATGTTTCCTTAATAGCTTTCAGTAGTTAGCATGACTGAACGAATATTAAATAAAGAAAAATATAATGAAACAAAGAGAAGGTCAAACATAAAATCGCTTTAAATTGGCACCTTAAAAATCTAACCTCCATAGGCCTACCTGTAAAGCTCAACACGAGAGGCCCCAAACTTATCTTCAGTGGGAAGCGGAACACCCATACCAATATTGTTTGTTGCACGACCACAATTGTTGCAAAGGGGAGAATTAACCCAACTGCAAAAGTAAATACAAAAATGAAAAGGTGGATCAAATGTTGGTTAAGATAGTAATAAATTTAAAAATTGCTCTTTCATTGAGAAAGATAACGAAATTGAAAAGATAGAAAATAAAGAATATACCAGCACATATAAGTACACAGACACACACAAACAAAGAAAAAGATAAAGTCTCAAGTAGGCACAGTTGAATTGGGAGTAATTAATTAGTTGCTTGTCTATTATTCATCGATAAAGGGATATATATATACTATCACGATAGACACGAAAACTCAAACACACGATGTGAGACTAAAACCCACTTACGCACAATAATAAAACACACGGAATAAACGACTTGTAAAATAACTCTCAAGTCTCCCCCTCAAGTCGGATGGAAGATGTCGGTCATTCCAAATCTCTTGATGTTATCCATGAACGAGTCACTTCCCAAGCTCTTAGTGAACACATCTGCTAGTTGATTTTTAGAGTGGACGAATGGTGTGATCACTGTCTTTTTATCCAAGTGATCTTTGATGAAATGTCGACCCACCTCAACGTGTTTTGTCCTGTCATGTTGAACTGGATTGTGAGCTATGCTGATCACTGCCTTGTTGTCGCAAAACAAGGAGAAGGAAGACGTCACGGGAAACCCCAAGTCATGTAGAACGGTAGGCAGTCATAGGCCCTCACACATGCCTTGTGACATTGCACGGTATTCTGCCTAAGCGCTCAATCTGGCCACTACATTTTGCTTCTTACTGCGTCATGTTACCAGGCTTCCTCCGACAAAAGAACAATAACATGTTGTAGATTTTTGATCATCACGACATCCTGCTCAATCGGCATCAGTGAAAACTTCAATCCTCAAGTGGTCCTTCTTGGAGAACAGAAGACCACGACTGGGGATTTCTTCAAATACCGTGAAACACGGTATGCTGCCTCTTGATGTCTGACCCTGGGAGCATGCATGTATCTACTCAGGATGTCAACTGCATAAGTAATGTCTAGACGAGTATGAGATAAATATATTAGTTTCCCAACTAATCTCTGGTAGTGAGTGACATCGGCCTGGTCATTGTCACCATCTTCACAGATTCCATGATTTTCTTCCATCAGAGTGTTTGCAGGAGCACAACCAAGCATACCGGTCTCCTGCAGCAGATCTAGGACATACTTCCGATGTGATATAAAGATACCCTGATCCGATTTAGTCACCTCAATTCTCAGACAATATCATAACTTTCCCAAGTCTTTCACGTCAAACTCGGCAACTAAGAGAGACTTGAGATTTGCAATCTCTTCCAAATCGTTACCAGTGATCACAATGTCATCTACATAGACAATAAAGACCACAACACCCAGATCACGTCTCCGAATAAACATAGTGTGATCAGACTGAACCTGTTTGTACCCAAATTTGAGCATAGCCGTAAGGAATCTGTCAAACCATGCTCTGGGACACTGTTTCAGGTCATATAAGGACCTCCTTAGCCGACAGACAAGGCCTTTAGCTCCTTTTTTTACGAACTCAGGAGGGAATTTCATGTATACCTCTTCATCAGGCTCGCCATGGAGAAACGCGTTCTTAACATCCAGTTGATGAAGATCCCAGTCCATGCAAGTCACGCAGGACAACAATGCCCAAATAGAGTTCATCTTAGCCACAGGGGCGAAAGTCTCCTGGTAGTCAACTCCCTGAGTCTAAGTGTACCCCTGAGCAACCAGTCGTGCCTTGTACCGTTCGACCTTCCCTTCTTGATTATGTTTGCCCGAAAACACTCATCTCGAGTCAAACGCTCTCTTACCAGGAAGAAGGGACGAGACATCCCAAGTATGGTTCTTGTCCAAGGCGGACAACTCCTCTATCATAGCATGAGTCCAGGTCGGGATACCCAACGCTTCCTGCCAAGTCCTGGGAATAACAACCGTCGAGAGAGAAACAACAAAGGCCTGGTGGGCCGGGGTAAGATGGTGGTAAGCCACGTGGTTAGAAATTGGATGTTTAGTACATGCAGCATTACCTTTCAACAGACCAAACGGGATATGCAAATTTGCATCATCAGAATCTGAGGCGGAAGCACACTGGTAGAGGTGGAGCCTTAGTAACCTGTATACCGGAGGAGCGTCGGTGATACATGTGAGGGAAAGGAGATATCGGAGCATCAGGCAGAGGAACAGAGATAGGGGGACCCTGTTCCTGAGACGCAGGAAGTTGGGTGGTAGAGGAGGAAGAAGGGGAAGAGGAACATCCATATCACCAGTACTCTCCCCCTGACGAAGAGTATGAATCGATGGCAAAAAATAGGATTCTCTTTCCCGAAAAGTAACATCCATAGTGCAATAGATGCGCCCGGAGGGAGGGTGGTAACACGTATACCCTTTTATCGGGGAAGAGTATCCGAGAAACACGCACCGAAGAGCCTGAGGGTCCAATTTGTCACAATGGGGCAAATGAATGTGTACAAAACATACACATTTAAAGGCACGAGGAGGCAGGTGGGAAGTATAAATCACAGTCATGGTAGACAGTCGAGCTAGGGGAGTAGCATAGCTAAACACACGTGAGGGAAGCCGATTGATAAGGTGGGCAGCGGTAAGAACCGCATCGCCCCAATAGGACTTAGGAAGATGCATAGCACCCACAAGACAACGGGCGACATCCAACAGGTGCCGGTTTTTCCGTTCGGCAACTCCATTTTGGGTAGAGGTGTGAACACACGTGGTCCGGTGGATGATATAATGACTAGTGAGGTACGAGCCAAATGATCCCCGATCGTCATACTCCCCCCCCCCCCATTATCACTACGCGGGACACGAATCACACCTTTAAATTGAGTCTGAACCATTTTGTGAAAAAACTGAAAACAAGAGAAGACTTCACTTTTCTTTTTTAGCAAATACACCAAAATTATATGAGAAAAGCAGTCAATAAAGGTGACAAACCAACGAAAAACAAAAGTAGATAAAACGGGGGACGGCCCCCAACCATCAGAATAGACAACATCAAACGGAGTGCTACATGGAGAAAATAAATGTGATGAACTATGTCTCACATGTTTAGACCTATCACAGACATCACAGACAAAAGTTTGTAAAAATGATGAAAAAATAGGAAACAATTTCTGAAGATAGCGAGGAAAAGAATGTCCAAGCCACAGGTACCAGCAGCGAACATCATCAGCTGTAACAGGAGTGCAGGAGAGTGCCTGAGAAGAAGGTGGGAGATCCAAGTAATACAGTCCACCGCGATTCCTACCACTGTCAATGTTCTGCTTCGTACTCAGTTCCTGAAAAACACAGGAATCAGAAAAAAAAGGTTACAGAGCAATTAAGGCTCCGTTTGGGAGGACTTATTTTCACCGGTCAAGCGGTCACAACCGCATGAATCAGACCATAATTAAGACCTGATTTATGCGGTTGTGACCGCTTGACCAGTGAAAATAAGTCCTCCCAAACGGAGCCTAAGAGAGTGAGTAATGTCACTGATGGAAAGTAGATTGCATAGAAAAGAGGGAACATGAAGAACAGATGGCAGAGAGATAGAAGGGGAACAAGAAATCTAGCCTTTCCCAGTAATTATAGACAACAAGCTATTAACAAAAATAACCTTGTCCTTACCAAACAAAGGGGTGTAAGAGAGGAAACCTGAGGAGGAGTCGGTCATATGGTGAGTGGCACCAAAATCAAACACTCACTCAGAGGAGGCAGTGGCAGCATAGGCACGCGGTATAGCAATAGAGGCAATGGAAGTGGAGGCACCCGGAGGCTGATCAGACTGAGAGTGCAGCAGACGGCGGAAAGCATCCAAATCAGGAGCAGTAAGTTGCCCGGGAACAGCAGTGGTGGTCTCGTCGTAGACGTCTGTAAAGTAAGCAGCATCATGAGGTCTGGAGCCACCCTGGCGATGCCCCCCTCGTCTAGGCCCTCGTCAACGGCCACGGCCACGAAGGGCAAGATGAAGGTGGAGCTTGTAGCACACCTCCCGAGTATGGCCTTTGCGGCCACAATAATCACAAATAGAAGCAGACGAGCTAGGGCTGAAAACTTGGCCACGACCAACGCTAGTGAGAGCAAAGCGATCCGGAGTACTAGCACTAAGAGACTTCTGACGGTCTTCATCACCAAGGACCATGCTGAAGGCCTCCCGAAGGGACGGAAGCGGAGTGCGGTGAAGGATTCGCGTCCGCACCATGTCAAACTCCATGTTCAACCCCATCAAGAAAACATGGAGACGAAAGTGATCCTCCCGTTGTTGTAGCTGAACAGCGTCCGCAGTACATGCTGGAGTGAAGTGTGAGAAGTAGTCCAATTCCTGGTATAGCCGCTCGAACTCGGAAAATAAGGAGGACGCCATCATAGAGCTTTGTCGCAGCTCCAAAATGCGGCGTATAAGTTCATAAACTTGCGTAGAACTGCCAATCTGAGAATACGTCTCTCGGGCACGGGTCCAGATATCAAACGCAGAGTCCATCAGCATGTAACTCTGATAAACCTTCGGAGACATAGAGTGAATAAGTCATGAAACTGTTGGAGTTACCATGGTGATCTAGAAGTGGTCAAACATGTGATCTCACTGTCAACGCGATATGAGCCTGCAGGGTCGCACATAAGAGCTGTGAATAAGTTGGAAGATTGACTGTGTTGGTAAAGGTTACCAATCACCATAGTGTATGGGGGTCAGACAATCGTTGCCAAGAAAGTTCATTGAGAATGGATAGTCGACGACTAAGGCAGTTTCGATGAGAGTCGTCGAGTATGACTCGACGACTGAGGCTGAGTCGATGAGAGTCGTCGAGTATGACTCGACGACTGAAGCAGGGTCGACCGCCGTTCGACGATTGTCGTCGAACGCGGGTCGCCGACCGCCGTTCGACGATTGTCGTCGAATCGACGTATCGCCGACCGCCGTTCGACGATTTTCGTCGAACGCGGACGTCGACCGCCGTTCGACGATCGAACGCGGGTCGACGAATATCGACCGCCGTTCGACGCCGATCGACGAATATCGCCGACCGCCGTTCGACGATTGTCGTCGAACGCGTGTCGACGAATATCGTCGACCGCCGTTCGACGATTGTCGTCGAACGCGGGTCGACGAATATCGTCGACCGCCGTTCGACGATTGTCGTCGACCGCCGATCGACGAGAATCGTCGAGAGTCGTCGAGTATGACTCGACGACTAAGGCCATTCGTCGAGAGTCGTCCCTGTTTCTCGCCGATTCTGGATTTGATTCTCGCCGAACGATTCGATGACCCTACACTGTGTGGTCTGCGGATAGCGATGCTTTTAGGTCTGTTTATACTTTTAGTATAAATAGAGACTTAGGGTTTTGGGAAAACGATGCGATTTTATCCTGCGGCCGTATAGAACCCGACGGAAGTGTTCCGCCGTTCTACCGATTCGCCAAATCCCGAACACCGCCGGACGGAAGTGTTCCGCCGCCGTGTCTGCTCCGCCGACCTCCTCTCTGACGATCGTCGTCGGTATTGCCTTTCCTGACGCGGACCTAGCAGTCCGTGGAATCGCAAGGTGCGGTCGATCTCCTTCCCGACCCTTCGTGCGACGAAGCTAGGTGTTCTCCCGCTCGTGTGGATTTCTGCAGAGACGTAGACATTATTCTACGTGGAACTCCCCACCGACAGGACTCAGATCTTGGAGCATCTTTGTTGAGTTGTGACTCAACACCGAAAAGGTAATTTTGCCTTATTACTTTGATAACTTCTTGATTCAATTTTCATGGCCCGATCTCATCTCTTTTGGGTTGTCTTGATGTTTTATTCCTTCCGCTGCGTGCACAAGCGTTGTGTCATCCTCATAGAGAAACCCAACAGTGGTATCAGAGGGAGGTTTCGGCCATGTTTGTTGTATTGGAAGTTAGGTTATTCCAGTACGTGTAAACTTAGGGATTTAGAAGTGTTCTAAATGTCTAGATTTAATCTTGGCACCCCGCCGGGAACGTCTGGAATCTTGTGGTAATTTCTAATCGTCAGGAATTACTGTCTCCTTAGCAGTAACCATCCCTCGATTTTGTTTTGGATTTTGAATCCAACAAGGAGAGATGAGCTTGTCTACTGCTTTAAGTTGAGTTGCCTTTGTCTTTTGTCCAATGCATGTAAACTTGAAGATTTGGAAGTGTCCAGATGTTCAGATTTATCCCTTTTCTTCTATCAAATGTTGATAGTGCTCTGTTGTGCACATAAGGGATGCATGGGGATTTTAGTGAAGTGTTTTTCTTTAGATTTGCACATTGATCAAATGTTGATCATGGTTAATTGTTAACCTATTATCAAAAAAAAAAATCCATTCATCAAATATTAAGTGTTTGAATGCCTTCTGATGGATGACACTCTTCCTGCCTCGATCGATAAAGTGTGGGCTTGCCAAAGCAAGGTGCATTAATCTATCTTGGTAAGGGTGCGAGCGGATAATTGTGATATCCCACTGTCGACATCGGGTCTAACTTAACTAGGTGACCTCAAAGGTTGAGTGCCTAGAGGCATGGGGTTGACATGCACCATATGATGGATGTGAATATAGAGTTATTCACCAACCATACAAGAATTGCATGAGGATGCAATTGGCAAGCGTTGCCTACCTAAATAACCACATCGTGAGAGGAAAGTCAAAGCTGACTCATTGTGTTGGTGAAATACGGATCTTGTCCACTAAGAGAGTAGCTCGCATGAACTCTCCGAATTGATAGTGAGGGCTATTATTTCGAATAAAATAGTGGGAGTCTTAGTTGAAGTCCAAATTAAGAAAATAATTTTATTTTGAAATTTTGGTACTGAATTATTCTGCATAAACTCTTGTAGAATTCCATGGCAAGTGGTTCGCACTCCACTCTGTCTCTGAGAGCCATCCTTGAGAAGGATAAGCTCAGTGGGACTAATTACATGGACTGGTATAGGAACTGAGAATTATTCTCAGGCAAGAGCGAAAGCTCTACGTCTTGGAAGAAGAAGCCCCCGAGGTGCCGACCGGGAATTCTTCCCGTGCTGATAAGGATGCTTACAAGAAGTATACTGATGACGCTTTAGACGTCGAATGTCTTATGCTTGCCACCATGAACTCTGAGCTTCAAAGGCAACATGAGAACATGGGATGCAAGGAGATTGCCGAGCATCTCAAGAAAATGTTTCAAGGGCAAGCTCATCAAGAGAGGTTCGACGTTACAAAAGCGTTGTTTCAGTGCAAGATGGGAGTTCGAGACTCAGTAGGGACTCACGTACTCAAGATGATTGGGTATATAGAGAACCTTGAAAGGCTGGGTTTTCCTCTAGGTCAAGAGTTGGCCACAGATCTGATCCTGCAATCGTTGCCGGACAGTTACGAGCAGTTTGTCTTGAACTACAACATGAATGAAATAGACAAGACACTGCCCGAGCTCCTAGGCATGTTGAGAACTGCCGAGATCAATATGAAGAAGGCCAAGCATGCCAGCCCCATACTGATGGTGCATAAGGGCAAAAATAGGGCTTGAAGACGAAGGTGGGACCTAAGTCACCTGAGCCCTTCTTCTGCAGATGAAAAAGAAGAGCACGGTGAAGGAAGGGTGTCAATGACCACTGTGGCAAGCTGGTCATTGGAGGAGGAACTGTCCTTATTTGAGGGTCTGCAGAAAATGAAGGCTCAAGAGGTATGACTTCTTCGCTTCAAATATTTACGTTATAGATATAAACTTTTCTGCTCCTTCATCTTGGGTATTGGATACCGGATGTGGTTCTCACATTTGTACAAATGTGCAGGAACTGGGAAGGAGAAGATTGCTGAGTAAAGGGGAGGTGGACCTGCGTGTCGGCAATGGAGCAAGAGTTGCTGCCGTAGTCGTAGGGGTTTACCGTCTTTCTTTGCCCAGTGGGCTTGTAATAGAACTAGATAACTGTTATTTTGTTCCGGCCATAACTAGAAATATTATATCCATTTCATGCTTGGACATGATTGAATTTTCTTTTATAATTAAGAAAAATTATTGTTTTATATTTAAGAATGATGTTGTTATGTTGTAGCCCAATTGTTTAATGGTCTTTATGTTTTGAATTTAGACCATCAGATCTATAATGTAGAAAATAATAAAAGACTAAGAACAAATGACTCAAACCCTACATATCTCTGACATTGTCGTTTGGGCCATATAAACGAGAAGCGCATATCCAAGCTCCATAAAGATGGACTTTTGGACTCATTTGATTATGAATCATTTGAGCGATGCGAATCTTGTTTGTTAGGCAAAATGACTAAAGCCCCTTTCACTGGTTATACTGAGAGGGCTGAGGATCTCTTGGGTGTTGTACATAGTGATGTATGCGGACCCATGAGCTCCATGTCTAGAGGTGGGTATTTCTACTTCGTTACATTTACTGATGATTTCAGTAGATACGGATATGTGTATCTTATGAAGTGCAAATCCGAGACCTTTGAAAAGTTCAAAGAGTTCAAGAATAAAGTAGAAAACAAGTTGGGTAAAAAGGTTAAAGCACTCCGATTTGATCGAGGTAGCGAATACCTGAGTCATGAGTTCCGTGATCATCTAAAAGAGTGTGGTATTGTATCACAGCTCACTCCACCTAGAACACCACAACATAATGGTGTGTCTGAGAGGAGAAATCGTACTTTGTTAGACATAGTACGTTCGATGATAAGTCATGCAGACTTGTCTGTTTCCTTTTGGGGTTTTGCTTTAGAGACTGCTGCTTTGACACTGAATCGCGCTCCAACGAAAACGGTTCTGAAGACACCATATGAGATATGGACTGGGAAGCGTCCTAGTATGTCGTTCATTAAAATTTGGGGTTGTGAGTCATACCCTAAGGAAACGAAAGGGTATTACTATTACCTATCGTCTGAGGGCAAAGTGTTTGTCGCAAGGACTGGCGTCTTCTTGGAGAAAGAGTTCTTATCAAGAAAGACTGAAAAGGTAGAACTTGAAGAAGTTCAAGAACCACCAATAGTGAATGAACCGGAATTGGATTCTGAGACAGGACTATAAGATGTTGTAGCTAGAGAACCTGCTCAAGAAACACAAGTCCTACGTAGATCTGGTAGACCTAGATTTGAGCCTGAGAGATATGGATTTCTCATGTCTCAAATAGGTAATGTGTTGCTTATGGATCATGATGATGAACCAGCAACCTACCAAGAGGCTATGAATAGACCGGACTCCGACAAATGGCTTGAGGCTATGAAATCCGAAATGGACTCCATGTATGCAAACCAAGTTTGGAACTTGGTGGAACCACCTGAAGGGGTACGACCCATAGGGTGCAAGTGGGTCTTCAAGAAGAAGACCGACATGGATGGGAATGTACAGACATTCAAAGGGCGACTGGTGGTTAAAGGTTTCAAGCAAATTCATGGTATTGACTATGATGAGACCTTTTCACCTGTTGTCATGGTAAAGTCCATAAGGATATTGCTTGCTATTGCTGCGTATTATGACTACGAGATCTGGCAGATGGATGTCAAAACGGCTTTCCTTAATGAAAACCTCCTTGAGGAAGTGTACATGACACAACCCGAGGGTTTTGTATCCCCAAATGAAGCCACTAAAATATGCAAGCTGAATAAGTCCAACTATGGACTGAAGCAGGCCTCTCGAAGTTGGAATCTTTGTTTTGATGAGAAAATCAAAGAGTTTGGTTTCATCAAGAATGAAGATGAGCCTTGTGTTTACAAGCGAATCAGTGGGAGCATTGTTGTCTTCCTGATATTGTATGTAGATGACATACTTTTGATTGGGAATGACATTCCTACCCTGAAAGTTGTTAAGAACAACCTAGGGAACTGCTTTTCTATGAAGGACTTGGGTGAAGCGACTTATATACTCGGTATTAAGATCTATAGAGATAGATCGAAGAAGTTGCTGGGTTTGACCCAGAGTACATACATTGAGAAGGTGTTGAAGCGGTTCAACATGCTTGAGTCCAAGAAAGGATTTTTACTCATGTCTCATGGTGTGAATCTCTCTAAGGACCAGTGTCCAAAATCTTGTGAAGATAAGGACCGCATGAAGTTGATTCCATATGCTTCGGCAATTGGATCAATCATGTATGCAATGTTATGTACTCGACCCGATGTCTCCTTTGCTTTGAGCATGACTAGCAGGTATCAGTCAAACCCCGGTGAGTGTCACTGGATTGCAGTCAAGAATATCCTGAAGTACTTAAGAAAGACAAAGGATGTGTTCTTGGTGTATGGTGGAGACGAAGAGCTCGTTGTAAGTGGTTACACGGATGCTAGCTTCCAAACTGATAGGGACGATTCAAAGTCTCAGTCAGGGTTTGTGTTTTGCCTTAATGGAGGAGCTGTGAGCTGGAAGAGTTCCAAGCAAGAGACAGTTGCTGATTCTACAACGGAAGCCGAGTATATCGCTGCAGCTAATGCAGCGAAGGAGGCTGTATGGATTAGGAAATTCATCGGCGAGCTTGATGTAGTTCCTAGCATTGTTGGTCCCGTAGTTCTCTACTGTGATAACAATGGTGCAATTGCACAATCTAAGGAACCTAGATCCCATCAGCGCTCCAAGCACATACTTCGGCGGTTCCATCTAATTCGTGAGATTGTCGAACGAGGAGATGTGAACATTTGCAGAGTGCCGACTGAGGAGAATATTGCGGATCCACTAACAAAGCCTCTCGCGCAGAGAAAGCATGATGGTCATACTAGATCAATAGGTATACGATACCTAAGTGATCAACTCTAGTGGGAGTCTTGTGGGTTGCGTGTAAACATATATTCTGTTAGTTGTTTATTGTTTATTCATATGATGAATTGTGTACCAAATGTTTCTTTTTACAATTAATGACAAGTTCTTTTATTATGATTTTTCTATGTGATAGTTAAATTGTAACATAATAAATACCCTTAGAGTGTTCACTTCCATAGGACATCAAGTACGTGACTTGAATGTGAGAGCCTATGATTTATTTGAAGCTTCATTCTTAAAAGGTCCATGATCGTAGTATCGTCATAGAAACTAAGGGTGATGATGATACATTAAGACTAGCACGTGCGTTGACTGATGACCAGTTCTCACAGGTCATGATATTGTGATATCAAGTCATCACGTGGGTACTTGTTAATGAACAAGTTGTACTGGACAGACCCAACCTGAGACTACTTTGTGGATTGTTATCTAATCGTGTCATGAGTAGGTCTCAATTGACAATGGTGTTGTGGTCCTTAGACCTGAAGTCACAACATTCATCAAGTGAGGAAGAGCGTGCTTTGATGCCATCTAAAGTCTTCCTTGAGAAAGGTTAATGATAAGGGTGGTTGTTGGGTACGTTACGAATCATTTGGGTGCTTGTGTGTGAGCAGATATGGGATTTGTCCTCCTATATGACAGGAGTTGCATCTATGGGCCCCTTGATGGAACTGGACTGAGAAATGCATGGTCATGCTTGATTGAGTCAATATGTGATATTGGACTCACCATTCTCTGGAAGTCCGTTCTAGATCAAGAAACTTGGATTGAGCTATTATGAGGGTGACACGGTCCATGCCTCTAGTTCTTTCCGGATGTAAGGGACAAAGGGAGAAAGACAACGTTGTGACATTGTTCATAAAGGCTTATGAGTTGTGAACTCTTATTGCTTGGGGAGCAGTGATGCATTGCTAGATGTCGCTCACTGTTTGTGAGGTTTTTGGTTTGATACTTTCAAGATCAAGTGGGAGACTGTTGGAGTTATCATGGTGATGAAGAAGTGGTCAAACATGTGATCTCACTGCAACCGCGATATGAGCCTGCAGGGTCGCACATAAGAGTTGTGGATAAGTTGGAAGATTGATTGTGTTGGTAAAGGTTATCAATCACCATAGTGTATGGGGTCAGGCAATCGTTGCCAAGAAAGTTCATTGAGAATGGATAGTCGACGACTAAGGCTGTTTCGATGAGAGTCGTCGAGTATGACTCGACGACTGAGGCTGAGTCGATGAGAGTCGTCGAGTATATCGACGACTGAAGAAGAATCGACGAATACGTCAACCGCCGTTGACGAGAACGCGGGTCGACGAATATCGTCGACCGCCGTTCGACGATTGTCGTCGAACGCGGGTCGACGAATATCGTCGACCGCGGGATCGACGAATATCGTCGACCGCCGCTCGACGAATATCGTCGACCGCCGTTCGACGATTGTCGTCGAACGCGGGTCGACGAATATCGTCGACCGCCGTTCGACGATTGTCGTCGAACGCGGGTCGACGAATATCGTCGACCGTCGTTCGACGATTGTCGTCGACCGCCGATCGACGAGAATCGTCGAGAGTCGTCGAGTATGACTCGACGACTAAGGCCATTCGTCGAGAGTCGTCCCTGTTTCTCGCCGATTCTGGATTTGATTCTCGCCGAACGATTCGATGACCCTACACTGTGTGGTCTGCGGATAGCGATGCTTTTAGGTCTGTTTATACTTTTAGTATAAATAGGGACTTAGGGTTTTGGGAAAACGATGCGATTTTATCCTGCGGCCGTATAGAACCCGACGGAAGTGTTCCGCCGTTCTACCGATTCGCCGAATCCCGAACCCCGCCGGACGGAAGTGTTCCGTCGCCGTGTCTGCTCCGTCGACCTCCTCCTCTCCAACGATCGTCGTCGGTATTGCCTTTCCTAGCGCGGACCTAGCAGTCCGTGGAATCGCAAGGTGCGGTCGATCTCCTTCCCGACCCTTCGTGCGACGAAGCTAGGTGTTCTCCCGCTCGTGTGGATTTCTGCAGAGACGTGGACATTATTCTACGTGGAACTCCCCACCGACAGGACTCAGATCTTGGAGCATCTTTGTTGAGTTGTGACTCAATACCGAAGAGGTAATTTTGCCTTATTACTTTGATAACTTCTTGATTCAATTTTCATGGCCCGATCCCATCTCTTTTGGGTTGTCTTGATGTTTATTCCTTCCGCTGCGTGCACAAGCGTTATGTCATCCTCATAGAGAAACCCAATAGAAACAACCAAAGAGTTTTTTGAGTCCCATCGCTTCCAGGAGGGATCAGTCTTTTGGGGCTCCTTAACAATCCCATCAATGTAGTCAAACATCTGGTGGCTGCGAATGACATGGTGCGCCGTCCAGGACCATTCGAGATAGTTTGTGTCATCTAATGGGACGGTGGTGATTTTCAGGGAGCCAGAGTGGCCATGAGACCGCTGAGGGTCGCTCATCTGAGGCGGAATCACACTCGGTGACGACACTGAAGAGTCACTTACGTCGGTGGATTGAGCAGTCATTAAGGGGGAACACAAAAAAGAAACCAAACTGTACTAGGACTGCATCAGAGATACGAACGGGAGAAAACCCAGGAGGAAGCAGCCGGACGAAACCGGGGACTGCACAGAAGCCCGGCGCCAAATAGGAGACCAGAGGAGGCGCCAGAACCAAGAGAGGAAGGGTCGTTGAAGAAACTAAGCGTCATGCATCAAGGAGAAACGGCAGAAGAAGAATCGGTGGGTTGCATCACAGAGGGACGGCGGCAGCATCCCTCTCAGCAGTCGGCGATTGCGTGGAGGTCGCCCGACATCCGTAGCGCAAGCAGACGGAGCGTTGGTCGTCGATCGGGAGCGGTGCGGAGCGGAAAGGAGCGGGACGGAGCCGGCAGGACGCGGGCGTGAGCGGGCACGGGATGCGGGAGTGGCCGAATCGGACCCGGGCTTAGGGTTTGGCTCTAATACCAAGTTAAATTAGAAAGAATCAATTAGTTACTTGCCTATTGTTCATCCATAAAGGGATATATATACTATTACAATAGACATGAAGACTCAAACACGCGATGTGGGACTAAAACCCACTTACGCACGGAATAAACGACGTAAAATAACTCTCTAGTGGCACAACCTATATCTTTAATGTCTTGTTTATTGCTCAAAAATTACCATTATGACTTTTTTGTAACGCATCAACCTAGTTTAACATCAAATCAGCAGTCCGGTCGGGCCCCCTGATAAGGAGCAAACTAGGCAACGGTACTAAAACAGGTACATAGCATGCATAAATAAATGTACTAAAAGAAAACTTATAACGGAAGTATGATATACAGACCACAGTAAAGGGTAAACAATGATACCTCAAAATCTGATTCACAGAGCCAACTAGTAAAGGAAAGAACCATAAATCTGAAATACTGAAATCTTAAACATGATCTGATACAACACAAATATTAGATAATTGTTGAAATCCGGATACCGGTTCAACGGAGTTCGGACTGAGGTGGTGGTTCTGGTTACTTCTTTCTCTGTCCAGTCCCAAGGAGCGGGGAGGAGGCTTCGAGGGTTTCTGGAGAGGATCTCCTTGTCTGATGTTGTCGACAAGTGTGAAGGAGGTGGTTGTACAAGAGTTGGAGCACAACAGGAAAGTTGTCGGCCTTCACGAGCAGTAGGGGGTGTCGACTAGTCTCACCGTGCAGGAAAGAGGCGGCGTCAAGCAATTCTAGAGAAGGATGCGTGACTAACACTTGTTTCCCTCATCGAACAAGGAGAAGAAGATGTATGTGATGTCGATCGACTGAAACGAGTGAACCGACAACCTTAAATCCATTCGCACGGGTCATGGGAAGGAAATATGCGCGGAAATCGCATACGCGGCTTTTTGTTACCATAAGGGAGTCGTGGGAGAGGGGGGAACTGGAATCGTGGCTTAAATGGTTAACAAAAGAGATGCGAGAAAGAGGGGATTTCGTGAACCTCATTTTAGTAAGGGCGGCAGAGATTAATTTTTAACTAAAAAAATTCCTTTAAGTGAATTCTTTACTACTCATGGGCTTAAACAAAATGAAGGGTTACATCGACACGTTATTGAAGTCGATCAAAATTACTCGCGATCAGATCTTGGAATTATTAAGAGATGACGTGAAAATTTTGCATACATTTTTGCTAAATAAACTTAACAGACAGCTCAAACTTAGGTAAATCACAATAGTATCCACTCAATCAGAACCTCCTAATCAACATATACTACATCAGATAGATGCTTTAATCTGCATTCATAATTTATCATACTCATTAACTCATCTCATGAGGCTACAACCCAGTTTTGATTACAACATATTTTGCATTGCATCTCTTAATTAACAGTGAATGGGCCAATTACTGATATTAGTGGCACAAAATTGAGGTATAGATGAAAGTGTAACACAGGAAGTAGTTGAGCTAAAGAAAATTTTATTATTGTGCCCTAAGGGCAAGCATATATATATATATATATATATATATATATATATATATATATATATATAGGATAAGAAACACGTGACATATCACGTGTAATGCGCAGCGGAAAATAAAAAACTAAAAATACAATACGTATATTCAACTCTTCCCCTCAAATTGGAGTATATATCAATCATTCCCAACTTGATTGTATCATCCATAAAATTGTTGGAGAATTAATATTTTATTATTTGAGTTTATTAGTATATGAGTCAGTTAAGAGTCTTTGTAATCTCCTATATATAGCCCCCTATGTGGATGATGTAGAGCAAATCTCCGTTGATTACTTGGAGCATCGTGATCGTCAGAGGAAGGGAAACCATGTCGCTAGACAGTAGATCGTAGTCGCGCCTGTTTTATTTTTGTCGTAATGTGTTTTTGTGTTCATATTATTATTGTGTGTCGTTAATTACTCGTTATTTTGGAAGTGCGCACTTATGTATGTCTGCCCATGTATATAAGTGCTGAAGTTGTTTGCGTCTAAGGACTTTTGGAAAAATCTTTGTTGAAATATATCGATCATTCCCAACTTGACTGTATCATCCATAAAATTGTTGGAGAATTAATATTTTATTATTTGAGTTTATTAGTACGTAAGTCAGTTAAGAGTCTTTGTAATCTACTATATATAGCCCCCTGTGTGGATGATGTAGAGCAAATCTCTGTTGATTACTTGGAGCATCGTGATCGTCAGAGGAAGGGAATCCCTGTCGCTAGACAGTAGATCGTGGTCGCGCCTGTTTTTTTTTGCCGTAATGTGTTTTTGTGTTCGTATTATCATTGTGTGTCGTTAGTTACTCGTTATTTTGGAAGTGTGCACTTATGTATGTCTACCCGTGTATATAAGAGCTGAAGTTGTTTGCGTCTAGGGATTTTTGGAAAAATCTTTGTTGAAACCCTATTCTAGGAGTTGGGGCATTGCCCGTAAAGGTTAGCCTGGCTATTCTTCTACTCTTTTCTTGGTGGATTCCAAGAGTTTTACTCTGTTTGGCACCTTGGACGAAAATCTGGGTGAGTACAGCGTTCGTTCTGCATTAAGTGGTATCAGAGGGAGATTTTGATCCTCCGACCTGTGGGTTATGGACCCACCACACTTCTGTTGTGTGGTGATGAGAGTCTGCCTGAAGACTCTTTATCAAGGAGGTCGGGCGTTCGATCCCTGGCCTCAACAACCTTTCGGCTTCCTGCGGTGGGACCGGAGACGGGTTGGGGTGTATGGCTCGCGGGCCTGATAAAGTCGGCTTGGTGCGACGCCAAGGTGGGCCACCTGGTGGGACTCAGGGGTGGCAAGCAGGTGTGACGCCTGTCCTGCATCATAAAAGTCCACTTCTTTGATGTAGCATGGCGGGCCCCGTCTCAGAGGTGGCGCCCCACATGTGCGGGTTGTTAGCTCAGAAGTCCTCGGCTCAAAGGTGGCGCACCACATGGCCGAGTGACATGGCCTAGCCACACCAGCTACAATCATCAGGACTACAGTCCATACACCCCACCCTTGCTTCGGGCCCAGTATAAGCCAGCGGCGGGATGTTGAGGTCGGAGATCGAACTCGGAACCTCCTTGATAAGAGACATTAAACACGGTTCCGGGTTTGATCTCCGGCCTCAACATCCCGTCGTTGGCTTATACTAGGCCCGAGCAAGGGTGGGATGTACGGACTGCAGTCCTGATGATTGTAGCTGTTGTGGCTAGGCCATGCCGCTCGACCATGTGGTGCACCACCTCTAAGCCGAGGAATTATGAGCTAACAGCCCGCACATGTGGTGCGCCACCTTTGAGGCAGGGCCCATCATGCAACATCAGTGGATGAATAAATCAATATTGTTCTCCTTTCAACATGATACCAGAGCCTTAGGGTTTAATCCGCCCCCTCCGTCTCATCTCGTCTCCTCCGCTTCCGCCAAACAGTCGTCACGTCCACCTCAATTCTTCGTAGTTCTCGACCAGTCGCAGAGCTCACTTCGCTCGTCCCGTTGCAGACCTAGTCCAATCGCATCGCCTGTCTTGTCGCTTCGCAGAGCCCGTCGCAGTGCTAGCTCCGTCGCAGTCCACGTCCAGTCACAGCGCTCCTTCCATCGCAGCTCCGAGCTTCTGCTCCGCCAAACCGCAGCTTCTGCCTCCGCCAAACGTCGCAGCTTCCTCTTCCACCAGCGTCAGCCAACAATCCTTTGCCAGCAGCACCGACGCAGCTCCGTCAGCAGTTCTCCCTTCGTCCGCAATCGCAGGGGTGTTGTGGCTCTTTTTCTTGACACCGGAAATGCGGCGCTAAACTGATGTCATTTTCGATGTCTGTCTTTCTTCGTGACTCCTACATTGTATCGTTCCTCTTTTTATGAGACGAGTCTAGTTTCTATCTAGGTGTTTGTGGTGTGTCTCCTTGGCCCCTTGATTTGTCCTCTTGGATCATCATGTCGAGGACTAACTGTGGGATGACCCTTCCTACCCGGGAAACCTGTTCTTGTCTTCATGGCTTTCCCACATCCCGTGGTGGTTTTGTACCACGTGGAGGTCGTGGTTTATGTCGCTCTCAGGGCCGCTTTACTGAAACTCACTCTGCTCAGTTGTCTGCTCCCCAATCTGCTCTTTTGGCTCTATCTGCAGATGAGATTCTTGTCTTCTGCTTCCTGATGCAGGGACAGTCTCCAGCATCTTCTGCGTCTTCGTCTTCCTATGTCCACCAGAGACCTGCAAATGCTCATTATGCCTCCACTCACATGTCCTCACAGTGGATCATTGATTCTGGAGCTACTGATCGTATGACTGGGTCAGCCACAGGTTGTGTCCTACACCCATCTGCCCGGCAGAGACCAAGTAAGCATTGTTGATGGATCATTATCTCCCACTGTTGGGAAAGGATCCATTCCATGCTCCTCTTTTGCACTCTCATCTGTCATTCATGTTCCTTCTTTCACCCGAAATCTTTTGTCTGTTAGTCATTGACTAACTCTATGAACTGCTCAGTAATATTTTTCTTACCTTTTATGTCTTTCAGAACTTACAGACGGGAACAGTGATTGATGCTGATAGACTATGCAATTGGCTCTATGTGTTCGACCCCTCATCCTCCATTTACTCCAGCCTCACTCGGCTTCCAAAGGCTCTTCATGCAGATCGGCCCTCTGATTTGGATGTCTTGGACATCCCCCTATCTCTACTATAAATCTTTTGCTTCCTATTATATCTGCTACCTTGTTTAGTGGTTTTCATTGTGATGTCAACTTGTAAACAACGTCGTAGTTCCCTTCCTCGTATGTCTCCACATAACTCAGTTCTGTTTATTCTTATTCATACTGATGTTTGGGGCCTCAGTCCTATATCATCTACTTATGGTTGCTCATGGTTTGTTTTTCTTATCGATTGTTACTCTCGATGTACTTGGTATATTTGATGAAACATAAAAGCATCGTGTTCTCTCTCTCTTTCAACATCTTTCTAAGATGGTCACTACTCAATTTGGTGTTACCATTAAGATCTTGCACAATGACAATGGTCGTGAATATATTGACTCTCGCTTTGAGAAATACCTGAGTTATCTTGGCATCATACATCAAACCACTTGTATTCCTCGTTCTTGGCAGGAAGATCTTAAGCACAGTGAATGGAAGCAGTCATGTTGGATAAAATGGTGTCCCTTGACAAGAACCATACTTGGGATCTTGTCCATCTGCCTAAAGAGAAAACTGTTGTCGGATATAAGTGGATCTTCTCTATGAAGCAAAACTCTCAAGGCCTTGTTGAACGGTACAAAGTCAGGTTGGTTGCTTGAGGATACACTCAAACAGGTGGTATCGACTATGAAGAGACATTTGCTCCAGTTGCTAAAATGGATTCAATTCGGATTTTGCTCTCATGTGTCATGTGTAAAGGATGAAGCCTCAGTCAGTTGAATGTGAAGAATGTATTTCTTCACGGTGATCCAAAGTAGGAAGTCTACATGTCCCTGCCTCCTGGTGTTCTTCAAAAAGGGTCAGCGGGAAAAATTTGCTAGTTGAAGAAAGCCCAGTATGGCTTGAAGCAGTCTTCACGTGCTTGGTTTGGGAGATTTCACCAGGCAATGATGTCATTTGGATACAAACAAAGCAATGTGAATCACACCTTGTTTGTGAAACACAAGGGCGGGAAGATGGTTGATCTTATTGTTTATGTAGATGAGATAGTGATAACAGTCTAGGTTGGCTAAGGAATTTGAAGTGAAGGAGAAGGACCTTGGAACTCTTAAGCATTTTCTTGACATAGAGGTGGACAGATCCAAATATGGGATCTTTATATCACAGAGGAAGTAGATCATGGATTTGCTTGAGGCAACTGGAATGATTGGATGCAGACCCGCTGATACCCCTATTGAAGCCAATCACAAGCTGGGTAAAGATGGTGGTGAACTTGTTGATGACATACCTGGTTTCCAATGACTGGTAGGGAAACTTATCTATCACTCTCATACTAGTCCGGGCATCTCGTATATTGTGGGTGTCCTTAGCCAATACATGCGCTCACCAAGATCACATCACCTTGATGCTGCATACAGAGTCCTGAGGTATCTCAAATCCTCTCCTGGCAAAGGCATAATGTTCTCATCCAACAAGGCATTAACCATAGACGTCTATACCAATGCGGACTAGGCAGGATCAATTGATAACCAAAGACTACATCAGGATATTGCTCTCTTGTTGGGAGCAATTTGGTGACCTAGAGAAACAAGAAACAACACGTTGTCGCCAGATCCAGTGCTGAGGCCGAGTTCCGAACAATGGCACATGGGATATGTGAAGGGATGTGGATCCAGTCGATTATGAGGGACCTGGGTGTGGAGTGTGTGGGTCCAATCAGCATCTATTGTGAGAATAAAGTTGTTATCAGCATTGCCCGCAACCCAGTCCAACATGATCGTACTAACATATGGAGATTGACAGACACTTCATTAAGGAAAATATAGTTAAGGGGATTGTGAGTACTCTCATTGTTTCATCAAACCAGCAGCTTGTAAATGTGCTTACTATGGGTCTGAGCCAGTGCTCCTTTGACAAAATATTAGGCAAGTTGTGCATGACAGACATTACACGCCCAAGTTGAGGGAGTGTTGGAGAATTAGTATTTATTATTTGAGTTTATTAATATGTGAGTGAGTTATGAGTCTTCGTAATCTCCTATATATAGCCTCCTATGTGGATGAATAAATCAATCTTGTTCTCCTTTCAACAATTGGCATAGCTTAATCCTTTGGTGAAGACGTCGTCCAGTTGATCGCGAGAATTCACGAAAGGTGTACAGATATTTCACTTCTCTAGGTGATCTTTAATAAAATGTTTGTCCACTTCAACATGCTTCGTCATATCATGTTGAGCCGGATTGTGAGCAATTTTGATGACAGCTTTGTTGTCGTAATAGATTGTAACAGGTTTGTTCACCTAGAGTCCTATATCCTGAAGAATTGTCTTCAACCACAACCCCTCACATACTCTGTGTGTCTGAGTCATATACTCTGCTTCAGCACTTAAGCGAGCAACAACATTCTGTTTTTTGCTCTTCCAAGATATAAGATTTTCACCCACAAATGAGCAATATTCGGTAGTAGATTTCTATCGTCATGGCTACCAGCCTAAACAGCATTTGTAAACACTTCAATTTTTAAGGGTTGATTTGCAGAGAACAAAATCCCGAGTCCTGGAGGAAAAACATTTAGGTGTGTTTCTCCCACCTAGTTTTATGTGGGAGAATAAATAGCTTCATTGGAAGTGGATCCCGCCCCCTTTTCCTTCGAAAATTTTCAGCCATCATCCTCCTCCCAGGGTGAAACCTCGCTCTCATCCTCCTCCCATGCCGAAACCCCGCCCTCCTCCCGCTGCGAACCCCGCCCTCGCCCTCCTCCCGCAGCGAACCCCTCCCTCGTCCTCCTCCAGCGGCGAACCCCTCATCGGCAAATGCCTTTTATTTCTCCGTCGGGAGACCTCTTTACTTCCCTTCCTTCTGATACGCGGAAGAGCGTGTTGCAGCGATATTTTGTCAGTATTTACGCAAATATTGTTAGTTTTGGTCGTGTTTTGTCTGTATCTGTACAAATATTGTTAGTTCTGCCAATATTTTGGGTCAAATACTGTAAATTATAACAGTATTGTGGCCTCTATGGTTCCGCCGCGGGAGAAGGTGACCGAAGAAGGGGAAATTCTAGCAGGTGCTCAGCGGCCTCTAATGTTCCGCGGCGGAAGGAAGAACATGTTGCAGCGATATTTTGTCAGTACTTTGTACAAATAATGTTAGTTGTGGCGGTATTTGGAGATAATACTTTTAGTTCTGTTGAGGAAGAACGTATTGTAACGATATTTTATCAGTATTTTGTACAAATACGGTTAGTTCTGACAGTATTTGAGTCAAATACTGTAAATCATGACAGTATTCAGGCTTCTAGGCTTCCACCGCGAGAGAAGGTAGCAGAAGAAGGGAAATCCTAGCAGGCGTTCGGCGCCCTCTACTGTTACGCGGCGGGAGGAAGACGCCAAAGAAGGTCTGTAGGGTGTCGTTGCGGGACAGGGACGAGGGTTGGGTTTTGAAAATCGTCATCGAGGTGCGTTTCGTCGTGAGGGAGACAAGAGATTGGAGGAGCGGGTGTAGAAAAAGGGGTGGGGTCCACTTCCAATGGTGCTATTTATTCTCCCACCTAAAATTAGGTGGGAGAAACACACCTAAATTTTTTTCGTCCTGGAGACTTCTTGAGGTATCTCAACACCCGATATGGAACCTGTTGGTGGCAAATTGTAAGAGAGTGCATGAATCTACTTAGGACACTTACGACATACGTAATAACAGGGCGAGTATGAGATAAGTATATGATTCTCCCAACCAATCATTGATACCTTGAAATGTTCAACCCTCTAGTATCTGCATCAATCTTGTGATTAGCCTCAATAGGTAAATCCACGGGAGCATACCATTTTCCTCCAGAAGATCAAAGATACACTTTCTCTGAGAGATGAAGATCCTCCAACGAGATCTTACTACTTAAATCCCCAAGAAGTATTTCAACTTTCCTATATCTTTGACTTCAAATTCTTTTCTCAATTGTTCTTTCAAATGCATGATTTCCACCAGGTCATTTCTTGTAATGATGATATCATCCACGTATACAATGAGTATCGATATTTGAGTTCCTCTCTTCATGATAAAGAGAGTATGATCAACATGTCATTGAGTATAACATAGTTGTAGCAAGGATGTGTTAAACCATCCAAACGAGACTTAGGAGATTGTTTTAGGCCATATAGAGATTTTTGCAGACGACGGACCTTTCTGTTGGACCCTCCTTTGGTAAAGCCAGGTGGGCTAGTCATGCAGACATCTTCCAGATCACCAAGCAAAAAGACATTTTTAACATCAAGTTGTTGTAACTCCCACACAAGACATGCAGCACAAGAGAGAATCGCACGAATAGAATTCATCTTTGCAACAAGGGCAAATATTTCTTAGTAATCAATTCCTTGAATTTGGGTATACCCTTGAGCGACAAAACGCACTTTATATCACTCCACCACCCCTTCTTGATTCTGCTTAACAAAGAAAATCCACTATGATCCAACTATTCGTTTCCAAGAGAAAGACTCGCAAGTTGTCATGTTCCATTTTTTTCCAACACACAACTGTTCTTCCATAGTCTGTTTCCACTCAGGTAACAGAACAGCTTCCTGTCAGGTCTTAGAAATAACAATAGAGGAAAGAGATGAGATAAAAGCTCTGTAAGCATGAGAGAGAGGTGATGATAAGGAATGTAATTGGCAATGGGGTGTTTGGTGCCACCAGTATTACCTTTAAGCAAAGCGAGGGGTACATGGAGGTCATCATCCGAATCTGGAGCAGAAGCGGGCACCGACACTGGTGGAACATTCACGAACGATACTTGCTCAGTCATACGAGGTTTGCGAGAGTATGTATGTAAAATAGGAGGAATAAAAGTGGGAGAAACAGTACTTCGAGAAATAGGAGCAGGACTAGGAGGAATGTGTGGAGAAGCAACCAATCGAAAGAGGAGAATAAAAGGTCCCGTCAATATCACGACCCATTTCCTCCTGACGAGGACCAAAATATGACCCCCTCACAAAAAGTAACATCAACAGTACAGTAGAAGTGACGTTTAGGAGGGTGATAACACTGATAACCTTTGGTGGTAGGAGAGTAGCCTACAAAACACATTTAAGAGAACGAGCATCCAACTTATCTCGAAGAGGAGTATGGACAACCACCCACGCCCCCTCCTTCACTGGCACCCTCTTGCGCCCCCCCCCCCCCCCCACGATTGACAATATCCTACACTTGTCAGGGGAATTCACTCAGCCCACCTCTGTCGTATTGAGATCTGGTGTTCGACGGCACAGACATCAGAGGAGGGATCGTCCGCACCGAATAATTTTTTGATCTCCAATCCACCCCCTAACCCGGCAACAATCTATACGGAATGCTCGCACTCCACTGGGGTGCGCTAAATTCGGTAAAATGTTCTTGATCACTCGGGTCCCTTTTTCATCACTACAACACGTGTTAGGCAAGCATTGTGTACAAGCGCATCAACAATGTTCATCAGTCTGACACCGACACGTCTTGCATCACTGAGTCATCGAGGTCGCTACACACGTAACAGACCTCTCCCTAGATCATTGCTTGGGGTACTTCCTCGTTGGTCTGCAGACTCACATTCATGTGGGTTTTCGTGCCCACAACTCATTTGTCATCTCCAGAGATAGGGAACAAGCTCTTTGTATCGATGAGAACTCTATGTGGCTCGGTCGCATCCTCTTCCCAGTAACCTCCCATGTTGTCATCTTGCAAACCCCATTTGTCATTCCACTGATTGAATCCCCACCTTCGACTAGACCTTCGTTAATATCCCTCCCCCACCTCCATCAATCCCTCCGCCGGTAGTACCTCCACCACCCCAATGTTTGTCTCACTGAGAGTACCAAGACCTCGGTCGAAATGACCTTTATTTTTGGTGCAAGCATCTATCCTCTCCAAAACACAAATGCACTCTCAGAGAACAGTGTTTATTGATCGATGTTGAATATGATGACCCGAACTTGGATCGTTTTACGCTCGTGGATGGCACCTTCATACCTCGACTTGAGGACAAGTTCGATTTTTGAGATGGGGTATTGATATGAATATGACTCTCTCAGCTCACAATTGCCTCACCAAGAACCGTCACATTAGTCTCGCACGTGTATATTTACTATATATGCCCTACTGGCATTTTGGTAATATTCAATGTATGCTCATTCTCTCCTATATACGTTTGGGAGTGTCTTAAGGGCATATGGAGTCCACTAGGTTTGTCTCTCAATTGGAAAGGAGCTTCAAGAGGGAACTATCTCTCAAAAGCTAGGTGCTAGTATACCTCGCGAGTTATATCATGCAAACTTCTTGAAATGAAATCCTAATTCAACAGCTTGAAGCTATCATGAATTCACCCCAGAAAGATTTCCACATTGGATGGATATTCTTATTATTTTTTCTTTTACACCAAAAAATTAGTATGACCATGACATTAAGAAACTTAGTGTTGACAGAAATAAAAAAGAAATAGAAGTTGTGTTTTATTCATCCTCATAGGGGCATTATATAAGAAATACAACAACACTTACAGACTGAACTGACAATGTGGGACTAATACCCACTCACACACAAATATCAATATAATAAACTCTTACACTCCAACACTCTCCCTCAAGCTGAAGGGGGACCCTTCGGCTTGGACACATCAAATAACGGCAATAGAGGTAGGCAATCCGGGACAAAACATCAGACGAGCCACCGAGGAAAAATTCCAAATCGGAGAATCAAGTCGGGGACATAGCCACGGTTACGAATGCGCATGCCGACGGGACACGCACATGTCGAGGAGACACCGTGGCGGGTCCACACGAGGAAGAAGACGACGACGGGTCCGTTTGCAGGAGGAGAGACCGAAGACGCGGCGTCAACAAGACGTTTTATTCATTTCCTATTTTGATATTCCTATTTGGTCGTACGCATTTATTTCTTTCCTTTTATGTTGTATTTCTTATTTTATCACACCCCGCACTTATAAAGAGTGTAGTTGTACTCTTTTGGGATATGTTTTGGATGTATGAGAATTAGGGTTGCTCCCTAACCTTTCCTCTCATTCTCTCATCCTTGCTCTCGCTCTCCATCGTCGGCCATCCCCCTTGCCGGATTCCTCTCTGGGATTTCCCGGGAACGTATCAATTTGGTCTGATTTGCTCGTACCGCCTGCCGAAAGCCGCCAGTGTCCTGTCGCTACCATCTCGTGCGTACATCGTCGCCGACCCCCTGACGTCGCGTCCCGCATTTCCCGCGACCGCGATATCACGTGTCTGCACATCCCTCGCCTCCTGCACCTACCGCGACACTTGCGCTTCCCGCATCCCGCTCATCCCGCGATGCCCCACTCTTTCCGCACCCGATTTAACCCGCGCGACCCTACGCTGCCGGATCCCACCGCCCCAACCGCGGTTTCACAGTCGTTTCCGCGCCCACAGCTCGTCCCCCACCAGGCCGCCGACTGTGCCGCATAGTTCCTCCCAGCTTTTCGTCACCTGCTTCCCTTCTGCAATCAGCCGCTCGGCGCCATTCGGCCACAGCAAAGACGCGGACGGATTTTTCGCCTTTTTCGGTCACATCCGCCCATCCCAATCGCCGTCCCCAGCCCCATGGCGCCCACCACTCGCTCCTCCAGCGACCCCTCCCCGAATTCCGCCTCTGAAGCACTTAGTTGTCGTGTCGAGGATCGGGAACAACTAGTCGCCTCCACGCATGCCTCCCTTCTCGCCCTTCATGCCAAGTTCGATGTCATGCAGCCCTCCGCCGCCTCCTCTGCCAACGGATCCGCGTGCCCGGCCTCCAATGCGACCATCCTCGGAGTGGCACCCCTTCCGTACATCAGAGACTATGCGGTCCCGCTTCTTCCAGGTCGTCCCTCCCTCGCTTTGGACCTCCCCGCCTTTGTCGGGGTGGAACCGATTGGGTGGATTGCAAGGGCGGAGCAATATTTCGACCTCCACCATACTCTCGAGCAGGATAAGGTCTTAATTGTTGTCGTGGGACGCGACGGCTCCGCCCTTCATTGGGCATGGTGGCTCCGACGGTCCAACCCGACGATCTCTTGGTCGGAGATCAAACAGGAGATGATCTGCCGCTATGACAGCCGCTATTTTGGATCCGTCATCGAACGGTTGTGTGGGGTCCGCCAAATCGGTGCATTGGATGATTACATCGATAAGTTTGTGGCCCTCGTCACTCATGTTCCGACCATACCGTCGGATCATTATCTCGGCTTCTTCGTGCAGGGCCTCTTGCCCAGCATCCGCTCCCGGCTCCGCACTCACCACCCCCAGACGATTTCTGATGCCCTTGACATGGCCCGCCTCCTAGAGGCGGATTTATCACCTCGGCCTCCGTCGTCGTCAGACGGACCTCCGTCGGGGGGACGACCATGGCCGACCGTTACTCCAGAGACACCAGCTCCTCGGCCTCCTCCAACCGCTCTGCCAGGCCGACCGGGCCCTCCTCAACGATTCTCCAACCGCGAGTTGGACGAACTCCATCGCAGGGGGTTGTGTTTCCGCTGTCGTCAGCCCTATTCTCCTACCCACTTCTACGCGGTCAAGGAGTTCTGCAGCATCATCGGTGATGTCGACCCTGAAGTTACCTTGGCTGACTTTGAAGCGTTGGAGCTCTCACTGGAGGATACCCCTCTCGCCACCACAGCTACATTCCACTGGTTGGAGCTATCTGGCGCCTCAACGGGCGGGTTCTCCAGCCAGCAGACCATGCAGCTTCCGGGCACACTACAGGATCGCCTGATCATCATCATGGTGGATAGTGGCGTCAGCCACAACCTCATCTCTGAACACCTGGTGCAGCAGCTCTGTGTTCCTTGGGCTCCCTCCCCGGATGTTGCGGTCCATATGGGCAATGGGCGCCGCTGACCGACTCAGGGTTGTTGCACTGTCGTCTCGCTCTCTATGGGGCACTATTCCGTGACAGCAGACTTCTACACATTCGGCTTAGGCGGCTTCAACGTCATTCTGGGAGTGGCTTGGCTTCGCACGCTCGTCGAGGTATGCATCAATTGGGACACTATGTCCATGCAATTCCTACACGAGGGACAGCTATGTCGCCTCGACGGCAACTCTGCCCTCCTACGCTCTCCGATCTCCCTCCGCACGATCCAGCGGCCCTTGGACGTCAGCTTCTTCGCGGGGTTGTGGGCACTCTCGGGCCCGTCCGTGGTGCATTCTCCTTCTCTGACGGGCCACCAAGAGCGTTCTACTGCGCTCGCCGACGTCATCCAGCCTCCGACAGGATCGCCACCAGCCCAGTTTTCTTTGGTCCGGGAAAAAGACTGCAGTTGGCGCCGAACTACCCAGCCAAGCTACTTGGTTGCTTATACCACCTTCAGAGGGACCCTCGCCCGCAGGAGGTCCCGATTGCTGGGTCTTACCATCTGGAAACCGAAGCCACGAGGTTGTCCCGAGATCACTACTGCTGACACCGCTTTGATCACTGCCTTGAGGACAAGGCATGTTTTCCAGACGGCGGTATTGTTATGATTGCGCATGTCGACGGGACATGCACATGCCGAGGAGACACTATGGCGGGTCCGCACGCGGAGGAAAACGACGACGGGTCCGTATGCAGGAGGAAAGACCGAAGACGCAACGCCAGCTTGACGTTTTACTTATTTCCTATTTCATTATTTCCTATTTGGTCGTACGCAGTTATTTTTTTCCCTTTATGTTGTATTTCTTATTTTGTCACACCCCGCAATTATAAGGGGTGTAGTTATACTCTTTTGGGATATGTTTTGGATGTATGAGAATTAGGGTTGCTCCCTAATATTTCCTCTCGTTCTCTACTCCTTCCTTTCGCTCTCCACCGCCGACCCTCCCCCTTGTCGGATTCCTCTCCGGGATTTCCCGAGAACATATCATCCACACACGACGCTGACCCCCACACGACGCAGGACCCACACACGTTGTGGACTCGCTGGAAACCGGTCAACCAACATCATCTACACACACAACATGCGAAAGAGAACGAAAGATGTGGAGCAAATCATCAATCAGGCAACCGGGGATAATCTGTTAGGGATAATCTGCACAAAGGGCGGTCACACACGACACAGTCTCGCACGACACGATCCCACGCGACACAACCCGTTGAGATTAGAACAACCAACATTTGTCATGTCTCAACACACGACCAATCAAAAGAAATATGGGGAGACGCTAACAACATACGACATAATCTTAGGGGTCGTGTGGAACAAAAGAAAAAGGTCGGGAAAGATCATCAAAGGCGTCTTCGTCCCAAACACTCACTCTCACGTGGAAAGCACGTGCATAAAGGCATAGTTACAATACTCAAACACTAACAACAATAAAATAATTGTTAAAGACACATACAAAGACCCAATTGAACAAGAAACTTCATCATCGACCAGAGATAAACACCTCGGAAGAGGTAGCAGCGGCTGGTAGCACGGCATCACGAGGGGCAGCAGTCAGAAGCAACTGAAAACGTCCGAGACAGGAAGGACGATTGGGTTGTCGGAATTGTCCGATACGTGAAGGGCGGCAGCTGGAACTGTTGAAGGGGACGTTGGATCCGACTGGATCGCTGGATCTTAAGCAAGTCGACCATAAAGAGCCACAGAGGTTGCGCCAAAGTCATAGTTATGGCTAGGGAGCAGCGGCAAGAATAGGAAGGGGCAGTAGATTTCGTCGAGGGTAGGAGGGCCACGAGGGTCGACACAGAAACTGGCGTTGCAGGGAATCCTGATGTTGATCTAGTGCGGCAATGGAACGACGAAGAACACAGAAGAAGTCAACAACGGCTCACCGGAGAGAGTGGCTCGCGGGGTCAGAGAAAAAAAGGCGCAGATCTTCCAGACGACTGGAGAAGCAGACATATCGTCGTCGACAGGAGCAGAAAAAGTCGTCATCGACAGGAGCAGCAGATGCGGGACGAAAGCTGGAGGCGGGATCAACGACCGACGAGGGTCGGCGGGTTCAGAAGAAGACGAACTTGACGGAGAATTGATCGGCGACGCCGAGGAGGGGAGAAAGGTTTGCTCCCGCCGTTGGAATCAACCGTCAATTTCGTCGATGGAAGCGAGAGCAAAGCTACCCGACAGAATTCCTAATTACACACATCGGCATGGTCTAAGAAGAGAAGCAGAAGCGGGAATGTGGCGGCCACTGGAAAAAAATTTTAGGTTTTCCTGATTGTTGGCTCTGATACCATGTTGAAAGAAAAAAAAAAGAAATAGAAGTTGTGCTTTTTTCATCCTCATATGGGCATTATAGGAAATGCAACGACACTTACAGACTGAACTGGCAATATGGGACTAATACCACTCACACACAAATATTAATATAATAATAAACTCCTACACTCCAACACTTTAAAAATAGAAAAATATTCGAGAAAAACAAAAACTCAAAAATAAGCTTAGGCCAAATAAAAGAATGTGCAAAGAACTTTACACTCCTTAGCTTGTCAGTTTACCACAAAAAAGTGCTTCCAAGTAACAAATTAAAGCGCAGCAGACCATTCTAGAAAATGGGTGAAAATAGAAAAAAAAATTATTTTGCATCAAACTTAGATTCATATGGTGACACATGTGCAGCCAAGTACAGCACGGATGAATGCAAAAAAGATATTTCACCTGAAGGATTGCTTAAACCAGAACAGCAGTTGCAGCAAGAAGGTATGATCTACCTCATCCTTTGAAGGTTTGAAGTTGCCCTCCTATTCAAATTTAACTTCAAGATATCAAGCTATAAGATATCACAACAATCACAGATTGTAAAGAAAACTTTGAACTTGTTACCCTTTCTGAATTAGTAGGATTATTTCATTTTCTATGAACCGTTAAAAAAGAACATCACAAAAAGTAGTGCCTGTTTAAGTATGGTCAGTGTAAGCGAGGAGTACCTAAAGTCTTAGATCAATCTCTCGTCATCTTCACCTGAGCACAACTTCATTAATAAATATCAATGTATGTTCACCATCTGGTGAACATAAGGTCCACACAATATTCCCCTCAAGTTGGTGAGTATATGTATCATTAAAACCAAGTTTATTGCATATATAGTGAATTCTTGGAACTTTCAATAACTTGGTCGTGAGATCAAAAATTTGGTCATTCGATCAACAAATTGGTCATTTGAAAAGTTGTATCAATCTCTTTAGACCAAATTTTTTGCAGACAAAATGACAATAAATCTCAACATGACATCATTTCATAAACTGAACTTGATGAAATGCACTGCAGCCTGATTATCACATAGTAGTTAAATGGGGTTAACTTTAAGAAAGCCCCAGCTCAAACACCAGTTGCATAAACATATCAAGTCGCAAGTGGCCATGGTCGTAGCTATGGTCATGGCTTTGTATTCTGCTTCACACATTTATTACTTACTCTTTCAAGAAATAAGATTTCCCTCAAGAATACAACATTTTGATGTAAGCCTCTATACGAAAGAGAGCTTGCCCATTTGGCATCATTGTATCCAACAATCTGTGGATGATCAAGAATTTGAAAAATAGCCCTCTGTCAAGGGCAACTTTCAGAAATCGAAGAATAGAAACTATCACTTCTTAATGCTCATCACAAGAATAATTGAAAATTTGACTAACAGCACTAACAACAAACGAGATGTTTGTTCGTGTAATAGTGAGATAGTTCAGTTTCACAACTAATTGACGATATCTCTACGGACCATCGTAGAGCTTCCTATAAGGAGGTACAAGATTAAGTTTTATCCATAAGAGCATCAAGTGGCTTGGATTCAAGTATATTGGCTTCCTCTAACATACCAAGGACATAATTTCATTGCAAGCTAAAGATATCTTGTTTTGTTCGATCCACTTCAATGACGAGGAAATATTTCAACCTTCCAAGATCCTTGATCTAAAATTGTTGATGTTGAAGCCCTTTGATCTAAGTAATACCATTTTCATCATCAATAGTAATAACAATGTTATCAATGTAAACAATGGTCAGAACAGGCTTTCCTAAGTTAAAATTATGATGAAAAACATAATGGTCAGAACTGCTCCTTGTCATGCCTAACTGAAGAAGAGTTCAACTTAATCTACTGAAATAGGTTATAAGTGATTGTTTCAGATCATAGAGATTTCTTAATTTTGTAAACTAATACAGACTCTTGTAAGGAAAAAATGAGGTAGCTCCATATAAACCTTGTCATCTAAGTCGTCACGGAGAAATGAATTCTTGATATCCAGCTAATGAAGGGGCTATCCATGAATAGCAACAAGGCTCATGGGGATTTGAATAAATGCTATTTTAGCTACAAGATGGGAAGTGTATAGATAATCAACAGGGGCCACCTAAGTGGAGGAAACAAGTCAACACTTCAACCTATAAATTGTCCCGTTAGGAGACAGAAAATAGACAAACCCAAATCCCATGTACCCAGTACCTTCGACCAATGCTTTAACTTTCTCGATCATTACTTGTCTCCATCGAGAATGAGGTAGGGCACGAATATTCTCTGGTATAGCAACTGAAGATCATAGTAATAAAAGGACGATAATCTGGAGACCATTGATTATAAGAAACAAAATGGGATATAGGATATTAAGTAGCACAAATGTGACTATGCTTAAGAATAGCAATTGGTAAATCATCATCTTCAGATGTCGTAGACCAGAGGATCCATTGGTACATGTATGATCTCTGCAAGTGTTCTAACAGACTCCTAAGATCGGAGCCTCTGCGATATATCGTAATAAGGGATTAACCCTGGCAATGGGGACATTAGGTAGAGGTACAGAGTCGGGAATAGGAATAGGAAGTAGAAAAACATCAATACTTGAGTCAGTGATAGTTGATGAAGTTCTAAAGTGGGGAGAACTTTTGAAGAAAGTGACATCGACAAAGATGAAAGCAAGTCAGAGAGTAGACAAAAAACATCAATATCCTCTCTAACTACAATCCCAATAAGACACATTTGAATGATTTAGGAAATATTGTATCTTGACCAGGGATAGATTATGAATAAAGTGTGTGCACCCAAAGACATGTGGAGTAAAGAATAAAGGGAATCCCTAGAAAATATAATAGCGAAAGGAATTTAGAATGTAAGGTAGAAAAAGGTAAATGAATGGCTCATCATGTTGTTCGGTCTTTCTAACACCCTGGGTACCTTCATGAGGCTTATGAATCAGGTATTGAAGCAACTCACAAATAAATCAATTGTTAATTACTACAATGACATTTTAATCTACCCTAAGAATAAAAGTACACAAATAGAACACTTAAGGGAAGTGTTACAAGTGTTGAAGGAGAATGAGTTGTTCATTAATTTAAATGTATAATTGCATGCTATAAAATTTGTTGTTTTGCGGATATGTGGTATTTGTGGATGGTACTAAGGTGGATGAACAAAAGGTGTATCTAATCCATAACTGCCGATACCGACAACGGCAACTGAGGTGCGTGGTTTTCATATGTGGGTGACCTTCTACATAGTTTCACATAAGCATTCGGTTATTTTCATGTAAGTAGTGCTATCACGGTCTGGTGGAATGTTCGCTTTCATGAGCAATAAACTCGATGATGTCAGGAAGAAGTGGACTATGTATAAGATTGAATTGTGCATAGAAGTTCTTGCGGTTAAATATTGGAAGCAGTACTTGAAACAATAGGAGCTGTTTTACACACCAACCAGGAAGCACTCAAGTTTATGAACGCACAAAAGGACTCAATCGCACGCAAGCCTACTGGGTCACAAACTTGCAACGGTTCACCTTCAATGGTCCCCCCTTCTATTCAACAAAAATTGAATCTATGTTTCCCAGAGCTCAATGTGAGAAAATTTGATAACAGAATTACATCTAGGGACCATTTTGGTAAAGATAAAGTAATTGCTTTGGTGAACAAGAGGTTTTATTGGACGTACCTCAAACATTTATAACGTATACCACTCTTCATGTCCCAACTATAACGTGGAAAGACATATAAATGGATTTTGTTTTGGGTTTCCCATGCACACAAACATATGAACTTGTCCTTGCATAGGCAGGTTCTCAAAGAAGGCTCATTTTATCATGTGTAAGAATACCTCATATGCAGTTCAAATTGCCACCTGGTTAGTAGTATCTTTTTATTTGACAAAAGTGATAATGAATATGCTAACCATTGTTGAAATTTGTTTTATAATTCAAGGTTACATTTTCTTATTAAACCATTTTATATTTGTTTTTTGTGATTTTATTGTCCATCCATAATAGGTGTTTGCTCTTAAGAACTTCATGAAGGATAAAGTCCCCTAAGTTTGACAAATAGCATAATGGTGTTTACTCTTAAGCTCTTCTTCATGTAAGACTTCCTCTAACTTAGCCAAAAAAGTTAAAACTTTCACCAAGATACGGAATAACACTTGTCAACAATTCCTTTAAGTGGCAAAAAATAAATGACAATTGTAAATGTATAATAAAAACACAAATTAATAGCTAAGCACCCACGGCACAAAAATAGAATGGGTGGAGATTCGCCACTGACAAAAGAGAAGTTGGAGAACTCCTTCATACAAGCACATCATAAATGCTTGGCAGGGAACAAAACTTACGAGCTTTAGATGGCATGGCTCCATCTAAAAGTAACGTCTTAGATTTCATGATCTGTTTGCAAACTACCATCATTGTATGGGAGGGAGAATCTGATACGAACTCCAGCTGGTCGGACCAAATTGATACGAACTTGAGAGGAATCCGGCGAGAGAAGGGCCGGTGGGGGATGAGGGAGAAGAAGGGGATTAGGGTTTGAGAGGGAAACTTAGGAAGCAGCCCTGATTTGCATTAATCCAAGCATAAACCAGAAAGGAGTACAACTCCACCCCTTGTAGTCGCGGGGTGTGACATAATAAGAAATAACAACATTGAGGAAATTAAATAAATGTATACAACCAAATAAGAAATAACAAAATAGGAAATAAATAAAATATCAGGTTGGCGCCGCGTCTTCAGTCTCTCCTCCCGCGGACGGCGCCGTCGTCGCCTTCCTCCACGTGTAGACCCGCCACGGTGTCTCGTCATCGTGCAGGTAAGTAACAAAATCCCTAATAGGAGTACTAGGGAACCCACTGAGTGGAGTCCTAGGGAACTATATCTTTTAGTAGGTATGCCTAGAGGACGGACATCGAATGAATCTTTAAAAAAATTGTCTTATCAAAGTCATAAACACAAGTTATTAACTTATCATCAGAAAATGTCACAAGCACCATGGAGCTAGGGTGACTGAAGAGATCAGCTCATAGAACACAAATGATGCCCTAGCAGGAATGTACTGGTATCTAGTTTGCATGGATTGAGGCTATGCACTAATTAAGTGATGGAAAAACATAACTTGCTAAATCTGAAGGGGTATACTAATAGGTGAATCCTTCTTGGGGGCAACAAGGGGTTCTGAGTTCTGACCCTACTGCTTCTAGTCATCTCGATTATGTTGTTTAAGTTGGTGATCTTACATGCCCCTTCTCCCTTTTATTTCACAACTTTTACATCTTTCCCTAATAATTTTGCACTACATTCCATTTTATTACCATCAAATTATCAAGAAACTATCATAATTCTTGTCAACCTAGTTCTACCTTCGGAGACTAACCTAAGAATTTGAAACAACACCCTCAAAAAACATAAAGAGGGGAAAAAACCTTGGCCAGAGAAATCAAAGCTTTTTCCTGAAGCTCTTCAACGGGAACTGATTTGCAGGCAGCTTCTTGACGAACAGGATCCTCATACTGCATCAAAACAGTTGAATAGAACAAAAGAAGTTCATTGAACAACACTTTGAATAAAAAAAAATACATAGAAGAAACCAATGGTCTGAATTAGAAGCGCACCAGCAGGACCCGCTGCATGTAGGGTCGAACTCTCTTCTCAAACTCTTCTCGACTTTCACTGACCTGGAGCTGCTGAAAGAATAGAGCCTCCTCCTCCGCCTGATCGAAATACCTTACGAAATTTCATTTTTATTCAAAATAAGTCTGATGGTAAGAGAAACCCTGATTTCTCACCTGCAGCATTCGGGCCAATTCCTCATCAGATTGCTCCGGTTGAAGGATAGATTCCGGTTTCGCTTCTCCTCCGTCCTCCGTGAACAACAAGAGGATCTCATCCGAGATGGACACGAGATCGCATCCATCAGTGATGACAAGATCACTGCCCCTCGCGAAAAGCTGATCAAGCACATCAATTAGTAAGGAAGATTGGGAACTGGGGGGATTCTAGAGGCGAGAAGAAGACCTTTTGTTCGTCGGGAGGAACTGAGGTGAGCGAGAATATCTGGAACTTGAGAACCTATACAGAGAGAAAAGCTTCAAATCAGAGCAAGTAAAGAGGGCCGGAGAAAAGAATAGTGGATCAAATACCTCCAATCCGTCGTCGGTGTCGTAGTCGACGGTGAACTCGGTGCCGCTGTGGTGGATGACGAACAATCGCCTCACCATTTCTTTCTCCCGCTGTCTCTTGGATTCAACTCTTCCCCGCTAAGCACTTCTCGGTAAAGTTAATTTTTATAAAAGAAGAGCATCAAAATGTTATCTCTTCGTAGTTGTATTATTCGCATATTCTCTTTGACTGCAATAATAAGTGTAGTTAGCACTTCTTTTTGTTAGATTGGGGAAATTTAAGTCGTTGATTTTGCATATTCAACGTCGGTAATCTCGTCGAAATAAAAAAAGAAAACAAAGGAAAAAAAATACAAATTTTGAAGCCCAATTGGCCCAGATCTACTTATTCGTGGCCGGATCCGCCGTTTTACTATCCGTTACCACCGTTTCCCGCCAAGGGCAGCCACCATCCCCGTCGTCTCGCCACCGGTTCCACCTCTAATCGCCGATCTACACATCCGGCCCTCCAAGTCTTCAGTGTCTCGGTTCAGCCCTCTACGTTGTGAGCATTTATGGTATTGTGTTCTGTGACTTGACATTTTCATTTTGTTGTTTATCTATATTGTGTTGCGATTACGGTTGTGTGGTAGTTATTTCCTTTTATGCTATTAATTGTTTGTGGATTTATTCGTCGTGTGCTTGATTAGGCCCTCCGAGCGGAGGAAGTCGTTGTCAAATTGCTGAAATAATTATTTGTCTCTTTATTTTAAATATCTGTATGGTAATCTTAATTTCATTGTTTATAATAATTTTTGTCGTTACCCGACAATCACATTGCATTTAGCGTTGCATTAGTGTGTTCCCCGCACCCGCACTTAGAGTCTTAGTGTTCGTGCACCACGAGCCTACCCCTACATCATAAGTTATGTAGGTTATTGATTGGACATTCGGGGAGAGTTTGACTGCGGTGGGTGACGACTGGGTGTGCTCCTCATCCTTTTGAATCAAACCTCTGAATTAAGCACGTCTCTTATTCATCCCGAAGGACAACCATGACAGAAAGGTTGTGATTTTGGATGATTTCTTCTGAAGAAGTTTAATGACAGTGACGAGTTTGACCTATGACAAATGCAAGCTCAGAATATAATTGTTCGTCGGGGACTTTTATGAGCACTGCATGAAAAGGTCATAATGCATGTTATAAAGAGGAGATAATCTGTAGGAACACCCAAATGTATCTTGTGGTTTTTTCTGTTAGTTAAAGACAATTTGCGCTTAGAAGAAGGAAGATTTAAAGACCATATCACTTATTAGCTTGTTCAGAAAGACTTATCAATCTTGGTGACAACGCTCTTATATGATAAAGATACGATGAAGTTGGAGGTAGTCACGATCACGGTGTTGTATAGATAGATGTTAAGGGGCCTTAGTTCCGAAGGTGGTCGCATCTTGGCAACAACGAAGTGTAAGGTGAGGCGATTTGTCTTAGGGATTTTGGGATCACGGTCTCATTTAAATCGAAGGAGGGCACGATATGTTAACATTGTAGATAGTACAGTCACATGGGAGAGTGGGTTCACAGCGTGTGAAGAGGCCATGAAGTCATGGTGCGGACAAAGAGACTTTGGGTCAGGATGAAAAGTGATGATGTCCTCACCCCCAACAATATGCAACCCCGTATTTATCGAGTGAATGCATCAAGACATCAAGCAGCCGGTGAGACCGGGCCCAAGCAAGACAGATCGGCGAGTGGGGCTAGTGATCCCGCACCCATCCCAAGTTTGGGGTGAGTGATGAGTCCCCCACCGGGGACTCACCACCCCTAACGAGCAAGCCTAGAATATCCTAGACTCGTATGTGTAGGTGTGACCCTTTTCCAAGAAATCTCATTTTCATTTGTCATTAGCCACTCCAAACAATGAGTTTTCGTTGTTGACATGCTAATTTGGGTTGCGTTTAGTAAAATCTAATAGCGGAATTACGTTATCCGCAGACTATTTTTAGAAAACCATAAATAGACCCACAAAGGCACCTTTAGAGATGACTTCTCTCTCCTTAGGTTGGTTCTGGTTTGTGAGAGCTTCACCTCACTGTTCACTGTGGTTTCCGGGTTTGCAGTATGTCCTCTCAAGTGCCTTCGAAGGTGCTGATAACTTCTTAAAAAGAAGTTATTTAAACTCATTATTCCCTATTTTTGGCAATTATAATCAATATATATATATATTCAAACAAAAAATAAGATTAAACTCGTGTTTTGTTTAAGTTTGATCTTATTTTATTGTCATTTTTCTGTGTTTTTATTGTAGAAAATGTTGAAGAAATTTGACGTGAAGAAGAGAAGCCAAGGCAATTGTTTTCTTTTGAAGTTGTTGTAGAGTTGTTACAACATGGCGAAAAATGAATTTCAATTTTTAAATTTAAAATTTTACGCCAAGATCAAATCCGAAAAGGGGGTATCGGTTCAGTTATATCAAGCATTTAAGAGGCGAAATATCATTTAATTAGTGGAAATTTAGAAGAAAATAAAAGAATTCCTTCTTAAAAAAAGAAATCGAGCACCAAAGAGGGGATTGATTGGCCATTTTGGAGGAGCTGATTGGCCATTTTGGAGAAGGAGACAGCTCTTAGGTGAAATTTGGAGGAAAATCTCTGCATCATTTGATCTTTAATAATCATGTTTAGTAAGATCTTTTTAGTTGTGTGCTGTATTTCTAGGAGTATGAACTAATATCTCCATGGGCGGAACAAGCCCTGGGCACGGTAGGGCACGTGCCCGACCGCTTTTTCCGCGATCTTCAACGGAGGAGAAGAAATCACCCTAGCCGTCGCTGCCCGTTGCTCCCGTGCCCTAGCTTCCCGGCTGCTCCCGCTGCTTCCGGCTGGTATTATCTTCTTCTTCTTCTTCACTGATTTCTTAACTGATTACCACTTAAAACCATTCATTTCTGGACTGAAATCAGTCCAAAAATGAGCATTTTGCATTATAATTTTTTTGTAGTTGATTAGGAATACTCCTCTGGTGTATCTGAACAATATTACTAGCGGTTGTCATGCTCGGATTGTTGCTAAATTTGAGATGATGAAGCCATGCTCCAGCATCAAGGATAGGTGATTCTCCTTCCTTCTATGGCAAAAAAAATTTCGGGGGCGCTACCCCCGAACCCCCGCTCATGGGCGCTGCCCCCCGAACCCATCGAATTGACAGTACTTAAATTGTGCTCGTGCGACTTCAAAATCCTAGTTCCGCCACTGAATATCTCATAGTCTTATATGATGATAGTACAATGTGTATTTGCGATGATGGATCTTTTAAACTTTATGTATGTTTGGTGATTTATCTTTATTGGATTTATGAACTAGATAGCGAGACTTCGATTCTTCAACCTTTTATTGCGTTTCAAGATTCGAGAGAGTAGAAACGTAAATATTTGTAAGGAGATTTTATTATCACATTTCGAGATTCGAGAGAGTAAAGCTTGAGTATTCCACCAAAAGTTTCTATATTTTCCCTGTGCGACGAGATTCGAGAGAGAATATGAGTAGATATTTCATAAATTCGATATAGCGTATAAGAGAGAATGATATTTCATCTTCTCACTAGCAATATTGATTTTCATTCATCATAATATTTCTTCACTCTGTATATGTTAGAAATAACTAGGGAAATGAATAAAATATGGATATCTGATATTGATAGATAAGGATTTTCACTTTAAAATAGTTGCAAGATAAATTAATTAAATATTCACATAAGGCGCCATTCTAAATATTCACCACAATAGACATAGAAAATCAAAATACAAGACTACTCTTCCAAATTGATAAAAAAAATAATTTTTTAGGAAACCGTCGTTAGTTTTATTAGAATTTTAATCCGTTTTCAAAAACTCATTTGATTGAATTTGTTTGAATTTAAAAAAAGGTTAAACAAGTACTTGTTAGCGTTAGATTAGTCATTTTTTCGTGAGAATAATTTTTACTCTCATTTTATGACCTGATCAGACATGTGCACTTACATATATTATATACATCTATTTAGGGCAAATCTAGTTTTCGGGATCGTTGTCAGGGAAATGCTAAATAATTTAGTATTTTTTCTTGCAATATTAGTAACCCTAAATGTTGAAGCCAAAAATGACCTCAACAAATGTTCACAAACAAGGGTGCAGCCGACGCCTGCTTCTCTCAAACCTCGACCCTTGACTGGCTGCTAAGGTCCTAAGACTGACCCAAAGCCTCAGCTGGGAGGTCTCACCTCACACCTGGAAGATCTCTGAGAGCTTCCCCTCCAAAGCCAAATGCTGGGCTGAGAGCTCTTCAGAAAGCACTAGAGTTGGAGAATAATGAAAGTCTGCTTTCCAAAGAGCCCTTATGGGTCTATTTATAGTCTTCCCTTGACCCGAAAATACTGAAATACCCCTGATGGGTATGTCAATAGCCAAATCCCGCTGTCATCCCGGGGGCATATAGGTAATTTTACCCGGGGATAATAAAATAATCTTTTCCTGGGCGCCGGGCCCCACCACATGGACCTGCTTGGAGAGAAACCCGGGCGAGAAGGCTCTCGCTGAGCCCCAGTTGGGCTCATCTTGGCGAGATCTCCCGCCAAGAAGGTTCTCGCTCTCGTTGGTCTGGATGTCATTGCCGTTGGACGTGGCGCTGAGTGAGTGAAGCTCACTCTACGCCGTCATTGCTAATCACGGCGTTGAGTGAGTGAAGCTCACTCAACGCCCTTTGCTGTCGAACGCGACGTTGAGTGAGTGAAGCTCACTCAACGCCCTCTGCTGCCGAACGCGGCGTTGAGCTCACTCAACGCCCTTTGCTGCCGAACGCGGCGTTGAGTGAGCGAAGCTCACTCAACGCCCTTTGCTGCCGAACGTGGCGTTGAGTGAGCGAAGCTCACTCAATGCCCTTTGCTGCCGAACGTGGCGTTGAGTGAGTGAAGCTCACTCAATGCCCTTTGCTGCCGAACGTGGCGTTGAGTGAGTGAAGCGAGACGAGGTCACTGGCGAGGCCTTCTCGCTAGGCTACGGTCTCTATAGCCGAGAGGACGCCAGCGTCTTCGACCAGATGCCCACCCGGCTCTTGGACTTCGACTCCACCCGGGCCCTGCTGCGCGGGTTCGAGATCGCGCACATGTGCGCTCGCCGGAGCCTCAGCATAGATAAGAATTTCGCGGACATGTACAAGGCGAGGAAGGGAGCGGTGGCGCAAGCGCGTGCCTTGGAGAAAGAGCTCGCGAGCGCTCAACAAGAGCTGGCGAATGCTCAACAACTGCTATCCCTACGCCCCGCAGCCGAGGTAAGCGAGACCTTCCTGGACCTTTGTTCTCGCTTCTTGAAGCCATGGTCGTGCAATGTTTGCTGAGCTGATCCCTTCTCCACAAGATTCCGCCCAAGCCCTGGCGCTTTGCGTGGAGCTGGCTGACGTGCGCTGTGAGAACGTCCTGCTGAGGGAATAACTCCGGCATGCTGAAGCGGCGAAAGACCTGCCTCCTCCAACGCTTGACGAAAGGCTGAAGAGTCGTTACTTCTCGGAGTACGACATCGATAAGCTGCTGCAGGCGAATGCCCAGGCCACCGTCAGGCTCACCCTCGAGACGTTGCGGGACGTAAAGCTGCTGGGCGAGACCATCATCGCCCATCAGCTTCTTCCATGGCTCTTCGACCCCATCCCCAAGCCTCCGGGCGCGCCCGACTCACCGCTCTCGGACATCCCGAAATCTCCTACTGCTGCCGGCGAGACGTCTGAGGGGAGCTCTGGCGAGAGATCCGGCGAGGACTCGAGCGAGAGCACCAGCGGAGATTATAGCGCGCTGACTTGAAGGGTTTTTTCTTTTGTTGTTATTTTATTTTGTAATGGGCGTGAAGCTCCTGTAATTTATTAAATACAAGCAATGTTTTATTTCTCATTGTCGATGTGTTTGTTTGAATGGGTAGGTTAGTCAGCCAAGTGACTTATGCGCGGGCTTCCGTCGAGACCCTTAGTCATCTTAGGGTAACCTTCCTTAGAGATCAATTAGGCAGGAGCCTTGCGCTATCGATTAGGTCGCCTTGTCCAGGTCAGCCGGGAGCTTTCTTCGGCGAGATCCCCCCCAGCCGAGACCTTCGGGCCGAGACCTCTACTGGCCGAGACCTTTAGGGTCTTGTCTCTGATCTAGGCCGGGGCCGTGTAAAAATATCTTCCAACAAACTAAAACTATGCCCCACTGGCGAGCCTTCGGACCTACCAGCTAGATGGGAGCCTGCGCGACGGGTCTGCCTGGGGCCGAGCCGAGCTCATCGCAACTCAGAGTAACTACAAATCAAGAACCAAGGACAAAGAGTCAAGAACTCAACCTCTCTCCCACAGACAAGCCTTCGGACCTGCCAGGAGTGCCAGCTAAATGAGAGCCTGCGCAGCGGGTCTACCTGGGGCCGAGCCGAGCTCGGGGTGTTGACGAAGATCAAACCAAAACTCTCCCCCACAGACGAGCCTTCGGACCTGCCAGCTAGATGAGAGCCTGCGCAGCGGGTCTACCTGGGGCCGAGCCGAGCTCGGGGTGTTGATGAAGATCAAACCAAACCTCTCCCCCACAGGCGAGCCTTCGGACCTGCCAGCTAGATGAGATCCTGCGCAGCGGGTCTACCTGGGGCCGAGCCGAGCTCGGGGTGTTGACGAAGATCAAACCAAACCTCTCCCCCACAGGCGAGCCTTCGGACCTGCCAGCTAGATGAGAGCCTGCGCAGCGGGTCTACTTGGGGCTGAGCCGAGCTCGGGGTATTGACGAAGATCAAACCAAACCTCTACCCCATAGGCAAGCCTTCGGACCTGCCAGCTAGATGAGAGCCTGCGCAGCGGGTCTACCTGGGGCCGAGCCGAGCTCGGGGTGTTGATGAAGATCAAACCAAACCTCTCCCCCATAGGCGAGCCTTCGGACCTGCCAGCTAGATGAGAGCATGCGCAGCGAGTCTACCTGGGATCGAGTCGAGCTCGGGGTGTTGATGAAGATCGAACCAAACCTCTCCCCCACAGGCAAGCCTTCGGACCTGCCAGCTAGATGAGAGCCTGCGCAACGGGTCTACCTGGGGCCGAGCCGAGCTCGGGGTGTTGATGAAGATCAAACCAAACCTCTCCCCCACAGGCGAGCCTTCGGACCTGCCAGCTAGATGAGAGCCTGCGCAGCGGGTCTACCTGGGGCCGAGCCGAGCTCGGGGTGTTGACGAAGATCAAACCAAACCTCTCCCCCCACATGCGAGCCTTCAGACCTGCCAACTAGATGAGAGCCTGCGCAGCGGGTCTACCTAGGGCCGAGCCGAGCTCGGGGTGTTGACGAAGATCAAACCAAACCTCTCCCCCACAGGCGAGCCTTCGAAGCTGCCAGCTAGATGAGAGCCTGCGCAACGGGTCTACCTGGGGCCGAGCCGAGCTCGGGGTGTTGACGAAGATCAAACCAAACCTCTCCCCCACATGCAAGCCTTCGGACCTGCCAGCTAGATGAGAGCCTGTGCAGCGGGTCTACCTGGGGCTGAGCCGAGCTCGGGGTGTTGACGAAGATCAAAGCAAACCTATCCCCCATAGGCGAGCCTTCGGACCTGCCAGCTAGATGAGAGCTTGCGCAACGGGTCTACCTGGGGCCGAGCCGAGCTCGGGGTGTTGATGAAGATCAAACCAAACCTCTCCCCCACAGGCGATTCTTCGGACCTGCCAGCTAGATGAGAGCCTGCGCAGCGGGTCTACCTGGGGCCGAGCCGAGCTCGGGGTGTGTATGAAGATCAAACCAAACCTCTCCCCCACAGGCGAGCCTTCGGACCTGCCAGCTAGATGAGAGCATGCGCAACGGGTCTACCTGGGGTCGAGCCGAGCTCGGGGTGTTGATGAAGATTCCTTCAACCAGACCTATTCTACAGTCAGGACTAGAAGACATAGTCGGCCAAAGCAAAAAGTATTATGATAGCATTTTTGGAGACAGTCAATGTCTTGAAATGGTAACTTTGTGGAGATAATATTTATTTACAACAGTACAATCCTTCTCTCCCCTTACGGGTAGAAGCGTTTTAAGTCATCACCGCTCCAGGTGTGGCTCAAGGTCCTACCCTCCACATCTTGGAGGTAGTAACCCCCATTAGCTAGAGTCTTCTCTACTATGTAAGGCCCTTCCCAGCTGGGGTTGAGCTTGCCAACCGGGGCCGACCTTCATGCCGCGTCGACCTTTTTCAGCACTAGGTCCCCCTTGGCGAATTGCTTGACTCTAATGTGCTTATCGAAGTACCTGACCATTCGCCGTTTGATCTCTTCTTGCCTGATGGCGGCAACGTCCCGCAGCTCTTCCGCCATATCCAACGAGAGGCGCAACTCTTCCTCGTTCCCCAACCTCCAAGCTTCGCTTCCTTCACCTGCGGTCGTGACCCATGGAGACCGAATCTCGAACTCCACTGGGAGGACAACCTCACATCCATGAGAGAGCTTGAAGGGGGTCTCCCATGTGGCCGTGTTCGGAGTTGTTCACAAGGCCCACAGGACGGAAGGGAGTTGCTCCACCCAGTTACCCTTCAGATTCTCCACCTTCTTCTTGAGCAAGTTCACAATGATCTTGTTCGCCGCCTCCACCTGGCCATTGCTCCAGGGGTGATGGACAGAGGCAAACCTGAGGTCTATCCCCAATTGAGTACAGAAGCTGATGAACTCGTCACTGGCAAACTGGGGACCATTTTCTGTCACTATCGCTTGGGTTAACCCATGTCTGCATATGATTCCCCCCCAAACAAAGTTCCTGATGACCAGGGAGGTAACCTTGGCTAGAGCTTTGATCTCCAGCCACTTTGAGAAGTAATCGATCATGACTAGGAGGAACCTCCTCTGCCCGCTAGTTGGAGGAAAGGGTCCAACTAGATCCATCCCCCAAATGGCGAAGGGCCATGGTGCCGTGATGCTTCGAAGCCTTTGAGCGGGCAAGAGCTGGAGGGGAGCGTACACTTGACACTTTAGGCATCTCTTCGCAAAATCAACTGCATCCTTCCTCAGGGTCTGCCAGAAATACCATTGCCTTATCACCCTTGCCTCCTGTAAGACCCCCCCTTTTTTCTTTTTAAAACCCGGGGTCTTAGGCCCAGAATCGCCGCTTTGCGGTGACACCTTCACGTCCTGAAGGATCATCACCACAAGGCGCCGATTCTGCCGGCCAATTCGATCACAGAAAGGTAGCACAATAATTGAAGTAAGAGCAAGTCCACTGAAAGTAAATCACATATATAGAAATAAATCTCCACGAAGGGAGAGTCCACAATAATAATAATAAACAGAGTACAAAAGGAGGGCTTGTGCCCAGTACATGTAATCCTCACTACAATCTCTCAAGCGGAAGCAAAAACAGAAACTACTCAGGGTCGAGACTCACGGTCCCGGCCGTATGAACTCCGGAGCTAGACTGCCCCATCTCCAGGCGCACCGGTCTTTGGGGCTGCTCCTCCATGCTGGGCTCCACGATCCCCTAAATGATGCGGTTCGAAAACCGTTAGTCATAAAGACTAAGCCCTATCATCCCCTACCCCTTCCCCTATGGCTCCTAAGTACCGAGCGGAGAGGAAGAAAGGGGAGGACATGAAGGTGGAGATTAATCAAGAAACAAATGGCAGCGGAACTAATCTAGCAATTCTATAATAATATGACAGAAACAGAAAGTAAGAAAGGTAACCTTAATTTATGCGCGGAAGCGCATAAGCCAAGGGATCTTTTGCAGGGCTCCCATCGTATAGAGTGTCACATACCACTTATACGTTGGGGTGTCGATTATCAAACAACAGCATGTATATATATTGAAATTAACCTTTGATTTATAAACTTGCCCACACAAGCTTATGGACCAAGGGGTCGTTTTGCAGGTCCTAATGTATAAGCGTCCCATGCCACTTATAATTTAGGTGTCAGGGTTAAATGAATCGATTATGCTATGACATGCAAGTGGGTATGATGAAACATGCAAGTGCAACTCACACACCCGACTCTGTGCACACAGACCTTTAGTTCCCCCTTTCGGAGTCGTTACCTCCCAGGATACCTCCGTAGTGGCAGACGGAAGCGGTGGGTTGGGCCTCGCCCACCTCTAAACCAGTAAAGCACTACCGGTCAGACCTATCGTACGCCTCAACGCTTGGTGCACTAAGCGGACGCCTGCGTACTCTTGCCGGCTGGCGCACCGGACTTCTGTTGGCGAAGTGCTAACCACACTTGTCGAGTCAGCGTATTGGCGTCGGTGCATCGACCCTCCAATACCAAAGACCCACCACCTTAATTCTCATTCCTTTTTATGCACTTGCAAGTTTAATTGTAAACACACAAAAACCGAGCAAAAGCTCCCCGGACCAAAACGTCCGTCTCCAAACCAACCGAGCCGAAGCTCCCCGGGCCATCCCGTCCGTCTCTTAACCAACCGAGCCAAAGCTCTCATCAATCTTCCTGTGCCAACAGTGTTTGTGAAAGGTGCAGCCCTAGTTACTAAGTTACTCTTGCCAGTTTGTTATTACAGTTTACGTTAACCCAGGACTGCCCCCGGTATTCCCCGTGAAGGGCTCTCAAGGGGCACTAGGAACCAAGACGACGACATTACGGCCCGAAGTTCCCTTTCGCAAGGCACTTATTGTTATTGGTTGATCTCCCTTAACCTGATTCCCTTCTCATATTACGATAGACTATTCTAGGGTGATTTTTAACCTTCCTCTCTTCGGGAAAGGCGATCTTTCGTCGAACCCGAGCACCTCTTAACTCTAGCTATCACTACTTCTCTCTACTCTTCATACCATCCTATCGTGATTTCATCCACAATTGTCCACCCAGACAAAATGATTAACTCCAATGACTTCCTCAGATCCTGTCCTATTGCAATTCACAAATTTGTTATATGCAGACCGACCTAGACTATATGTCGAACCAGTTATGCAATGATCCAATACTCATCCAAATGCCCTAAATTATTTACTGGAGACTTATCATGATATAACTAGCCTATATCCAGAAAATGGTAATTTTCCTAATTTATCTGATATTTAATTAAATTCCCCGAAAGTCCAAAGGGTTACCGGTTTGAACATGAACTACCCTAAGTAATCATGCAAGATATCCAAAAAAACTACTATAAATATTATGTTATCCCGACATGGTAAATCCAAAGTATCACAATTTTTCTATCATAAAAAGGGCACTAAAAATATTTTAGAAATAATCTTGATCTTTGGTTATTTATGAATCAAGTACAGAAAATATCCATCCAAAAATTGTAAATTAATTATACTAAGCAGATAAGACCTTCAAAATAATATTGGCCAGGTTTCATAATTTTCTAGCAAATATATTTTCCATAATTAATTTTTAAACCATAAAACCCCTTTCTAACATCTGTGAATGAAGTACTAGATTTACTCAAGTAAAAATCATACAAAAATTCAGGGGGAACTATTCTGACCTAAAATATTTACCTCCAAGATTCCATGAGGTTTCAATGAACAGAAATTTCTAAATAATTAAATAATCATTTAAGGCCATAACAAGCTTTACAAATGAAGTGCTAGCAATAATCAACATAAAATTCCAGTAAAATTGCTATAAGTTCTACCTAATCTAAAACTCATTCTACCCGAATTTCACAGCTTTTAAGTAAGGTTTAGTGACTGATTTTACCTATTTGATATTTTACCCTAAAATTAAGGTTAGGGTTTTAAGATATCTACTTGTCTCCAAATTCTCCAAGATTACATTCAGACGATTCTTATCAAGCTTTTGTCAACTTTACAAAGTTTCAAGGCAATACAAAAGCAATTGCCTCCATGTCCTTCACAATCCTCAAAACCCTTCATTTAGGGTTTGAGCTTGGATCCTAGAGTAAATCAACCCTAAACCTCACCATTTTTCTCCAAGCAGGTTATAACACCCTTCTAAGCCAGAGGTCAGAATATTAGCCTCTGTTGAGGTGATTTGACCTTTCCAAACTCTTAGTGCACTTTTTACTAAAAGATGTCTCACTAATGCCTAGTTAAGGGTAGAAGATTTCCTACCCAAAACTCCTCCAAACTAGTTGGAATTGTGTACAGATCTAGGTTTTATAGCCAGGGACCACTCACCAAAATTTGGGAGGGTTTGAAGGTCATTTGACTACTTAAATAAATTCCTCTAAGTTTATTAAATTAAAACAAAAACTTTAGGCAAAGTATCTCCAAAAATTCCCATTTTTGGTCTGCCTTTAGGTATTGCTAAGGTTAACCCCCTGCCCAAATTTCAGGTCATTTGGACAAGGGACGAAGAGTGGGCATCCATTTTAATTTCTGCCCAACTCTAGGTACAGCCCCCACTAAAACGGGTGCTGCGGCCGAACCGCTTACCCAAACGAGTTGAAACCAATTTTAGATTAATTTAGACTCGAAGGGCTACAACTTTTGTGACTGGTTATTTTTCCTAAATCGGCCTCTAGACGCCTCATTTCGCAGCCTCAAAATATACTCAGATAATATATCTTTCCTCTATGTAATATATACATAATTTATATATTATAAAATTGATTTTACTGTTCATCTTCTACATGAACCCGAAACCAGAACTCAGAAAACCATTTTTCCTGTAACCTTTCCGTGATCCGTCGCCGGCCGGCCGGTCACTTCCCTGGCCAGCCACCACCACCACCACCTCCGTTGAGGCGACGGCTATCAGTCGGCGGTGGTTTGGCCGCCGGAGGTGGCGGTTTCCGGCGAACTCAAGAATACATTTTTCATGGTTTTCCATGAAAACGAGAGATGGGTCCGGCTCCGTTGAGCGCGAACTTCCTTTCTAAGAATCCTAAGATCTACCCATGAAAGAAGAAGCAGAGGAGGACCTTGTTCGCGGTTTGGAGGCGAGATGAACGACGGGGTGTCATGGCGCGGTGGTGGCGTTGCTGAACTTCTCCTACAGCAAGGTACAAGGCTTCAATCCATTGGCCAAGAGTGTAAACCTCTCATCCTGCTCTAATGGGGATTTTATAGATCATCAAGTGGGGAGGGTAAAGGGTAAATCCTTAATGGTCATGAAGGCTCCTCTTAATAACCTTTCGGTTACAGTGAAGGGATAAGAAACGGTGGAAGATGAATAGGTGTTTGTCAGGTGGCGATTCCTATTGGACCAACACTTTCTCCTTTATTATATAATTACAGAAGGAAAAACGGCCCGTAATTACTCATGGTGTAACTTCCCACACCAGCATTTATTACCACGCGTGTTAGAATAATTTCGGGCCTGAACCGTCGTTTCGGTCAATATCACGGGCGTGACACATAGGTCAAGGGAGTGACAGGCTCGGGTGGCCAATTCTGGGGTCGACGATCGTCGAACTGAGATCGACGGTCGTCGAAGGGTGGTCACGCCCTAGGTCACGGGTGTGACACCTTGGTCACGGGCGTGACATGCCCGAACGGCAAATTCTGAGGTCGACGATCGTCGAACTGAGACCGACGGTCATCGAAGGGTGGTCACGCCCTAGGTCACGGGCATGACACCTAGGTCACGGGCGTGACAGGCCCGAACGGCAAATTCTGAGGTCGACGATCGTCAAACTGAGATCGACGGTCGTCGAAAGGTGGTCACGCCCTAGGTCACGGGCGTGACACCTTGGTCACGGGCGTGACATGCCCGAGCTGCAAGTTCGACGATCGTCTCACGGAGATCGACGATCGTCAAAGGAGTCACGCCCTAAGTCACGGGCGTGACACCTTGGTCACTGGCGTGACATGCCCGGGCTGCAAGTTTGACGATCATCTCACGAAGATCGACGATCGTCGAAGGAGTCACGCCCTAGGTCATGGGCGTGACACATAGGTCACAGGCGTGACAGGCCCGGGTTTCAAGTTCGACGATCGTCTCACGGAGATCGACGATCGTCGAAGGAGTCACGCCCTAGGTCACGGGCGTGACGGGTCGGTCACGGGCGTGACCAACCCGTGACCCGAAATCTCGGTCGATTTATTTCAATTTTTGGGCTTCCTAGGGTTTTGTCACGACCAACCGACTCCTAGGGGTCTAGCCGGAAATGGGATGTTACAAATCCCAATAAACAAAACAAAAATTTCGTCCTCGAAATTGAGGTTAAGCCTACGGGGATTTCTACCGAAATAAACTAAACTTGTAACATCCCATACGATTTTTCTATTGGGTTCAAACGACTATTTGTTTGATAAACGAAGACAATCTCCCCAATAAACAAATGATTAGCCCCTACTTTTCTGATTGAGTGTGCATGCCTAGGTCCTGAATTTTCCTTATCTAGTCTTAACTGTCCAAAACAAGAAGGCAATCTATAGTATACCGAGAGGTGGTCAGATATACCTGACTGAACAACTCTGGGTATCTTTGTCTCATCAGGTCCTGCGGTTCCCAGGTGTGCTCCTCCTGACTGTGGTTTCTCCACAGAACCTTGACTAAGGGGATCTTCTTACGGCGCAAGATCCGTACTCCATTGTCATCGATCCGAACCGGCTCCAAGTGAACAGATCGGTCTGAAGCTACCGGCCCTTCGGTGGTCAAAATCCGCTGCTCCGGGCGTAGTAGAGCCCTTCTCAGCGAAGAAATGTGGAAGACGTCGTGTAGAGCTGCCAACTCTGGTGGCAACTCTAGCCTGTAGGCTAGGGGCCCGATCCGCTCCAGGATCAGGTAAGGGCCCATATACCTAGGGCTGAGCTTCTTCCTCCGACCGCGCACTCGTGAGACTCCGTGCATGGGCCGGATCTTCAAGAACACTCGATCCCCTACCTGAAACTCCACCTGACGATGCCGGGCGTCATAGTACTTAGCCTGTCTACTCTGCGCCTCCAACATCCTATCTCTGATCAGTCTCACCTGTGCCTCAGTGTCTTCAACAAAATCCGATCCCAACACCTTCGGGTCCTCGTCTTGAACCCAAGAAAGCGGGGTCCTACATTTTCTTCCATACAAGGCTTCATAAGGCGCCATCCTGATGCTGGACTGGTAGCTATTGTTATAGGAGAACTCGACCAACGGTAACATCTTCTCCCACGGCTCCCCTCGGTCCAGTACACACAGTCGTAGTAGATCCTCCAACGTCCTGTTGGTGCGCTCTGTCTGCCCGTCCGTCTGGGGGTGGAAGGCCATGCTAAAAGTCAATCGGGCGCCCAGGTATGCCTGCACTGACCGCCACTCCCTGGATGTAAACCGTCCATCGCGGTCCGACACTATCGTCTGGGGCATGCCATGATATCGGATATACTGCTCCACGAACCTTCCGTACCAGCACTCCCACCGAGTCATCCTTCCTGATCGGTATAAAGCGGGCCACCTTCGTCAACCGATCAACAATCACCCAGATCGAGTCATTCCCCGTCCGAGACTGGGGAAGACCATGTATAAAGTCCATAGCTATATCATCAAACTTCAACTCCGGCACCGGGAGTGGCTGTAACAGTCCTGCGGGGTTCCTGCACTCCGCCTTCACCAACTGACACGCCTCGTAATGGGTCACGAAGTACGTAATGTCCTTCTTCATGCCCGGCCAAAACATCGTCTTCTTCAGATCAGCGGTCATCTTTGTGATCCCCGGGTGCACCGAGTACCGGCTGCAATGCGCCTCCGTCATAATATTCTCTCGGATCTGGCCTCCCTCCGGTATGTACACCCGTTTTCTAAAGCATACTAGGCCGTCTCTCAGTGTGTAATCTCCTGCAGCGCCTGCCTCCAAAGTCTGAAAGATGGGCTCTAACTGGGCATCTTGTCTCTGCCCCTCCCTGACTCGGTCTCGTATATCATCTGTAACACTCCTCGCAGCCAAATACTCCATCTTATTCCCATGTCATTGTCTTGGTAATGCTACAGGTCATCATTCCAAACATGTTTTTACAAAATCTTATCTTCGCCCGAATAACGTCGAATTATATCAACTTCAATCTCACCATGTTTGTTATGCCACTTTACTTAACCTAGGTCCAAAGCAACCCAAGCCAATACTAATTTGCCCAATAAACAAAAGTTTAACCCCAATAAACAAAGGATAAGCCCCTGCGTCTCTTGGGCTGAGTATCTTTGTTATTACAATGTTATATCCGTCGTAGTTGGGTGCACAATCCCTAGGGCATCAATCTTCGACTTGGGGTTACAGCCTGAAACTTGTTGGTATACTCCATACCTTAAACTCTCTGAGTCACATTTACGACAAACTTATCCGGGTCAAAATGTTCCCAATCGCAAATGGGTATCTTTCGAACTTGAATTCCTATCCGATCCTCGGTGTTTGTCTTGGTGGTTGTCTCCGAGTAGTCTTATTACCGGTATGAGGGTTAAGACTACTTGTCTTCTACCATTCTGCTAATGTATTATTGGTCTCAATTCTCCTTAAAGCAGTCTACCGCTTTGAGTAATCCTTGATAAGGGTCGTAGGGTCACCTGAGTTTATCTATTAGGTTGTCATTCTCATGTTAAACTCCTTTTATTATGTTTGGGTATCTCCTTACCTTAAACAAGTTCATACCCAGGGTCTTTTTCGAACTAGGGCATGTTATAAGTCGTCATGGTTAGTCATGTGTCCTAATAGGTTGAGTCTAACTTATTGACTAAAGAATTATAAGATGAGGTCTTTACAACCGGAGGTGCTCCCTGCTGGGGGCAGAGTTTGCCTCAAGCTACAAAGAAGAATTCCATTTGTTGGAGAAGTGGACAATTTATATGTGATCACCATATGGGCACACCACTGCTTCCGCTGCTTAGTTTGTCCCCAAACTAAACTCGCGCGGGGGTGACCCAGGGTTTGTGGACTGCTACTTTTTCGATCGATGTTTCCTCTGATACCACTTGTAAGACCCCCCTTTTTTTCTTTTTAAAACCCGGGGTCTTAGGCCCAGAATCGCCGCTTTGCGGTGACACCTTCACGTCCTGAAGGGTCATCACCATAAGGCGCCGATTCTGCCGGCCAATTCGATCACAGAAAGGTAGCACAACAATTGAAGTAAGAGCAAGTCCACTGAAAGTAAATCACATATATAGAAATAAGTCTCCACGAAGGGAGAGTCCACAATAATAATAATAAACAGAGTACAAAAGGAGGGTTTGTGCCCAATACATGTAATCCTCACTACAATCTCTCAAGCGGAAGCAAAAACAGAAACTACTCAGGGTCGAGACTCACGGTCCCGGCCGTATGAACTCCGGAGCTAGACTGCCCCATCTCCAGGCGCACCGGTCTCTGGGGCTGCTCCTCCATGCTGGGCTCCACGATCCCCTAAATGATGCGGTTCAAAAACCGTTAGTCATAAAGACTAAGCCCTATCATCCCCTACCCCTTCCCTCATGGCTCCTAAGTACCGAGCGGAGAGGAAGAAAGGGGAGGACATGAAGGTGGAGATTAATCAAGAAACAAATGGCAGCGGAACTAATCTAGCAATTCTATAATAATATGACATAAACAGAAAGTAAGAAAAGTAACCTTAACTTATGCGCGGAAGCGCATAAGCCAAGGGATCTTTTGCAGGGCTCCCATCGTATAGAGTGTCCCATACCACTTATACGTTGGGGTGTCGATTATCAAATAACAGCATGTATATATATTGAAATTAACCTTTGATTTATAAACTTGCCCACACAAGCTTATAGACCAAGGGGTCGTTTTGCATGTCCTAATGTATAAGCGTCTCACACCACTTATACTTTATGTGTCAGGGTTAAATGAATCGATTATGCTATGACATGCAAGTGGGTATGATGAAACATGCAAGTGCAACTCACACACCCGACTCTGTGTACACAGACATTTAGTTCCCCCTTTCGGAGCCGTTACCTCTCAGGATACCTCCGTAGTGGCAGACGGAAGCGGTGGGTTGGGCCTCGCCCACCTCTAAACCAGTAAAGCACTACCGGTCAGACCTATCGTACGCCTCAATGCTTGGTGCACTAAGCGGACGCCTGCGTACTCTTGCCAGCTAGCGCACCAGACTTCTGTTGGCAAAGTGCTAACCACACTTGCCGAGTCAGCGTATTGGCGTCGGTGCATCGACCCTCCAATACCGAAGACCCACCACCTTAATTCTCATTCCTTTTTATGCACATGCAAGTTTAATCGTAAACACATAAAAACCGAGCAGAAGCTCCCCGGACCAAAACGTCCGTCTCCCAACCAACCGAGTCGAAGCTCCCCGGGCCATCCCGTCCGTCTCTTAACCAACCGAGCCGAAGCTCTCATCAATCTTCCTGTGCCAACAGTGTTTGTGAAAGGTGCAGCCCTAGTTACTAAGTTACTCTTGCCAGTTTGTTATTACAGTTTACGTTAACCCAGGACTGCCCCCGGTATTCCCCGCGAAGGGCTCTCAAGGGGCACTAGGAACCAAGACGACGGCATTACGGCCCGAAGTTCCCTTTCGCAAGGCACTTATTATTATTGGTTGATCTCCCTTAACATGATTCCCTTCTCATATTACGATAGACTATCCTAGGGAGATTTTTAACCTTCCTCTCTTCGGGAAAGGCGATCTTTCGTCGAACCCGAGCACCTCTTAACTCTAGCTATCACTACTTCTTTCTACTCTTCATACCATCCTATCGTGATTTCATCCACAATTGTCCACCCAGATAAAATGATTAACTCCAATGACTTCCTCAGATCCTGTCCTATTGCAATTCACAAATTTGTTAAATGCAGACCGACCTAGACTATATGTCGAACCAGTTATGCAATGATCCAATACTCATCCAAATGCCCTAAATTATTTACTGGAGACTTATCATGATATAACTAGCTTAAATCCAGAAAATGGTAATTTTCCTAATTTATCTGATATTTAATTAAATTCCCCGAAAGTCCCAAGGGTTACCGGTTTGAAAATGAACTACCCTAAGTAATCATGCAAGATGTCCAGAAAAATTACTATAAATATTATGTTATCCCAATATGGTAAATCCAAAGTATCACAATTTTTCTATCATCAAAAGGGCACTAAAAATATTTTACAAATAATCTCGATCTTTGGTTATTTATGAATCAAGTACAGAAAATATCCATCCAAAAATTATAAATTAAATATACTAAGCAGATAAGACCTTCAAAATAACATTAGTCAGGTTTCATAATTTTCCAGCAAGTTTATTATCCATAATTAATTTTTAAACCATAAAACCCCTTTCTAATATCTGTGAATAAAGTACTAGATTTACTCAACTAAAAATCATACAAAAACTCAAGGGAAACTATTCTGACCTAAAACATTTACCTCCAAGATTCCATGAGTTTTCAATGAACAGAAATTTCTAAATAATTAAATCATCATTTAAGTCCATAGCAAGCTTTACAAATGAAGTGCTAGCAATAATCAACATAAAATTCCAGTAAAATTGCTATAAGTTCTACCTGATCCAAAACTCACTCTACCCGAATTTCACAGCTTTTAAGTAAGGTTTAGTGACTGATTTTACCTATTTGATATTTTACCCTAAAACTAAGGTTAGGGTTTTAAGGTATCTACTTGTCTCCAAATTCTCCAAGATTACATCCAGACGATTCTTATCAAGCTTTTGTCAACTCTACAGAGTTTCAAGGCAATACAAGAGCAATTGCCCCCTTGTCCTTCACAACCCTCAAAACCCTTCATTTAGGGTTTGAGCTTGGATCCTAGGGTAAATCAACCCTAAACCTCACCATTTTTCTCCAAGCAGGTTATAACACCCTTCTAAGCCAGAGGTCAGAATATCAGCCTCTGTTGAGGTGATTTGACCTTTCCAAACTCTTAGTGCACTTTTTACTAAAAGATGTCTCACTAATGCCTAGTTAAGGGTAGAAGATTTCCTATCCAAAACTCCTCCAAACTAGTTGGAATTGTGTACAGATCTAGGTTTTGTAGCCAGGGACCACTCACCAAAATTTGGGAGGGTTTGGAGGTCATTTGACTACTTAAATAAATTCCTCTAAGTTTATTAAATTAAAACAAAAACTTTAGGCAAAGTATCTCCAAAAATTCCCATTTTTTGTCTGCCTTTAGGTATTGCTAAGGTTAACCCCCTGCCCAAATTTCAGGGCATTTGGACAAGGGACGAAGAGTGGGCATCCATTTTAATTTCTGCCCAACTTTAGGTACAGCCCCCACTAAAACGGGTGCTGCGGCCGAACCGCTTACCCAAACGAGTTGAAACCAATTTTAAATTAATTTATACTCGAAGGGCTACAACTTTTGTGACTGGTCATTTTTCCTAAATCGGCCTCTAAACGCCTAATTTTGCAGCCTCAAAATATACTCAGATAATATATCTTTCCTCTATGTAATATATACATAATTTATATATTATAAAATTGATTTTACTGTTCATCTTCTACATGAACCCGAAACCAGAACTCAGAAAATCATCTTTCCTGTAACCTTTCCGTGATCCGTCGCCGGCCGGTCACTTCCCTGGCCATCCACCACCACCACCACCTCCGTTGAGGCGACGGCTATCGGTCGGTGGTGGTTTGACCGCCGGAGGTGGCAGTTTCCGGCGAACTCAAGAATACATTTTTCATGGTTTTCCATGAAAACGAGAGATGGGTCCGGCTCCGTTGAGCGCGAACTTCCTTTCTAAGAATCCTAAGATCTACCCATGAAAGAAGAAGCAGAGGAGGACCTTGTTCGCGGTTTGGAGGCGAGATGAACGACGGGGTGCCATGGCGCGGTGGTGGCGTTGCTGAACTTCTCCTACAGCAAGGTACAAGGCTTCAATCCATTGGCCAAGAGAGTAAACCTCTCATCCTGCTCTAATGGGGATTTTATAGATCATCAAGTGGGGAGGGTAAATGGTAAATCCTTAATGGTCATGAAGGCTCCTCTTAATAACCTTTCGATTACAGTGAAGGGATAAGAAACGGTGGAAGATGAATAGGTGCTTGCCAGGTGGCGATTCCTATTGGACCAACACTTCCTCCTTTATTATATAATTACAGAAGGAAAAATGGCCCGTAATTACTCCTGGTGTAACTTCCCACACCAGCATTTATTACCACGCGTGTTAGAATAATTTCGGACCTGAACCGTCGTTTTGGTCAATGTCACGGGCGTGACACATAGGTCAAGGGCGTGACAGGCTCGGGTGGCCAATTCTGGGGTCGACGATCGTCGAATTGAGATCGACGGTCGTCGAAGGGTGGTCACGCCCTAGGTCACGGGCGTGACACCTTGGTCACGGGCGTGACATGCCTGAACGGCAAATTCTGAGGTCGACGATCGTCGAACTGAGACCGACGGTCGTCGAAGGGTGGTCACGCCCTAGGTCACGGGCGTGACACCTAGGTCACGGGCGTGACAGGCCCGAACGACAAATTCTGAGGTCGACGATCGTCGAACTGAGATCGACGGTCGTCGAAAGGTGGTCACGCCCTAGGTCACGGGCATGACACCTTGGTCACGGGCGTGACATGCCCGAGCTGCAAGTTCGACGATCGTCTCACGAAGATCGACGATCGTCAAAGGATTCACGCCCTAAGTCACGGGCGTGACACCTTGGTCACGGGCGTGACATGCCCGGGCTGCAAGTTCGACGATCGTCTTACGGAGATCGACGATCGTCGAAGGAGTCACGCTCTAGGTCACGGGCGTGACACATAGGTCACGGGCGTGACAGGCCCGTGTTTCAAGTTCGACGATCGTCTCACGGAGATCAACGATCGTCGAAGGAGTCACGCCCTAGGTCACGGGCGTGACGGGTCGGTCACGGGCGTGACCAACCCGTGACCCGAAATCTCGGTCGATTTATTTCAATTTTTGGGCTTCCTAGGGTTCTGTCACGACCAACCGACTCCTAGGGTTCTAGCCGGAAATGGGATGTTACACCTCCAACGTCCTTACCCCTGAGTGACTGCCACACTCTCCCGAATGTACCTCTTCCAGGATCCTCGGGGCCTCCTCAGTCACACATCTTGCAAGGAGCCCTGACAACATCTTCCGGTGCAAGCCCTCTTCCAGCATCAGGTAGTAGACTGCCTTTCGCCTGAAGCTCTTCGCATCCTTGACCTCCTCTGACAGCTTGCCTGTGGTAAGGAAGGTCACCAACGGGTCTACCCATGAGGATCGCCGACCTACCTCCATCAACTCCCCTTCTTCAATTGCCGGTCGGAATAGTTCAGTTAAGGTTCCTCCTCCCCGAGGCCCAAACTTTGCCAATCGATCAGCTGCTGTGCTTTCCTCTCTGGGAACATGTTGAATAGAGAAAGAACGAAAACCTCCGATGATTGCCCTTACCTTGGATAGATACTTCACGAGGGTAGGCTCCCGAGCCTCAAACTCCCCTCGGATCTGCGATGCTACCACCATCGAGTCGGTGAAGGTCTCCACATCCTAAATCTCCAACTCCTTTGCCAATCGAAGGCCGGCTATCACAACCTCATACTCCGCTTGATTATTGGTTACGGGGAAGTGGAAAGCCACCGCCTGTTCTATGGTAATCCCTTGAGGACTCACCAACACTACACCCCCTCCCAGGGAGTGCTTTCCCGAGACCCCATCGACCATCATCCTCCACGCTTCATGCGGCTTCGGCTCTTCTTTCTCAGCTTCAGTGACATAGTTTGCCAGAAAGTCCGCCACGGCCTGAGCTTTAATAGAGAGTCTTGGAGCAAAAGAGATGTCGAACTGGCTGAGTTCGATGGACCATTTTGCCAGCCTTCCTGAGTGCTCTACCCCCTCGAAGACCTTGCTAAGGGGATGGTCGGTTACCACCCTAATTGAGTGCGCTTGAAAGTAAGGACGAAGCTTCCTAGCCGAGACGATCAAGGCATATGCCAACTTCTCTAGGATGGGGTATCGGAGCTCCGCCTTTCTCAAGATTCAGCTTACGTAGTAGACGGGTAACTGTTTCTTTCCTTCTTCCCTAACCAAGACGGAGTTCACAGCCTCTATCCCAACCCTGAGATACAAGGCTAGATCTTCCCCCTCCTTTGGGCTTTGAAGTAGAGGAGCTTGGGAGAGTTGCCTCTTCATCCCTTGGAAGGTCTCTTCACATTCGACCATCGATTCGAACACCTGGTTACCACGAAGCACTTTAAAGAAAGAAGAGCACCTATCCCCGGACCGGGAGAGGAACCTGCTTAGCCCGGCCAACTTTCCGGTTAGACGCAGGACCTTCTTGGCACTGCGAGGTGATTCCAAATCTAAGATAGCTCTAACCTTGTCAGGGTTAGGTTCTAACCCCGCCGGAGTCAAGAGGTGTCCGAGGAACTTCCCGCGACTAGCCCCGAAGACACACTTCAAGGGGTTCAACCTCATCTTGAACCTCCATAGGGTGGCGAATGTTTCTTCTAAGTCTCGCAAGTGTGAATCCACGCATTTGCTTTTGACCATCAGGTCATCGACATAGACCTCTAGATTCTTTCCTCTTTGATTTTGAAAGACCCGATCCATCATGCGTTGGTATGTTGCCCCTGCGTTTTTTAAACCAAAGGGCATCATTTTATAGCTGAAGCACCCCTCTCTCGTGATGAAGGACACATCCTTGACATCGGGAGGGTGCATCCGGATCTGGTGGTAACCTGAAAAAGCATCCAAAAAACTCATAACAGAAAAACTGACGGCTGAATCAACCAGCGCGTTGATTCGAGGCAGGGGGTAGCAATCTTTAGGACATGATTTATTCAACAAAGAGAAGTCGATACACATACACCATTTTCCTCCCCCTTTCTTTACCATTACCACATTGGAGATCCAGCCTAGATACTGGATCTCGGAGATGAAGCCTGTCTCTAGGAGCTTCTTGACCTCCTCTCGGATGGGCTCCTCCAGCTTGGTGGCGATGGCCCTCATCTTCTGGCGTATTGGGCGAGTCCCGGGGTCCAGGTTCAGGCGATGACAAGCCACGTCCGCGTTGATGCCCGACATGTCTGCCGCGCTCCAAGCGAAGATGTCGATGTTGCTTTGGATGCAGGCTCGCATCCGCTCCTGATCCTCGAGGCTCAAGCCTCCACTGACCCGCACCTTCTGTACCTGCCCAGCTCTGGTGAGCACCTCCATCCCTATCACTTCCTCGGCCGGCTCCAGCCTCGACCGCTCCCAACCTGCCCTTGCCTCCTCCTGCTCAAGCTCTTCTCCTCCGGCCTCGTAAACCTCCATCGCTTCCACCAGGCCTTCTCCTTGCCTCTGCTCTTCTTCCCTTGCCTCTCTCAGGCTTATCTCCTCTACTTCCACTACCTCCTCCATCACTAATTCCTCCGCCTCCTGCGGGCTGGCCTCCTCCACCTCTACCACTTGCTCCCCTGCTACCTCCAGCGCCTCCTCCAGGCTCGTCTCCCCCTCCTCGATACTTCCTTCTTGTCCAGCCATCTCCTTTTCCAGTTCCTCCGCCTCAGCCATCCACGACACAGTGTTGACTGCCGTCACATAACACTGCCTCGCCACCTTCGGATCCCCCCTGATCCTAACCTGCATCCCTCCGTTGTTGAACTTGAGGCATTGGTGAAAAGAGGAGGGGACACAGCGAAAGGCGCTGAAAAGGGGACGCCCAAAGATGGCGTTGTAACTACTCGGGGCGTCTACGATCACGAACCTACAGTTCCGTGAGACGCCCTCGAGCTTCACATGCAGGCCTACTCCCCCTTCTACCTCCTTCCTCTCTCCAGAAAAACCGAAAAGCGGTCCATCGTAAGCCAGGACCCTTTTTCCTTCCACCCTCATCTCATTGAAGGCCTTCTTGAAGATCACGTTCACCGAGCTCCCGTTATCCACCAATATCTGAGAGACTGTGAAATTCTCCACCGCTGTCTGATTCACTAGCGCGTCGCAAAACGGGTCTTCGTAGTCTGGCATATCCGCGGATGAGAAGGTGATCTTTTCTTCTGGGGAGAGCTAGGGAGGTCGAGGCGACCCCTCTGCGGAACATGGTATGAAGGCTCCCCTTGCGGGTTGCCTCGATCCCTACTCCCCCATGGATCACTCTGATCCCCCCTCGGGTCCCCACATCAACCCTGTCTTCACACCTATCCTCAGCTTCCCCGTGCTGCACCTCAACGATCCTTACGGGCGGATCTTGCCTCCCAGCTTCTCTGGCCTCCCTCATCTCCAGAAACTCCGGGCAGGTGGCCGTTGCGTGACCTTCCCCATAATGGAAGTCACAATAGGGCAACGCCACCCTGCCACCTCTTCCTTCTCCTCCTCCCCTTCTCCCGGCTCCTCGAACTCTTCTTCCTCTTCCTCTTCCCACCTCCATGGCCTCCTGCGGTGGTGGGAAATGACCCCTCGGTCCCTGCCTCCATCCTCCCTGCTCAAGACTTCTCTGCTCCCGGAAATTGTCTCTTCCCTGAAGACCCCCTTGGCCCTGGGGACGACCCTCCCGAGGCCTCCAACCCAAACGGTTGTTCAGCTCCCTGGCCCCCCCATGTTGTTTCTCCTGCCCTCGGGGTTCTTCTCTCCTCCTATCCTCTCTTGGCTCCCTCTGCTCCCTCTGCTCCCTCACTTCTCTCTGTCTTCCTGCTGCCGGCTCCTTCACATCATCCTCTGCCAACCTGGCCAACTTCCTCGCAAACGCAGGGTTTGCCCTCTCGAAGTCAATCTCCTTTGCCGCCCTCTCCATGAGCTCCTCAAAAGAGAGATGGGGCGCTCTCTTCAACTCCATGCTAAAAAACCCCGGCCTTAGCCCCAGGGTGAAGGCAAGCATCAGTGCGTACCCCGGGACCTCATTGATCAGGAGAATCTCCTCTTGGAACCGGTCGACGTAATGACCCAACGTCTCCTCCGGCTTCTGCCTCACTGCAAACAGACACTCCGCCTCTTTCTTCCGCTTCTTCAAAGTCGAGAACCTCAACAGAAAACCCCTGCGCAGATCTTCAAAGCTGTAGATTGAGCTTGCCGACAACTGGTGGAACTAGTCCCTGGCCTTCTCCTTCAGAGTGATGGCAAATAGACTACACTTAAAGGCATCCGACATCTGCCTGATCGACACCACATCTTCAAACCACTGCACATGCTGAACCGGGTCATCCTTCCCGGTGTAGTAGGACATATCTGGCTCCCGGAACCCCTCCGGCACTGGAGCCGAGATGATGAGTTCACTGAAAGGGGTCTCGCCTCCCGCCTGGCGAGAGGGAACGTCCCGCGACCTCGGCTGGCTGGACCGATCCGCGAGACCATGCCCGGGGAAAAGCTCTCGCACTTTCGCCTCCCTCTCGCCCAGGTCCACTGGAACTTCCTTTCTGGGACGCTGGCCTAGGAAGAGCTCTCGCGCTGCCACATCCCTCTCGCCTGCCTCCACCGGGACTTCCTTCCCGGGGCGCTGCCCTGGGGCGTTCTCGCCTAACAGCGGGACCACCTCCACTGGAAGCTGCGGCGTCTCCCACTCATTCCTTGCCGAGAAGGCCAAGCTGATCGTCTGCAGGACCTCTCGCCTGAAGTCCTCTAACATCTTTCTTGTTGCTTCCTCTTCCCGGGTGGGGGATCCTCCTGCGCCAGATCCTTCACTTTCACCTCCTACCATGAGACTTGACTCAAGATTTTCTTGCACCGACCGCTTCCACGCTCACCGCACCAGAACTGTTGAAGCCAAAAATGACCTCAACGAATGTTCACAAACCAGGGTGCAGCCGACGCCTACTTCTCTCAAACCTCGACCCTTGACCGGTTGCTAAGGTCCTAAGACTGACCCAAAGCCTCAGCTGGGAGGTCCCACATCACACCCGGAATATCTCTGAGAGCTTCCCCTCCAAAGCCAAATGCTGGGCTGGGAGCTCTTCAGAAAGCACTAGAGTTGGAGAATAATGAAAGCCTACTTTCCAAAGAGCACTTATGGGTCTATTTATAGTCTTCCCTTGACCCAAAAATACTGAAATACCCCTGATGGGTCTGTCAATAGCCAAATCCCGCTGTCATCCCGGGGGCATATAGGTAATTTTACCCGGGGATAATAAAATAATCTTTTCCTGGGCGTCGGGCCCCACCACATGGACCTGCTTGGCGAGAACCCTGGGCGAGAAGGCTCTCACTGAGCCCCAGCTGGGCTCATCTTGGCGAGATCTCCCGCCAAGAGGGTTCTCGCTCTCGGTGGTCTTGATGTCATTGTCGTTGGACGTGGCGCTGAGTGAGTGAAGTTCACTCTACGCCTTCACTGCTAATCACGACGTTGAGTGAGTGAAGCTCACTCAACGCCCTGTGCTGCCGAACGTGGCGTTGAGTGAGTGAAGCTCACTCAACGCCCTCTGCTGCCGAACGCGGCGTTGAGTGAGGGGAGCTCACTCAACTCCCTTTGCTGCCGAACGCGGCGTTGAGTGAGCGAAGCTCACTCAACGCCCTTTGCTGCCGAACGTGACGTTGAGTGAGTGAAGCTCACTCAACGCCCTCTCGCCCGCCCCCAGGGAGAGTTCCTTCCGGGCGGGAGCTCTCCTGTCCCGAAGCCTAAAGCTGACCTGAAGACCCGAGGCCTGGCGCGAACGATCTCGCCTATTGCTAGGTGGGAGCTCCTTAAGGGCGAGAACTTTGTCAGTCTGCCCTAGGGCTAACCTGGGACTAGCCCAACTCTGACCATTGAAGTCTTCTGGGTCCTACCCAGCGAATATGGGGTTGTACAGTACGGTTAGCAACACTACTTATTGTTGAATCGGTGTTATCACACATTGAATTAATAGCATGCTCCGTCATTAAAATATTTTGAAAGAATAAATGTGAAGTCAGATATTTAGAACCAGATACCTCCAAAGTAACGGTGTAAAATAATTTGAGGAGGTTTACAAATTGATTAACATTCTTCCAATCTAATAGAGTAAGAGGCACATTCGGAAAGTAACTGGTATATGAAGTTGCATCCTCTAATCCTTTGAAAGCTTGCTCAAATTTTACTATCGTTTCTAACATCAAATAAGTGGAATTTCATCTAGTTTCAACGTCAAGGCATGAAAATGCTTTACACTCTATCTTTACATTTGCAACACATTTTTTTAAGCGCTCAAGTCGTTGAGAAGATCCACTCACATATTTAACTGTCAACCGAATCTTTTCAATTGAATCATTATATTCAGACAACAGCTCTTTCATAATTAAATTTAAAATATGAGCAGAACATCTAACATGTAAAAACTCATGCTCAAGCATGATACTTCTCCATCTAATGCTTTTTTTGGTTATGTCTTCTCAGCATATCATTAGCAGATGCATTGTCCATGATATTTGTGAAGATTTTTTTTATCTCCCGTGATGACACTGCCTATATGCACGTCTCCATCCTTTTTTCTTGGATGGTGTGATCCACATCTTGCAAAGGCGCACAAGCTAGAGTTAAGAAATCATAAATTGTTGGTCCTAATTTTACTAAAGCCCTAATGAATCAAAGTCTGGTTTACAGTTTCGTCGTTCACAACTTCGGACCTTCATGGCGAATCATCGTTTGTCCATTCTAGACTTCTAGTCGTGAATGGTGGTCGTAGTCGGCAATGAATCATGATATTAGGGCTGCATGAGAATTACCTTGAAGCTGTCGTCAGTGCCCATCGATAGCGTTGTCGTCGCTCGTCGGTCTCTCGTGCTCGCCGGGACATAAATATTTTAAACAAAAAATTTTAAATAAGCTCGTCGGTCGGGGGCGGGCGGGTACTGTTGAGCGGGGCACGGGAGGCCCACGTGCACTGTCACTCATGTGTGTGCAGTATATTAAAGGGAGAAAACATTTTTTGGTGAAACATTCACTTTCTAATTTTTCCCCTCTTTATTAAAAATTTATTGTTTTATATTTGTGTTTTATTTATTTAAATAAATGTGCTCCCATAAAAGCAAAGTCTCCTAATTAATTACAATAAAAATATTTTCTCTATGTCAGTCGCAAACTCCCGTGCATACAACAAAAAGGAGGGGCGAACAGAGTATAATGCTCGGGGTTAGCGAGCGGCAAGAGCGTTGTCTCGTCGAGGCAATGTTGTGGCTGGTATAATATCGCGCGGGGCATGGGCCCTGTGCACTATCACAGTTGAGATACTATCGCGGCTGATCGTAGGGACGGAGCCCCTATGCCCCGGTGTGACGGCGCTTCCGCCGCCGCAAACTCCTGATCATTATACTTCGCCCGTCACTCATTATTGTCATTAAATATCTATATTATAAAAGGAAATACTTTTGTGATCATGTATGGGCCTCATGAACATGAACGAAATATGAGACGTCAAAACAAATCCAATTGCAACTGGAATGATTACAGTCACAAGATCATTGAGGAAGCATACGCTCGCCGCAAGTAAGAGATGCGCTCGAGAGCGAGCGAGAAGGCGGCGTGCGCGGGAGCGCACGAGGAAGAGAAGTGGAGGGAGAGAGAAATCTCGTAGGAGGATGAGAGAGAAAATCCGTAGGATGATGAGAGAGAAAATCAGTAGGAGGGTGTGAGAGAAAATCTGTAGAAAGATTTTCCGAGAAAAATGAGGATGAAGATGAAGGAGGAATAGAGTCTATTTATAGATTCCAAAGGGGGAGACCCGGTAATTTCTCATGATAACTACCGGCTGGACGAATATGAACGCTTCGTTAAGAGCACGCATATCACGATGTTATATGAATGACGAGACCGCTCCCCGGACGATTAATGGAGGTAGTGAGTTTATTGGCCACTCCTCCCGAGAGGGGAGGAGTGGCCGGCGAGGCCACCGGCCGGGGAATGGAGCGGCGGCTGGCCGAGAGGCCAGCCGCGAGCCTTACAACCGCATGCGGGAGGTCGTTTGGCGCTACAGCAACCGACCGAGAGGCTGGCCGCGGGCCTTGCAGCCTTCCGCGAACAGCTGCTTGGCACGACGGCGACCAGCCGTGAGGCCAGTCGCAAGCCTTGCGGCCACTTGCGGGTGGCCGATTGGCATGACGGGGTCGGCCGCAAGCCTTGCGGTCGCGGGAGGCCGACTGGGAGCCTTGGGGCCGCATGCAGTCGTTTGGCGCAACGATGACCGACCGAGAGGCCGGTCGCGGGCCTTGCAGCCTTCCACGGGTGGTCGCTTGGCATGATGGCGACAGGCGGGGAGGCCGCCGCAAGCCTTGTGGCCGCTTGCGGAGGGCTGCTTGGCGCGACGAGACCCGCCGCAAGCCTTGCAGCCACTTGCGGGCGGCCGCCGACTGGGAGGCCGGCCGCAAGCCTCGCTGCCACCGGCGCGCGGCCCCTTGGCGCGATGGCGTTGATGGCGGCGGAGATGGCGGTTGCGATGGCGGCGGCGACGATGGCGACAATGGCGGCGGCGATGGCAGCGACGACGATGGGGGCGGCGGCGATGGCGGCGATGGAGATTTCAACGCATCTGGGGTTGACTTTGCCAACCCACTTCCTCCCTTAAAGGAGGTGGGCTTTTTGGCTACTTGCAACTCATATCATTCCTGGGGAACTTATCAGGCACATATGAGATATTGCCAAGATTTCCTTTGATAAAGACGAATCAATCAGTCTAATATTGGACTTTGTCGGAGATCTCACAGACCTTTTCTGTGAGCCGACCAGGAAGGCAACATCGTCGTTCGTCGCCCGGTAGATAAACAGTTTGCGGGAGACGGTAAGACTAAATATCACCATCTCCTCTCGCAGGCAATGTGCGAATGACAGGCAATGTGCGAATGTAATTAATATGACGATTGCATTTATATTTATCTGTGCGGACACTATACCAAAATATTTAAAAAATGTTTTACCTCCGTCCAAAATGGGAGACGGAGTCCTACCTCGAATTGGGCGAGGGAGAAGGCAAGTTCATCCTAATAGAACATATTGATGGAATCGCAATCAGCGGGGGCGCGAGCAGTGAACCCAGAGATTTAAACGTAACAAAAGTATTAATTCTTCACAATGAAGACATGGAAGAAAAAGAAATTTAGCAACATCACAACGTTCCCGAAGAAGGAAAAGGGTGGGAGCGAATGGGGTCAATGGGGGGTCCACCTCCACGAACCTCGACCATATGTCCCCACTCGCGGCCATCCCCTCAAAGTGACCTCTCCACGAACTGTAGTGACCTCCTACTGTGACGAAGTTGCGTGCCCTTCAATCCTCTTGAGATGGTCCTCCCGTGATGTCGTGTTTGCCCCCAAAAGTTTTTGCATTCCTCCGATAAACAAGGCGCATTCCCGCTCTAGAACCGCTACTCGTCGCTCCAAGGTAAACATGTGGGGGAATGGATCATTCTCGGGCAGGGCCCTATCTTCTTGGAGCCCGCGGAGCATAAATCCGTGTTTCCGTAGCAAGCCAGCTATGCGGTTTGTCAGCTCGATAGTGGTGGCGGGCTCACCCAAGAAGTCTCTAATCGCATCGGGTGAAGGTGGCGTCAAGCAATTAGCTGCATCATGCGTCTCACAGGCTATCAAAACATCGGTTGCATCTAAAGAGGTAGGTGAGTGGTCAACACGAGTCGGTGGTTTGGTTTGATAGCAACACCTTAAACTTACCATGAGAGGTTTCAGGCTCCTTCCCGGGGCAGTGCAAGGGAAACTCCGGCTTTCCACCCAAGGGATCAGAGAGGAAAGCACCAGAGATTTCCCCGATCCCATTCGCGAAATGTTCCCGTTGGGACCCGACTTCACAAGAGGAGCTCCGTCATCAGGAACCTTGCTCGCCAACATGCTAGAGGTGACGACAAGCTATTGCGCAGGGTCACGAGTTGACGACTTCGGCGGTGGGGGCATCGAGGTGATTTCAATTAAATTGGGGCACTGCAAGAACAAACGTGTGGTTACCAAAGTGTCTTCCAATGTGCCCAGATTAACATTGACTTGGGAGGGGAAACTCTATTAGATCTTCCAGGTGTGTGTCGTGACATCATCGCTGCATCTCAATGGTCTATTATTATTTTTTTACCCGCGTGAGTAAGGTTCTTGCTCTAAGAGTCAGGCCAAGCACTCTAACTCAAAAGAAGTAGGTGCAAGTTACCCTCATATGTCCGAACTCCTCTTGAACCATGGGTCTCGGGTTCACAATATATGTTTGGGTTCCTTCGGGAGGGAATTAAGAATAGGTAATGAATATGTATGGGGAGGCGACTCCACAATATCAACATATGGGTCAGCAACCATAATTATGATGGGCATATCCACAACGGTTCTATATAATTACATAAACATGGTAGTACTACAAATAGCTCGTCATAAGCTGAAAGAGTGTTGTCCAAATTGGTAATAAACACGACCTGGGTGTCCGGTTTGTCATCTTTCTCTCTCTATCTTTTAAAAGGGACACAATCTTTCAAGGCGTGATTTGTAGTATAACAAAACAAACACTTCTTAACATTACTTCTTGACATCCAAGGAGTCGAGTCATAAGACCGAAAAACTATTTGACAAGGAGACACAAGTTTATAATGATTTGTCGCACAATATTGAAGACCTAGAGATTTAGATTCTCTGTATTCTGCGAGACACAAATGATACTCAACACTCCTCATATAGCGCACATCACTAGTATGATCAAACGATTCACACCACTTGCATATCACATTTGCATATATATATATATATGTTTTTTGGAACGAATGCAGGTAAAATAAAAAAATTCTATTAAAAAACAAGCTACGCACGAAAATTATATCGAACACAGATAACATGCTTTATAAATTTTAAAATGGATTAAGATACAAAAAACAAGAACATGCACTAAACAAAATGCAAATAAAATAATAATAACTTGAACTCCAAATATTTGCTGGGTAGGACCCAGAAGACTTCAGTGGTCAGGGTTGGGCTAGTCCAAGGTTAGCCCTAGGGCAGACTGGCAGAGTTCTCGCCCTTAAAGAGCTCCCGCCTAGCAGTAGGCGAGATCGTTCGCGCCAGGTCTCGGGTCTTCAGGTCAGCTTTAGGCTTCGGGACAGGAGAGCTCCCGCCCGGAAGGAACTCTCCCTGGGGGCGGGCGAGAGGGCGTTGAGTGAGCTTCACTCACTCAACGCCACGCTCGGCAGCAAAGGGCGTTGAGTGAGCTTCGCTCACTCAACGCCGCGTTCGGCAGCAAAGGGCGTTGAGTGAGCTTCGCTCACTCAACGCCGCGTTCGGCAGTAAAGGGCGTTGAGTGAGCTCCATTCACTCAACGTCGCGTTCGGCAGCAAAGAGCGTTGAGTGAGCTTCGCTCACTCAACGCCACGTTCGACAGCAAAGGGCGTTGAGTGAGCTTCCCTCACTAGACGCCGCGTTCGGCAACAAAGGGCGTTGAGTGAGCTCCACTCACTCAACGCCGCGTTCGGCAGCAGAGGGCGTTGAGTGAGCTTCACTCACTCAACGTCGTGATTAGCAGTGAAGGCGTAGAGTGAGCTTCCCTCACTCAGCGCCACGTCCAACGACAATGACATCAAGACCACCGAGAGCGAGAACCCTCTTGGCGGGAGATCTCGCCAAGATGAGCCCAGCTGGGGCTCAGCGAGAGCCTTCTCGCCCGGGGTTCTCGCCAAGCAGGTCCATGTGGTGGGGCCCGGCGCCCAGGAAAAGAATATTTTATTATCCCCGGGTAAAATTACCTATATCCCACCGGGATGACAGCGGGATTTGGCTATTGACAAACTCATTAGGGGTATTTCAGTATTTTCGGGTCAAGGGAAGACTATAAAAAGACTCATAAGTGCTCTTTGGAAAGCAGACTTTCATTATTCTCCAACTCTAGTGCTTTCTGAAGAGCTCCCAGCCCAGCATTTGGCTTTGGAGGGGAAGCTCTCAGAGATCTTCCGGGTGTGAGGTGGGACCTCCGAGCTGAGGCTTTGGGTCAGTCTTAGGACCTTAGCAGCCAGTCAAGGGTCGAGGTTTGAGAGAAGTAGGCGTCGGCTGCACCCTGGTTTGTGAACATTCGTTGAGATCATTTTTGGCTTCAACAGTTCTGGTGCGGTGAGCGTGGAAGCGGTCGATGCAAGAAAATCTTGAGTCAAGTCTCATGGCAAGAGGTGAAGGTGAAGGATCTGGCGCAGGAGGATCCCCCACCCGGGGAGAGGAAGCAACAAGAAAGATGTTAGAGGACTTCAGGCGAGAGGCCCTGCAGACGATCAGCTTGGCCTTCTCGGCAAGGAATGAGTGGGAGACGCCGCAGGTTCCAGTGGAGGTGGTCCCGCTGTTAGGCGAGAATGCCCCAGGGCAGCGCCCCGGGAAGGAAGTCCCGGTGGAGGCAGGCGAGAGGGATGTGGCAGCGCGAGAGCTCTTCCCAGGCCAGCGTCCCGGAAAGGAAGTTCCGGTGGACCTGGGCGAGAGGGAGGCGACAGTGCGGGAGCTTTTCCCCGGGCACAGTCTCGCGGATCGGTCAAGCCAGCCGAGGTCGTGGGACGTTCCCTCTCGCCAGGCGGGAGGCGAGACCCCTTTCAGTGAACTCATCATCTCGGCTCCAGTGTCGGAGGGGTTCCAGGAGCCAGATATATCCTACTACACCGGGAAGGATGACCTGGTTCAGCATGTGCAGTGGTTTGAAGATGTGGTGTCGATCAGGCAGATGTCGGATGCCTTCAAGTGTAGTCTATTTGCCATCACTCTGAAAGAGAAGGCCAGGGACTGGTTCCACCAGTTGCCGGCGAGCTCAATCTACAGCTTTGAAGATCTGCGCAGGGGTTTTCTGTTGAGGTTCTCGACTTCGAAGAAGCGGAAGAAAGAGGCGGAGTGTCTGTTTGCAGTGAGGCAGAAGCCGGAGGAGACGTTGGGTCATTACGTCGACCGGTTCCAAGAGGAGATTCTCCTAGTCCAGGAGGTCCTGTGGTATGCACTGATGCTTGCCTTCACCTTGGGGCTGAGGCCGGGGTTTTTTAGCATTCAGTTGAAGAGAGTGCTCCTCTCTCTCTTTTGAGGAGCTCATGGAGAGGGCGGCAAAGAAGATAGACTTCGAGAGGGCAAACCCTGCGTTTGCGAGGAAGTTGGCCAGGTTGGCAGAGGATGATGTGAAGGAGCCGGCAGCGGGAAGACAGAGAGAAGTGAGGGAGCAGAGGGAGCCAAGAGAGGATAGGAGGAGATAAGAACCCCGAGGGCAGGGGCAACAACATGGGGGGGGCCAGGGAGCTGAACAACCGATTGGGTTGGAGGTTTCAGGAAGGTCGTCCCCAGGGCCAAGGGGGTCTTCAGGGAAGAGACAATTTCCGGGAGCAGAGAAGGCTTGAGCAGGGAGGATGGAGGCAGGGACCGAGGGGTCATTTCCCACCACCGCAGGAGGCCATGAAGGTGGGAAGAGGAAGAGGAAGAAGAGTTCAAGGAGCCGGGATAAGGGGAGGAAGAGAAGGAAGAGGGGGCAGGGTGGCGTTGCCCTATTGTGACTTCCATCAGGGGGAAGGTCACGCAACGGCCACCTGCCTGGAGTTTCTGGATATGAGGGAGGCCAGATGAGCTGGGAGGCAAGATCCGCCCGTAAGGATCGTTGAGGTGCAGCACGGGGAAGCTGAGGATAGGTGTGAAGACAGGGTTGATGTGGGGACCCGAGGGGGGATCAGAGTGATCCATGGGGGAGTAGGGATCGAGGCAACCCGCAAGGGGAGCCTTCATACCATGTTCCGCAGAGGGGTCGCCTCGACCTCCCTAGCTCCCCCCCAGAAGAAAAGATCACCTTCTCATCCGCGGATATGCCAGACTACGAAGACCCGTTTTGCGACGCGCTAGTGAATCAGACAGCGGTGGAGAATTTCACAGTCTCTCGGATATTGGTGGATAACGGGAGCTCGGTGAACGTGATCTTCAAGAATGCCTTCAATGAGATGAGGGTGGAAGGAAAAAGGGTCCTGACTTCCGATGGACCGCTTTTCGGTTTTTCTGGAGAGAGGAAGGAGGTAGAAGGGGGAGTAGGCCTGCATGTGAAGCTCGGGGGCGTCTCACGGAACTGTAGGTTCGTGATCGTAGACGCCCCGAGTAGTTACAACGCCATCTTTGGGCGTCCCCTTTTCAGCGCCTTTCGCTGCGTCCCCTCCTCTTTTCACCAATGCCTCAAGTTCAACAACAGAGGGGTGCAGGTTAGGATCAGGGGGGATCCGAAGGTGGCGAGGCAGTGTTATGTGACGGCAGTCAACACTGTGTCGTGGATGGCTGAGACGGAGGAACTGGAAAAGGAGATGGCTGGACAAGAAGGAAGTATCGAGGAGGGGGAGACGAGCCTGGAGGAGGCGCTGGAGGTAGCAGGGGAGCAAGTGGTAGAGGTGGAGGAGGCCAGCCCGCAGGAGGCAGAGGAATTAGTGATGGAGGAGGTAGTGGAAGTAGAGGAGATAAGCCTGAGAGAGGCAAGGGAAGAAGAGCAGAGGCAAGGAGAAGGCCTAGTGGAAGCGATGGAGGTTTACGAGGCCGGAGGAGAAGAGCTTGAGCAAGAGGAGGCAAGGGCAGGTTGGGAGCGGTCGAGGCTGGAGCCGGCCGAGGAAGTGATAGGGATGGAGGTGCTCACCAGAGTTGGGCAGGTACAGAAGGTGCGGGTCAGTGGAGGCTTGAGCCTCGAGGAACAGGAGCGGATGCGAGCCTACATCCAAAGCAACATCGACATCTTCGCTTGGAGCGCGGCAGATATGTCGGGCATCGATGCGGACATGGCTTGTCATCGCCTGAACCTGGACCCCAGGACTCGCCCCATATGCCAGAAGATGAGGGCCATCGCCACCAAGCTGGAGGAGCCCATCCGAGAGGAGTTCAAGAAGCTCCTAGAGGCAAGCTTCATCTCAGAGATCCAGTATCCAGGCTGGATCTCCAATGTGGTAATGGTAAAGAAAGGGGGAGGAAAATGGCGTATGTGTATCGACTTCTCTTTGTTGAATAAATTATGTCCTAAAGATTGCTACCCCCTGCCTCGAATCAACGCGTTGGTTGATTCAGCCGTCAGTTTTTCTGTTATGAGTTTTTTGGATGCTTTTTCAGGTTACCACCAGATCCGGATGCACCCTCCCGATGTCAAGGATGTGTCCTTCATCACGAGAGAGGGGTGCTTCAGCTATAAAATGATGCTCTTTGGTTTAAAAAACGCAAGGGCAACATACCAACGCATGATGGATCGGGTCTTTCAAGATCAAAGGGGAAAGAATCTAGAGGTCTATGTCGATGACCTGATGGTCAAAAGCAAATGCGTGGATTCACACCTGCGAGACTTAGAAGAAACATTCGCCACCCTATGGAGGTTCAAGATGAGGTTGAACCCCTTGAAGTGTGTCTTCGGGGCTAGTCGCAGGAAGTTCCCCGGACACCTCTTGACTCCGGCGGGGGTAGAACCTAACCCTGACAAGGTTAGAGTTATCTTAGATTTGGAATCACCTCGCAGCGCCAAGGAGGTCCAGCGTCTAACCGAAAAGTTGGCCGGGCTAAGCAGGTTCCTCTCCCGGTCCGTGAATAAGTGCTCTTCTTTCTTTAAAGTGTTTCGTGGTAACCAAGTGTTTGAATGGACGGTCGAATGCGAAGAGGCCTTCCAAGGGATGAAGAGGCAACTCTCCCAAGCTCCGCTACTTCAAAGCTCAAAGGAGGGGGAAGATCTAGCCTTGTATCTCGGGGTGGGGATAGAGGCTGTGAGCTCCGTCTTGGTTAGGGAAGAAGGAAAAAAACAGCTACCCGTCTACTACGTAAGCCGAATCTTGAGAAAAACGGAGCTCCGATACCCCATCCTAGAGAAGCTGGCGTATGCCTTGATCGTCTCGGCTAGGAAGCTTCGTCCTTACTTTCAAGCGCACTCAATTAGGGTGGTAACCGACCATCCCCTTCGCAAGGTCTTCGAGGGGGTAGAGCACTCAGGAAGGCTGGCAAAATGGTCCATCGAACTCAGCGAGTTCGACATCTCATTTGTTCCAAGACTCTCCATCAAAGCTCAGGCCGTGGCGGACTTTCTGGCAGACTTTGTCACTGAAGCTGAGAAAGAAGAGCCGAAGCCGCAGGAAGCGTGGAGGATGATGGTCGATGGGGCCTCAGGAAAGCACTCCCTGGGAGGGGGTGTAGTGTTGGTGAGTCCTCAAGGGATTACCATAGAACAGGCGGTGGCTTTCCACTTCCCCGTAACCAATAATCAAGCGGAGTATGAGGTTGTGATAGCCGGCCTTCGATTGGCAAAGAAGTTGGAGATTCAGGATGTGGAGACCTTCACCGACTCGATGGTGGTAGCATCGCAGATCCGAGGGGAGTTTGAGGCTCGGGAGCCTACCCTCGTGAAGTATCTATCCAAGGTAAGGGCAATCATCGGAGGTTTTCGTTCTTTCTCTATTCAACATGTTCCCAGGGAGGAAAACACAGCAGCTGATCGATTGGCAAAGTTTGCGCCTCGGGGAGGAGGAACCTTAACTGAACTATTCCGACCGGCAATTGAAGAAGGGGAGTTGATGGAGGTAGGTCGGAGATCCTCATGGGTAGACCCGTTGGTGACCTTCCTTACCACAGACAAGCTGTCAGAGGAGGTCAAGGATGCGAAGAGCTTCAGGCGAAAGGCAGCCTACTACCTGATGCTGGAAGGGGGCTTGCACCGGAAGATGTTGTCAGGGCTTCTTGCGAGATGTGTGACCGAGGAGGAGGCCCCGAGGATCCTGGAAGAGGTACATTCGTGAGAGTGCGGCAGTCACTCAGGGGGAAGGACGTTGGAGGCAAGGGTGATAAGGCAAGGGTATTTCTGGTAGACCCTGATGAAGGATGCAGTTGAGTTTGCGAAAAGATGCCTAAAGTGTTAAGTGTACGCTCCCCTCCAGCTCTTGCCCGCTCAAAGGCTTCGAAGCATCACGGCACCATGAACCTTCGCCATTTGGGGGATGGATCTAGTTGGACCCTTTCCTCAAGCTAGCGGGCAGAGGAGGTTCCTCCTAGTCATGATCGATTACTTCTCAAAGTGGCTGGAGATCAAAGCTCTAGCCAAGGTTACCTCCCTGGTCATCATGAACTTTGTTCGGGGGGAAATCATATGCAGACATGGGCTACCCCAAGCGATGGTGACGGACAATGGTCCCCAGTTTGCCAGTGACGAGTTCATCAGCTTTTGTACTCAATTGGGGATAGACCTGAGGTTTGCCTCTGTCCATCACCCCCGGAGCAATGGCCAGGTGGAAGCGGCGAACAAGATCATTGTGAACTTGCTCAAGAAGAAGATGGAGAATCTAAAGGGTAACTGGGTGGAGCAACTCCCTTCCGTCCTGTGGGCCTTGCGAACAACTCCGAACACGGCCACAGGGGAGACCCCCTTCAAGCTCTCTCATGGATGTGAGGCTGTCCTCCCGGTGGAGTTCGAGATTCGGTCTCCACGGGTCACGACCGCAGGTGAAGGAAGCGAAGCTTGGAGGTTGGGGAACGAGGAAGAGTTGCGCCTCTTGTTGGATATGGCGGAAGAGCTGCGGGACGTTGCCGCCATCAGGCAAGAAGAGATCAAACGGGGAATGGCCAGGTACTTCGATAAGCACATTAGAGTCAAGCAATTCGCCAAGGGGGACCTAGTGCTGAAAAAGGTCGACGCGGCAGGAAGGTCGGCCCCGGTTGGCAAGCTCAACCCCGGCTGGGAAGGGCCTTATATAGTAGAGAAGACTCTGGCTAATGGGGGTTACTACCTCCAGGATGTGGAGGGTAGGACCTTGAGCCACACCTGGAGCGGTGATGACTTAAAACGCTTCTACCCGTAAGGGGATAGAAGGATTGTACTGTTGTAAATAAATATTATCTCCACAAAGTTACCATTTCAAGACATTGACTGTCTCCAAAAATGCTATCATAATACTTTTTGCTTTGACCGACTATGTCTTCTCATCCTGATGGTAGAATAGGTCTGGTTGAAGGAATCTTCATCAGCACCCCGAGCTCGGCTCGACCCCAGGTAGACCCGCTGCGCAGGCTCTCATCTAGCTGGCAGGTCCAAAGGCTCGCCTGTGGGGGAGAGGTTTGGTTTGATCTTCATCAACACCCCGAGCTCGGCTCGGCCCCAGGTAGACCCGCTGCGCAGGCTCTCATCTAGCTGACAAGTCCGAAGGCTCGCCTGTGGGGGAGAGGTTTGGTTTGATCTTCGTCAACACCCCGAGCTCTGCTCGACCCCAGGTAGACCCGCTGCGCAGGCTCTCATCTAGCTGGCAGGTCCGAAGGCTCGCATGTGGGGGAGAGGTTTGGTTTGATCTTCGTCAACACCCCGAGCTCGGCTCGGCCCTAGGTAGACCCGCTGCGCAGGCTCTCATCTAGCTGGCAGGTCCGAAGGCTCGCCTGTGGGGGAGAGGTTTGGTTTGATCTTCGTCAACACCCCGAGCTCGGCTCGGCCCCAGGTAGACCCGCTGCGCAGGCTCCCATCTAGCTGGCAGGTCCGAAGGCTCGCTTGTGGGGGAGAGGTTTGGTTTAATCTTCGTCAACACCCCGAGCTCGGCTCGGCCCCAGGTAGACCCGCTGCGCAGGCTCTCATCTAGCTGGCAGGTCTGAAGGCTTGTCTGTGGGGGAGAGGTTTGGTTTGATCTTCGTCAACACCCCGAGCTCGGCTCGGCCCCAGGTAGACCCGCTGCGCAGGCTCTCATCTAGCTGGCAGGTCTGAAGGCTCGCCTGTGGGGGAGAGGTTTGGTTTGATCTTCATCAACACCCCGAGCTCGGCTCGGCCCTAGGTAGACCCGCTGCGCAGACTCTCATCTAGCTGGCAGGTCCGAAGGCTCGCCTGTGGGGGAGAGGTTTGGTTCGATCTTCATCAACACCCCGAGCTCGGCTCGGCCCCAGGTAGACCCACTGCGCAGACTCTCATCTAGCTGGCAGGTCCGAAGGCGTGCCTGTGGGGGAGAGGTGTGGTTTGATCTTCATCAATACCCCGAGCTCGGCTCGCCCCAGGTAGACCCGCTGCGCAGGCTCTCATCTAGCTGGCAGGTCCGAAGGCTCGCCTGTGGGGGAGAGGTTTGGTTTGATCTTCGTCAACACCCCGAGCTCGGCTCGGCCCCAGGTAGACCCGTTGCGCAGGCTCTCATTTAGTTGGCAGGTCTGAAGGCTCGCCTGTGGGGGAGAGGTTTGGTTTGATCTTCATCAACACCCCGAGCTCGGCTCGGCCCCAGGTAGACCCGCTGCGCAGGCTCTCATCTAGCAGGCAGGTCCGAAGGCTCGCCTGTGGGGGAGAGGTTGAGTCCTTGACTCTTTGTCCTTGGTTCTTGATTTGTAGTTACTCTGAGTTGCGACGAGCTCGGCTCGGCCCCAGGCAGACTCGCCGCGCAGGCTCCCATTTAGCTGGCAGGTCCGAAGGCTCGCCAGTGGGGCATAGTTTTAGTTTGTTGGAAGATATTTCGACACGGCCCCGTCCTAGATCGGAGACGAGGCCCTAAAGGTCTCGGCCAGTAGAGGTCTCGGCCCGAAGGTCTCGGCTTGGTGGGATCTCGCCGAAGAAAGCTCCCGGCTGACCTGGACAAGGCAACCTAATCGATAGCGCAAGGCTCCCGCCTAATTGATCTCTAAGGAAGGTTACCCTAAGAAGACTAAGGGTCTCGGCGGAAGCCCGCGCGGAAGTCACTTGGCTGACTAACCTACTCATTCAAACAAACACATCAACAATGAGAAATAAAACATTGCTTGTATTTAATAAATTACAGGAGCTTCTCGCTCATTACAAAAGAAAATAACAATAAAAGAAAAAACTCTTCAAGTCGGCGCGCTATAATCTCCGCTGGTGCTCTCGCTCGAGTCCTCGCCGGATCTCTCGCCAGAGCTCCCCTCGGACGTCTCGCCGGCAGCAGTAGGAGATTCCGGGACGTCCGAGAGCGGGGAGTCGGGCGCGCCCGGAGGCTTGGGGATGGGGTCAAAGAGCCATGGAAGAAGCTGGTGGGCGATGATGGTCTCGCCCAGCAGCTTCACGTCCTGCAGCGTCTCGAGGGTGAGCCTGACGGTGGCTTGGGCATTCGTCTACAGCAGCTTATCGATGTCGTACTCCGAGAAGTAATGACTCTTCAGCCTTTCGTCAAGCGTTGGAGGAGGCAGGCCTTTCGCCGCTTCAGCATGCCGGAGTTGTTCCCTCAGCAGGACGTTCTCGCAGCGCACGTCAGCCAGCTCCGCGCGAAGCGCCAGGGCTTGGGCGGAATCCTGTGGAGAAGGGATCAGCTCAGCAAACATTGCACGACCATGGCTTCAAGAAGCGAGAACAAAGGTCCAGGAAGGTCTCGCTTACCTCGGCTGCGGGGCGTAGGGATAGCAGTTGTTGAGCATTCGCCAGCTCTTGCTGAGCGCTCGCGAGCTCTTTCTCCAAGGCACGCGCTTGCGCCACCACACCCTCCCTTGCCTTGTACATGTCCGCGAAATTATTATCTATGTTGAGGCTCCGGCGAGCGCACATGTGCGCGAGCTCGAACCCGCGCAGCAGGGCCCGGGTGGAGTCGAAGGCCAAGAGCCGGGTGGGCATCTGGTCGAAGACGCTGTCATCCTCTCGGCTGTAGAGACCGTAGCCTAGCGAGAAGGCCTCGCCAGTGACCTCGTCTCGCTCCGCCCAGCTGGGAAGGAGCGTCAAAACCTTGATCAGGTTGGACGCGGGGTCCCACTGGAGCTGAGGCTTCCCCTCAGCGTCGAGGTACTTCACGCCGTAACCGAAGTTTCTGTGCCCTTTCGGCACCTCCTTGGGAGGAGTCCGGGCAGAGGTCTTGGCAACGACCCCTTCTTCCCCAGCCTCGCTTGCGGCCGGTGGGTTCCCGACGGAAGCCTCGACACGGCTCCCGGCGGCAGCATTTGTCTCGCTAGCCCTCTAAAGAAGCTCTTTGAAGGACCTGCCCGGGGGGGGGGGGAGATTGGACGGGCGAGACTGCCAAGGATTTCCCCTTCTCGGCAGCAGTTGGCCTTGGCCTCTTCAGCGGTCGGAGGGCGGGAATGGTGTCCTTTCGCTTCTTGGCTTTGGGCGGCAAAGGCTGAGCCGGCTCATCTCGGCAGGCGCAGGCGCTAGCTTCCACGAGAGCGAGAGAACCTCTCGCGACCCGGCTCTCGGCACTCTGGGCCTCAGCGAAAGGTGGGCGTAGGGGAACCTCCCGCTCTCCTGCAAAGTTACCGCTGCTCAGCGCAAGAAGATCCTGACAAGAAATCAAATCTAGGGTAAGACCATACCTTCGCCCGGGTGGACGGGAGGAAGGGAGTCGACGTATCGTCGGAGGAAGAGAACGTCGAACTCCTTTGTGTCGAAGAACTCCAGGATTGCGCTCTCGCGCGACCCCAGCATGGGCGGCTTATAGGCAGCGTCCTCGTATTGGACGGGTTGTAGCGGGACATTGCCGAAGTCCCCGGTGACATAAACGAACTTCTCGCCCCAGTGGTGATGTTTGTTGGCGAGACCGGTGGTCTTGAGCAGCTGCCCAGAAAAGAAAACCACCCCTCCTTTTGCGCGGAAGATGAACAGCTTCCGGAAGATTGGCAGGCTGAACTCGATCCTCTCAGATCGCATGTAGCATATGAACGCCACAAGGATCGCGACAGAGTTCTCGTTCAGTTGGGCGGGAACTACCCCGTAGTAGCGGAGAGCTTGGCGAATCTCCGGCCAGAGGGGAAGGCGGAAACCCACCTCGAAATGTTCGAGGGGGATGGCGAGCTCTCCCGCCCCGGGGTATTCACCTTGTCATAATTACCCGGATTCCTCGTCGAGAAGCCAGTAGGAATGAAGCGGTTAACGATCGTGTTGTACTCGTCCAGGGTGAGGGTGCAGGAAGGAAAAAGATGCTTTCGGAATGCTTCCGCGCAATGAGCGCGACCCTCGTTCTCGCCCGGCATTTTGGTTTGTGAGTGAAGGCGAGAGCTTTCGAGAGGTAGAGGCGGAAGCAAGAGGGCGAGAGAAAGGAAAGGGAGTTAAGGTTCCGGATTGGAGAAGTAAATGGGGTTGGTGGACTTCTCTATTTATAGGGAACCGTGATCATTACGGCGCCGTCCGATAGAGAGAGAAAATAGTGGCGAAGTACAGCTGTCACGATCTGGGCCGGCGACGCCTCGATCTCCCCCTCGGGATAACAACGATCAACACTCGCGTCTAATTGGCGCGAGCATCCTAGTTTTGGCGCGAGAATCCTAGTTTCGGCGCAAGCATCCTAGCTCGCGCCATCGTGTCTAATTGGCACAAGCACCCTAGTTCCAGCACGCATTCTTAAGATCGCAGCAAAAGATAAGAAGAGACAGATAATAACACGCTCTCGCCGGCGAGAGCTGAATAAAATTAATAATAATAATCGTTATTACAAACAAACCTAATGGTACATTGCCAGAAGGGAAGGCTAAGAAGAGAGAGAAGGCGAGATCTAGAGGACTAGTAGGGTTCCCAGCGCCATCGTCCTCGTTCCCGCAGCCTAGTTCTTGGAGGCACCAGCGGATTGAAATAGGATGACAGGGTGGTACACCCTAGGTTGATCCGCCGAGCTTGATCCCGGATCTGCGCGATGCATCTCCCTGGCAAAGACTCGGCAGTGGGCCCTCCCGGCCCATCGGCCTCGCCCAAGAAGAAATCTCGCTCCAGAGCTTCCAGCCTCTGCTCCACAGATTCACGGAACGCTCTTGCCGCGGCAGCATGGGCACGGTCTCGCTGGATGAGCTTGGACAAAATGGCCGAGATCTTCCTCCTTCGCCCCTTCGCGTTCTCGGCGCTGTTCAGGGTTTCCTCTATCTCGCCAGACGAAGGGAGGGGGGAGCCCTCACCATCTTCTTCTTCTTCTCCCTCGTCGTTGGATCCCAACCGCGAGTTGGGATCCCCTGCAAAAAGAGCGCTCAAGGATTTGTTTAAGGCGTAACGATTAGCTGACAAGAATGTCTCGCATACCTGCAGTCCGGCGAGAACCATCGACTGATGTCGGACGAGAAGGCCCGACCGCCCCATCGGTTCCATAAAGGAGGTGAAGAGGCTTGCCTCGCCCCGGGCGGAATGGCTTGTGCATGTTGATCCTGGCCTGGCCGGAAGCATGGGGGGAGTTATCTTCTCTCAAGGGATGATCGGCATCCTTGAGAGTAACGGAAGGTTCAGAAGCCACCCTTACCGCCTGCAGGGCGGGATTCGTCGCTGGGGGAGGCAGTTCAACAGTTCTCGCCTCATCTTCCCGGGTGACGAGACCTGGGTCGGCAGAAGCTGTCACTGCGAGAAGACAGTTCAGAAGAGAAAAGGCATGATTGAAGTATTGAGAAATGACAGAAAGTGTACCTATCGTCCTAGTCTCGGCTGGAGGAATTGCCTCCAAAACCCGCGTTTGATCCTCAGGAGGGTGAGCTAGCAAGTTCGGGGGAGTCGGCGGGGACCAAACGTCGTCATTGGGAACAGACTCCTACGAAATGTCACGTTAGCTATTGGTTCTATAACACAATCATCTCGGTAGGCGTGGTCGAAAGGCATACCTTTTGCGGGGAGGGGTCCACCGCGGGATTTGGAGTAGGAGAAGGTGGATCCCTGTTCTCGCGAGCAAGGTCTCGTCAGACCACCTTCACTTTCCTCTTTTCCTTTTTCTTCTTCGGCTCAGAAGGTCCAGCGGTGGAAGATTTCCTCGCTAACCAGGGTGCCACCGCAGCACTGTTGGCCAGGGCTCGCGCTTGGGCAGCGATTAACCGGTCTTGAAGGTCTTGCGAAAGCGGCTTGACAGCGCGTTTAGCATACATGGTGGTCTCGCGCAAAAAATGTCAGGCGAGAGCTCAGTCGGGAAACATTGGTTCAGAGGCAAGGCTTATGGTCGCCTGTTCAGCACGTATTTATAGCCGCAGTAGGGCCCACCAAAAGATTCCCTTGGCAGGCAGGCACGTGTCCAACGAATATTTTGGGGTTGAACTTGTCTTGTCGAGCGCAGGGCTAGCTCGAAAAGAGCAGGGATTGTGTACAACCCCATATTCGCTAGGTAGGACCCAGAAGACTTCAGTGGTCAGGGTTGGGCTAGTCCCAGGTTAGCCCTAGGGCAGACTGACAGAGTTCTCGCCCTTAAGGAGCTCCCGCCTAGCAGTAGGCGAGATCGTTCGCGCCAGGCCTCAGGTCTTCAGGTCAGCTTTAGGCTTCGGGACAGGAGAGCTCCCGCCCGGAAGGAACTCTCCCTGGGGGCGGGCGAGAGGGCGTTGAGTGAGCTTCACTCACTCAACGCCACGTTCGGCAGCAAAGGGCGTTGAGTGAGCTCCCCTCACTCAACGCCGCGTTCGACAGCAAAGGGTGTTGAGTGAGCTCCACTCACTCAACGCCGCGTTTGGCAGCAGAGGGCATTGAGTGAGCTTCACTCACTCAACGCCACGTTCGGCAACAGAGGGCGTTGAGTGAGCTTCACTCACTCAACGTCGTGATTAGCAGTGAAGGCGTAGAGTGAGCTTCACTCACTCAGCGCCACGTCCAACGGCAATGACATCAAGACCTCCGAGAGCGAGAACCCTCTTGGCGGGAGATCTCGCCAAGATGAGCCCAGCTGGGGCTCAGCGAGAGCCTTCTCGCCCGGGGTTCTCGGCAAGCAGGTCCATGTAGTGGGGCCCGGCGCCCAGGAAAAGATTATTTTATTATCCCCGGGTAAAATTACCTATATGCCCCAGGGATGACAGCGGGATTTGGCTATTGACAGACCCATCATGGGTATTTCAATATTTTTGGGTCAAGGGAAGACTATAAATAGACCCATAAGGGCTCTTTGGAAAGCAGACTTTCATTATTCTCCAACTCTAGTGCTTTCTGAAGAGCTCCCAACCCAGCATTTGGCTTTGGAGGGGAAGCTCTCAGAGATCTTCCGGGTGTGAGGTGGGACCTCCCAGCTGTGGCTTTGGGTCAGTCTTAGGACCTTAGCAGCCAGTCAAGGGTCGAGGTTTGAGAGAAGTAGGCGTCGGCTGCACCCTGGTTTGTGAACATTCGTTGAGGTCATTTTTGGCTTCAACACGTACGAAGATTAAATTTGATAAGTACTGTGACCATTCAGAAAAAAGGTAATATATTACTATATGTTGTTTTTTTGTTGGATTCTCAATGTAAGATTGAATGTCTGACCAAGTGTTTGAATGCAATACACGATTCTATAAAACAATAACTATTGTTCAGTTGACTGAAAGCACACTTACTCGCTTATATGATCTTTATAATGCAAATTTCAACCAAAATATTAGTCAAACTTATGTTGGCCAATCATCAAGCTCTGCACAATGTATGAGTCTATGTTGAGTTTAGCTTTTTGGAGTACAAAAAGAAAATGTGATTGAATGATTTTGATGAAGAAGAACATAAAATTTTTATACATCTGAGTTGACACTATATTTAAAGGAAGATGCATTAAAAATGCAACTGAACTTTGACATATTGGGATTGGTGGAAAGTGAACTCCTCATTGTTTTTAATACTATCTCAATTGCAAGAGATGACTTGGCGATATCATTTTCAACTGTGACCTCTAAATCAGCATTTAGTACCAGTGACAGAATATTAGATCCATTTAGAAGCTCACTATCACAAAGAACAGTTGAAGCCCTTGTATATTACACGTAATTGGTTTTGTTGCAAAAAAAGTCTCAATGAGATAAAAGAAATGATGATTGATACTGAGAAATACGAAAAACTTGACAAAGGTAAACATTTTTTCTACTTCTCTTTCTTGTTAGCATATTACGTTATTGATGAGCTTCCCCTTAACTGGTCCGGTTGACCCGCAGATCCAACGAGCACATCCAATACCGCTGGTCGCACCCGCGCACATGTACGCCTTCCACGAGCACCGCCGCAAAGGCCGCCAGGTCACGCGTGCCCTTTCCAGCTGGTGCAGGCTTCCAGCCACATGCGAATATGCGCGCGGCTCCGATGGATAGCGCATGCGCATGCACGCAGCCAACAACACGCACCAGCGGACGGTTTAGGGTCACGCGCAACTGCACGCGGTTTGGGGTTGCGCGCACCTGCGAGCGGTCTAGAACTGCGCGCACATGCGCGCGGCCCAAGGGCATGCACAGGGCGCGCCCAGTTCTAGGTGGCCCCCTTCCGCTACAGAGGGAGGGACGCCGCCCCGCCCTCTGGCCGCCTGAATCTGGGCGGAATTTCCTGGAAGCAGGCAACCCTTTGGCCGCGCCGCCTCACTAGCCTCCTGGATCAAGCGACCTTTTGGCCGCCCAGATTTGGGTGGCCCTGCTGGCCAAGGGGGTGGGAGGCCTCCAAGCCATCCCGCCCTCTGGTCGTACGGATGGGGCAACCACTTGACCACCCAGATCCGAGCTCTCCTCTAGCAACCCTGCCGCCACCGTCGATCTTTCCCGTGCGGGCCATTGCTGTTGCTCCTCTCTTCCGCGGATGCTATCATCGTTGTTGACCTCCTCCTCCCTTCGGCCGACCTCCGCCGCCGACCGGATTTCGTCGCCGTCCGGCCCCGCCGACCGGATTTCGTCGCCGTCCGACCCCGCCGACCGGATTCTTATCTGTCACCAGTTCTCCACCATTCGATTGCACTCTCAAGATTGCCGCCGTCGGTTACGTGGGTAATCACCCACCTAACCACCTGCATGACCTCTCGTAGTGGAGAAAGTGTGTTGCCAAAAATAGAATGATCTGTATTTAATAAAATTAATACGCGATTGCACTTCCGCATTCGCTCTCTCTTGTACTCAATTTGAGATGTGTGCGGACATCCACACTACTTTACCGTAAAGTACATGGATGCACTTTACTCTCCCGAATCCCTCAAATCCCACTAGAACAATCACACCCGTAGGATCCTAAAAGGAGGTGGCCTGCTAAGAGCTCCCCCGATGCCTGCCGGATCTCCCAAACCTCCCGCACTCCTCCGCAGTCGCCTTTCCGGTCTCTTCCAGGTACTCCTCCTCTTCCCGACGCCGGCCCTCCTCCTCTTCGCTACTCCCATATTCCAGGTTTACCGCACTCTAGACGCCGGCCTATACTTCCCCGCTCCTCCGGGTCTCTCGCCGGCTCTCCGCACCATCTGCTCCGAGCCACATCACACATCCGACCATCTCTCGCATACCACCTCTCTCGCCGCTCTCTACTCGTCGCATCTCAGACCCCTTCCACCTGGTAAAAGACCTCATTCTCTGCAGATTTGGTTGAACCCACGGAGGTTTCAAATCGAAGCTGAAGCGCGGGTATGTAAACTCAACCTTGCTTCAATTTTTCCCTTCTTCTTCAATGATTTTACTGCATAGATTCCAGGTTGGGGAGGTCGTGCTACTTATTTCAGCATTTACACTGACTTCTCTGCTCCATCTTACATCACTGTATTCCTTATTTCCCACTAAATCCTCTTGATCTCTTCCACACATTCTACATGTTTGACAGCTTCTCTCTGTATTTGATGCTATACATGTTTTTAGTCTTAAATGCATGCTTTCCTTTGTATTCAAATTTCTAGGGCACCGCCAAACATTTCGAGCATTGGACAGGTGGACATAATTACTGCACTTAATGTAAGGCTTTTTGGCGGAATGCACCCCCGAATATCTCCCGATTGGCAGAATGCATCCCAAATATTTAAATATGGCGGAATGCATCCCCGATTATCTTTCTTTTGGCGAAATGCACCCCCGAGCTGTTTTAGGGGTATTTTTGTCTTACACCCTCACTTGATCGAAAATATCATCTTTTGGCTGAATTTTAACAATTTTGTCACCTAAAAAGTGATTGTTTAACATTTTTTGCACTGTAATTAAACTGTTTTTTGAAGCGACACCATCTAATTCATTGTGCTTTCACAAAATTAATTGAAAATACAATAAAAATTCAATTGAGAATATCATCCAAAAGCAAAATTTTTGAAAATAGTCACAATATTTCATTCAAAACACCATCCAGATACATTAAAATTACAAAAATCATCCAGATATATTAAAATTACAAAACATCATCTATTATTTTTTTTCAAAACACTATCCAGTACATGACACCGTCCATACACAATTTTTTCCTGCAACACCTGCTCTTATAAAAAAATATTTTTTTTTAGTAAACTTTATAATATTAAATATAACAAAAACACATGGACGATGACAATATTCACCAAAGATTTTCTTCAAAACAGCATCCAAGCTGGACATATTCTTTAAACATCAAGTTGTCTTTCTTACCTACACAAAATTAATGATAACAATAAAGAATCGATTATGAAAATATGCTCATAATGTTTAAAGATATGGTAACAATAACTTTTTTGCTTACCAAAAGTTTAGATTTTTTTGTTGATGTTAAAGACATTGTTAAATCAACTATGCAATTCATTTTGTTGTGTTCTCTCATTCCACAAATAAAACATGAGTATTTTATACCATGCCTTTTAATACCATATTTTGCCGCCTCTAACTCCTCCATTCTTCTAGCATGTTGCAACGACTTTCCAGGCTATCTCTGAATAATGGACCAAGGCACAATCAGATTCAAGTTTGCTAGTGGCCATTCTTTTTGTGATTTTATGGAATTTAATAAGTGTTCATAGACCCTTATGAACATATCCTTCTTGTACCAATGATGCATGCACTCTTCAACTTGCTCCCTTTAATTAAAAAATGCATGCAGTGACATGCACACATGGAATCCCTGTGAGATCCCATCGCCTGCAACTGCAACTATTCAAACCCAAGTCAACTGTCCACTTGTCCCTTGCCCAACCATTAAATTCAAACTTACGGTGACCATTCCAACCCGAAATGTATTCGTGTGCATTTTTTTTATTGTTTTTCAAAATTTTCTGAATAGAAGGGCATACATCTCCATTAAATTTAAAACTCTGTCCCTTTGAGTGTGGAGCCTCTTCATTATAATAACTCTGATAGTTTCCAACATAGTTATTATTAGCTTATCTCTAGCCCTTAAAATAACTTTATTGAATGTTTCACAGTAATTATTAAACAGTATATCACATTTTGACCAAGTACTGAAATGAGACTTTGCCCAATACCTTTCTTGTCTGTCTTTCACCCATTCATAGGCCTTCAAATCACAAGACTTCAATTTATCCATTTCATTGTTGAAATCAACAATCCTAGTAGCAGATGCAGCTCTCCATAACAAATCTTTAAGTTGTAGAGCTCTAAATTTTTGTTTAAAATTGTTGTACATATGTCTTAAACAAAATCTAGGTTCAGTATTAGACAATAACTCTTCAATAGCTATTATTAGGCTTTTTTGCTTATCCGAAATTATAGTACACATACAACTATTTTCAATACATAAATCTTCAATAAGCAAGCTAACGAACCACTTCAAAGTCTTTGTATTTTCTTTCAAAACAAAAGCATAAGCAATAGAAAACATATTGTTATTACCATCGATACCAACTGCACACAACATTACATCACGTAAACTTGTCTTTAAGTGAGTCCCGTCCAAACCGATTATAGGTCTACTACCGACCATAAATCCTTTTTTAACGCACCAAACATATGTAAAGTCTTTTGAAAATGCACGTTTGTGAAGATGTATCATGCTTACACTTAATCTTGATTGTCGTGTCCGGATTAGTCCTATAAATTTCCTCACAATAATCTCACAACTTTGCATATTGCTTCATTTCAGAACCACTTATTAATTTATTTGCTTGTTGTTTTACTCTACATTTTCCAAATGCTAAGAGTTGTTGTATTTTCAATTTGCATAATCTCTTGCATCGAACTAGCAAGAAACTTTGACTTGCATTGTTTCGATGAAAATACCATACACCAAGTATGCTTACCTTTAATTGTTTTGACTTGGAACGTTCTCTCATTCTCGGATATGAAAGAAGCAAATAGAACCCATCCACATTCACAAGTAATTTGAATTTTATCACTACAATTTTTGGTGAACTTCACTGGTTTTCCTTTCGTAGTAGCATATAGTCTTACACTCTCACCGCTTCTCTAAAATCATTAGTACTATTGAAACACATTCCAACATTAAACTCAAAGTCAAATTCGTTTGCATTGTCTTGATAAACTTGAATCTGAGAAACTTTGTTTGTTGATGAAATGTGACTATCGCACTCTCTAATTTGTATTCCTTGTTTCTTACTTGGGCATCCTTTTTGTTCATCTCTTTTGCCAACACTTTCAATTTCGTGATCCACATTCTCATCAAAAATAACATCATCTAATTCAAAGTCACTCTCCACAAACTTATCGGAAAATGACGAATCATTATCCTCACTACAACTTGAATCACTACTACTGTTAAAGGCATTTAGATCTCCTTCATTCAAAAAATTATCCTAATTCATGTTTGACATTCTATGATATACAAGAAAAAAAAACTTTAGCAAGAACAAGGAGAAACCCTAAACTACAAAAAAATCTAGCGTCTGTGTAAATGTTATACCTGCCGGAGAAAAGCAGCAGAGAATCACGACCGGTGGATAGATAATGCAACCCATAGTCGGCGAAGCGCGACTGCGAATGCGAACCACGAGGACTGCGACTGCGTCTGCAAAGCACGGCGAGCGGCGAAACACGGCCAGCGACGAAGCACGACGAGCGGCGACTGGGACTGCGAAGCACGACGGGGACGCCACTCGGTCGAAGGAAAACCTAAAAAAAAAGGATCGGGGGTGTTTTGAGGGGGCGGAACCTAATAATAAAACAAACTGACCAAAATGCCCTTAATGAGGGTGCAGGCCGCCAAAACAGTAATAATCAGGGGTGCATTCCGCCATATTAAAATATTTGGGGTGCATTCTGTCAATCGGGAGATATTTGAGGGTGCATTCCGCCAAAAAGCCCTTAAGGTAATGCTACACATTTCTTCTTGGGTTTGGTTGGGACTTTTGGCACTTTGCTCCCCCAAATAGGAGGGTTTGGCACCATGCACCATAAATATTTAGTTTTGGCACATTGCACCCCCTAAACCCATTAATATGACACTTTGCACCCTAGCTCAGTTTTCTTTTATTTTCCCTCATTTTAAATCCGAAATTAGCAGGGTAGTTTGGTCATATACACTTCAATGGACTGTTTTTTTTTACTAGCAGACCATTTGTAATCATGTGATTTCATTTCTTTGCGGTTTTCTTATTATGGTTTACTAAGGTTTTCATATCATGTGAAATATGAGTGTGTTATAGCCATTAGAGGCCATCAACCGAGGAGCGGTTTGTTGCTGATGGAGAGGTCTCACTAGTTATCCACAGAAAAAATCTGCAAGTGATACAAATCTGTTGGCCATATTTTTCACATTATTTTGATCCTGTTTGATCTTTGATTTTATTTTTCGGAGCGAAAATAGGCATTGTTTCAACATTTTTGACTCTGTGAGATTGAATTAAGGGTTTCCACAGTGTTTATAAGCATTGGCTGATACAAGAAATTGCAAACAAGTAGTAGAAGCAATCTCTTACAAATGTTTGTAAGCATGAGCTGATACAGGAAATTGCAAACAGAAAATTAAAGCTGAAAATGATAGATTGGAGCAACGTCTCTCTGTTACAGGTAGTAGAAATAAATTCCTTCAGATGTTCTCTGGATGAATACAGTCCACATATCATATGATATCTAATACTGAAAGCCGGCGCGCCACTGGAATTGAAACACAATATCATGTGAACTTGTGAAGTTTGCAGTGAGGAACTAAAAATTATAATTCTTGATTCCACCAGCTCCATTGACGAACTATCAAAGCGTCATGTAATTTCTGAAATCATCCTTCATCACCTGTATAAGAACAAAAAAAGTATTGTTTAATTATCAGTATTATAGCCAACCACTTTGAAATATAACGAAAAAACATGTCTATGCAAACCCAACTGCTAGAAGTTTTCAAGAACCTGAAGGCATGCTTTATGTACTTGATAATTAGTTGTGTCTCCACATAATGGGTACATTTACTGGGGCTGAGTAACGGTAAAAGTGAGTACAAAAACCAGATAAATATGTGGTCCAAATAAAATTGAGTATAAAATGAGTAATAGTTAGTATTAATCGCAATCATCACATGCATATCTGTCCCATCTAAAGGTTCCTGTGAAATAATACTCTTGTCCAAATTTGAATTTGTTGGCTTCCTAATAACCTCCAAATAAACACGATGCAATTAATGTCTAAGTTCATCAAACTATCTAAATGAAGTAAAGTTGTATACTAACTGTTATTTTGGATCGCATGGTAGATGTTGGCATTGTTGTAGGCATACTATTTGGTGACCGGCCACAACCCTTTTTTTATTATGCCCCATTTCCCCACAATTAGAGCAAGTGTATTTTGATCCATGTTGTTTCACCCATATTTTCTCTTATCTCTCTCATCTAATTTCTTCCTTCTGGTATGTCCTAAAGGTGTCCTAAAGGTCTTCCAGGTTTCTTTTGTTTTTCAGGCCAAGGGACCACAAGAAGTAAGTTGGAATTGTGCCACTTTTTTTCTCTTTTATCGGGTTTAACATATGTTCATATGCCTTTAAAAGAGTACTTTTCTTGAACCAATAATCTACGTAATCTTCCACGTTCTCCCGTTTGTAGAAACTGCAGGATATGGCATGCACACAGGGAATATCACTAAGGTTCCACTTGTTACAACTGCAAAGTTTGAGAGCTAAATCAACTCTCCATTTATCACCAAGCCATTCTTTAATCTCAAATCTGTCCATTCCATATCACCCCAAACTATAATCTTGAACCCCCAATTTATAATTCTCCAATATTTTTTGTATTGCAGGACATATCTCTTTGTTATATCTCAATAATTTATCCCTTTGCGTAACTCTTTTCATCATAATAACTCATATAATCTTAAGCATTGTTATCATAGGTTTCCCTCTAGCCTTAAAAATAACATTATTGAAACTTTCGCATAAATTGTTTAGCAATATATCGCACTTTGCTCATGTACTAAATGTGATCCCACCAAGCCATCCTTTAACCTCAAATTTGTCCATTCCATTTCACCCCAAACTATAATCTTGAACTCCCAATTTATCATTCTCTAATATTTTTTGTATTGCAGGACATATCTCTTCGTTATATCTCAATAATTTATCCCTTTGTGTAACTCTCTTCATCATAATAACTCATATGATCTTTGTAGAAAAAAGTCAAAAACTTGTATATACTTCTTGAATACCAAAAACACAAGTATGAGTACAAATATATAGGAGAGAAGAGAGAGATCTAGTTATACAATCAATGTGAGACTAAACACTAAAACCTATATGAGTCAAGTTAATGGGAAAATACATCATTTTTCCTAATATTCTTTAACACTCCCCCGCAAGCTGGAGCATACAAATCGTAGGCACCAAGCTTGGACAAGAACTGATAGTAGAGACGCCGTGGTAAGGCCTTGGTGAGGATATCAGCAACTTGCTGAGCGGCTGAAACATGTGTTAACTCTATCTTCTTCAACTTAACCTTCTCCCTAATGGAGTGACAATCAACTTCAATATGTTTTGTCCGTTCATGGAAGACCAGATTCTTGGCAATGTGTATAGCAGCTTGACTGTCGCACAATAAAGTTGCAGGTGAGGAGAGCTTGACTCCTAGATCATTAAGGAGACCCTTAAGCCATGTGAACTCGGACACAACAACTGCCATAGATCGATACTCAGCCTCAGCAGATGAGCGAGCAACCACAGACTGTTTCTTGCTGCACCATGTAATAAGATGTCCTCCAAAGTAAGTGCAGTATCCACTTGTGGAACGACGATCATCCAAAGAGCCAACATAATCATCATCAGAGTATGCAATCAAAGATAAGAGAGACAAAGAGGGCTTGTATACAAGCCCTTGTCCAGGAGCAGTCTTCAAGTATCAAAGAATACGTTCAACAACCTGAAGATGAGAGATACGTGGCTCATGCATGAATCGACTGACAACTCCAACAACAAGTGATATATCAGGTCTAGTACTCTGGATTCGGAAGGAGAACATCGGAGTCCGAGGCATGAGCACAAAGCTTGTGATTGATATCCATGGGAGTGTCAGCAGGCTTGCATCCAGAATAGCCCACATCATGAAGTAAGTCAAGACAGTACTTTCTTTGAGATAACACAAACCCATCATGTCTCCGAGCCACTTCGAGACCAATAAAATATCAAAGGCTTCCCAAATCCTTAGTTTGAAACACAGTTGCTAGATGCTGTTTAATCATTTGTATGCCTGAAAGATCATCTGCTTTAATCAGAATATCATTCACATAAACTAGAAGAATAACTGTGCCCGCTGTACGATGACGAGTGAAGAGAGAGAAGTCGGCCGAACTCCGAGTGAACCCAACAACACTAACGATCTTACTTAATTTGTCAAACCATGCCCGAGGAGACTGTTTGAGACCATAAAGAGACTTCTTCAGACAACAGACAAGGGACTCCTCCGTGGTTTCAAACCCGGGAGGTTGCTGCATATAAACGGTCTCATGTAAATCGCCATTAAGAAAAACATTTTTGACATCCAGTTGGTGCAAGGGCCAGTGGCGGTGAACAGCGAGGGAGATCAACACAAGAACATTATTGAGTTTAGCGACTGGAGAAAAGGTCTCATCATTGTCCAGACCTTGTTGTTGAGTGAAGCCGTGAGCTACAAGACGAGCTTTCAAACGTTGAACCGTTCCATCCGGATCCTGTTTGACGGCAAACACCCACTTACATCCCACACTAGATTGCCCTGGAGGAAGCGGGACCAAATCCCAAGTGTGGTTTGCCCAAAGAGCAGACATTTCCTCGTCCATAGACACCCACCACCTAGGATGTTGGAGAGCCTCCTGCACAGAATTATGGATGGAAATAGAGGATAAAGAAAGAGCACTCTTCCGGAGTTCTGGAGAGAGACGGTGAAAAAAGACATAGTTTGCCATCGGGTGGGCAGTGGAACCTGTTGCCGGATCCGCAGGCTGCAAAACATCATTAGAGGAGGGCATATCCCGTAGGGTAGTAGACGAAGAAGGGCGTCAAGAGTACATACAGATGACAGGTGGTTTAGGTGGGATTGGTGTGGGAAGTTGAGGTTGTGTATGCGGGATTGGTGTGGGAAGGGTAGGTAGTTTAGGTGGGATTGGTGTGGGAAGGAGCTGAAGAAGGCTTGAATTAACAGGTATAGCCGACCGCGGAAGAGATGGCGGAAGTGGAGAATCAGTTGGTTGAGAGTAATAGGGTTGATCTTCAAGAAAGGTGACATCAGCATAAGTAACGACCTTGCGATCTTTGGGAGAAAAATAAATATAGCCCTTCTGAGTCCCCGAGTAGCCAACAAACCTATATTTATGGGCACGTGGAGCCAGTTTGTCAGTGGATGAGCCAAGATGGTGAACAAAACACGCACAACCAAACACGCGAGGTTTGATGGAGAAAAGAGGTTTGGAGGGAAAAAGAAGATTGAAGGGAACCACAAAATTTAGAATGGAGGAAGGCATGCAGTTAATAAGAGTGCAGACGGTAGAAACCGCAAAATGCCAATACTGTTTGGGAACATTCATTTGAATCATAAGAGAGCGGGTGACCTCAAGCAGGTGTTGGTTCTTGCGTTCAGCGATGCCATTTTGTTGGGTGGTATATGTACAGAAGGTTTGATGGATGATTCCAAACTCAGCACAGAGGTGTGCAAATGCATGACTAGTGTATTCTCGGTGCGAAGGGTTTTAATTGTAGTAGAAAACTGGTTGCGAGTTTCAATGAAAAAAGTACGGAATACACCGGATAATTCAGAGCGGTCACGAAGGAGATACAACCAGGTCACCCACGAGTAGTCATCTACAAATGTGACAAAGTAACGATATTCAAAAACACTCGTAATTTTGTAGGGTCCCCAAATATCAGAGTGTACTAGATCAAAGGGAGCAGGACTCCGAGTAGGATGTGGTGAGAACGTAGACCGATGATGTTTCCCATAGATACATGACTCACACGTGAACTCTTGGAGGGACACGTCGGGGAGAGATTTTCCGAGTATGTTTAGAGGGGCGTGACCAAGACGTCGATGTCAATCAACAGAGCTAATAGAGGACAACACCGTTGGGGGAGAGGGATCAAGAATATAGAGACCATTTGACAGATGCCCTTTTCCGATGATAGTCCGCGTCTTGCGATCCTGCACAACGCACAAGTTGGAAGAAAAAGTTACATCATAACTAAGGTCAGTAGTGAGGCGACCAATAGAGAGAAGGTTGAAAGGAGAGCTCAGAACATGAAGGGCAGAGCAAAGAGTAATGTAGGGAGTGATGTGAATATCTGCCGCGCCAGAACGGGAAGAGTGTCCCCAATAACAATAGTAATGAACTTGGGATGCACGGAGTCCAAGTATTGTGGTGGTGTCTGCGAGGTAATGTGGTGAGAGGCCCCGGAATCCAAAATCCAGGATGAGCTATGAACAAGGCAGGAGGTACCACCATCAGAAATAAACACCACAGAGCCCCGAGGACAGTTGATCATCTTGCAAGAGACAGTCCGCAGCGGTCACAGTGACAGCACACCAGCGACAAGAAAGGCCACGACCAGCGCGGTAAGAAACAGTCTTCAGCGGGCAGAAACAGGCCGTGACGTTTAAGAATCTGTAGCAGGCAGTACAGGTAGGAGAATACTGCCACTAGGTCACAACGACCGCACGGCTAGGAGCAGACCGCAACAAGAATAGCGGTAGAAACCCGAAGGAGCGGACAGACTGCGCGAACAGCCAAGTCGGGAAGAATAAACACCCGAGCGGTTAGAGGCAGACCGCAACCAGAGCAACAAACACGGTCTAGTCGCGGGAGGAGAAAAGCCGCAGCGGGAAGACCGAGGCCGCAACGGGAAGAAGCTGGAAGCAGAGAAGGCTTAACCGCAACGGTCAGAAGGCAGAAGGTAACCCACAACCGGGAGCGGTTAGAGAAGAGAGGCCACCTTGAGAGAGAAGAGGCGAAGCCACACAGTCTCGGTGGGAACACACCAGCAGCCAGATGCCGCGACCAAGATGCGGAGCCCGCAGCGGGTAGAGAAGCCACAACGAATAAGCAAAGAGAAGACCGCAGCGACTAAGGAAGCCGCAACGGTTAAGAGAAGTCCGGGCGAGAAGCACACACCGCCAGGGGAACAACAACTGGAAGGGAAGCCGCGACGGGTAAGGAAACCACAACGACTAAACAAGGAAGACCGCACGGTCTCGGTTAGAACACCATCGACAAGAAAGAGATGTTGCGACCAAGATGCAGTACAGGCAGCGGACGGGAAAGCCGCAGCAAAAAGAGAGGGAAGAAGAAGAGAAGAGCAAACCGCCGGGTTAAACGGAGGAGCAGACGGTTTTAAAAAACAGAGACGGAGAGGGCCCCACTAGCCCAAGCGATTTATAAAACAGGGAGGGAGGGGGCAAGAGGAGAAGAAAATGAGGTGGAAACCACGAGAGAGAGCGAGGAGCGGCGAGAAACAACTTAACCGCGTGGGAAACCACGGTTTTTAAAAAAAGAAGAATAACCACACGGGATGCCGCAAGCGGGTAGAAAACAGGCCGTGCCCTGCTAGAGAAGAGAAGGCCGGACGGTTAGCAATGCTAGCCGCAAGGAGAGAGGTCGCCAAACAAGCGGAAAGCAGAGGAACAAGCCACCCGGTTATCCGGAGGGGCGGACGGTTAAAGAGGAACAAACCGGACCGTATCCCTCTGACACCATGTAGAAAAAGGTCAAAAACTTGTATATACTTCTTGAATACCAAAAACACAAGTATGAGTACAAATATATAGGAGAGAAGAGAGAAAGATCTAGCTATACAATCAATGCGAGACTAAACACAAATCTATATGGGACAAGTTAATGGGCCAATACATCGTTTTTCCTAATATTCTTTAACAATCTTAAACATTGTTATTATAGGTCTCCCTCTAGCCTTTAAAATAACATTATTGAAACTTTTGCATAAATTGTTTAGCAATATATCGCACTTTGGTCATGTACTAAAATGTGATCTCGCCCAATTCTTAGGATGCCTTTGCCTAATCCAATTGTAAATAATTGTATCGACGACCTTCATCTTTTCAATCACAATTAAAATCAACTACTCTAGTTGCAGAAACAACTTTCCATAACATAAATTTTAAATATAAACCCTTATGTTTTGAAATTATTGTACATGTGCCGTAAACAAAACCTATGCATATAGTAATAATAACTAGGATGGAGATGCGACAAAGGTGGATGAATATTCGGTGGCTCAGTGGAAGAGGTATTTTACAGAGATAAGAGGTGGGTTTGATAGGCATTGTTTTGAGAATTAGGTGCTGCAATGTTGGTGTTTTAGTTTGGAGTTGGGTCAGAGGTGGTGTTGGTTGATACATCTTGAATGGTATTCATAGCGGGTGTAGGAATCACTGCGATGAATCATGAATGTTGTTTGGAATTATGAGTGTTATATAGGAACACCATTGAGGGAGTATTTCGTAGGAGGAATGACCCAGATGAGACTAAATTGTAGTAAATAGGAAAATAAATTTGACAAATTTAACATGGCTCGATCTGTATATACGAGAGCATGCATATTCAAGACAAGAGGTAATAGATTTGAGTAGAGTAACTTAAAAAGACACAAAGAAACAACGAGAAACTAGTTTGTGGTTCAAATATGTTCAAAGCCATGGAAAGTAGAGACATCCAAAACTACAAAGCTTATAGTCGTTGAAGCCGAGACTCGCAATTTGGCTTCACTAAGAATGTTCGGACTTGGATGACTCTGAGCTACAACTACACTAAAATGACCTACAGAAGAGTGAACGTGAGAAGGGGATATTGAAAGTTATTTATTAATGAAGTAAAGCGTCTACAAATTAAAGGATTCAAGTTTTGCATTTGCAACCTCGCACATCTCATCGACCAAAATAATATCATCTGCAAACAATAAATGCCAAGGTATTGCTTGTTGGATATGTTCGGTGAGCTCATCTAAGAAGGTAAAGAGATAAGGGCTTAAAGCTGATCCTTGATGTAATCCAACAATGATAGAGAATTCCTGTGTTAATCCTCCATATATCCTCACCTTCCTCGCTGAATTTCTATATATATCTTTGATTCCGTCAATATATGATACATTTACACCTTTCTTTTCTAAGACTCTCTATATGACCTCTTTTGGAACCCTATCTTAAGCTTTCTTAAGATTGATAAACAACATATGCAAATCTTGTTTTTTTCTCAATAGTGGTCAATGAGTTTCCTCAAAAGGTGTATACCTTCCATGGTCTGCCGCCCTGACATAAATCCAAATTGATTCTCTGAGATGCTAGTCTCTCGTTTTACTCCTCTCTCTATAATTATTTCTCATAGTTTCATGGTATGGATCATTAATTTAATTCCTTTGTAATTGACATAATTTTGTATATCTCTTTTGTTCTTATACAAAAGTATCAAGATACTTTCCCTTCATCAGTTTGACATCCTCGTTGTCTTTAATATCTTATTGAAGAAATACGTAAGCCACAAAATTCCTTTCTTCTCTAGGCATTTTCGTACTTTGATTGATATATCGTCTGACTCAACCGCCATTCCAATTTTCATCTTCTTTAGAGTATCATTTTCCTTCGATGCTTGAAATTTACGATAAAAAGTTATGTTCTTATACTCTTTCGATTTACTTAACTCTTCCAAACTCAATTCATTGTCTTTTTTTCATTGCAAAATTGATAAAAATATCCTTCTCATAGCTCCGTAATAGTCACATCATCCGTCAAAACCATATCAATTTTTTCCTTTATGCATTTAACTTGACTTAAATCTCTTATCTTCTTCTTTTTAGCTCGAGCAATTTTATATATATCATGCTCTCCATCTTTGGTATTAGTCACTTGTAAAATTATTCATAAATTTGACTTCTTGTTTTACTTATTGTCTTTTTAGCTTCTTTCTTTATGATTTTATACCTTGCCAAGTTTTCATCATTCCTACAAGTGTAGAGTGTTTTATAGCTAACCTTCTTTGCCCTTACTTTGTCTTGCACTTTCGCTTTCCACCACCAAGATTTTCTATGTGAGGGAGCACAACCTTTTGACTCTCTAAGTACGTTCTTTCTGCCTTCACTCGGGAAATAAGTGTTAAAAATAGTGGTCTGTCTCCAATCCTCATCAATGCGAGGAGCGTGCAATAAGCGGTGGATAACGCCCATCTCAAGTCCTCGGCCTGCCTCATCTTCCCAACCTTCTTCTATGATCACTATGATCTCTTCTTCAGAAGGCTCTACAAGATCATCTATAAGGTCAAGATCCTCCTCAATAAGTAGATTTTGTGTTGGGCACTGTGCCGCCACATGACCTCTATTTTGACAATGATAACACTGGATCTCGGGCTTCGAGGGCCCGATAACAGTGAATGTGGTCTTTGTATTTGTGGGAGCACAAATAGGCATGGGTGGAGCGGGTCCTTGCTGAGGAGCCCTTTAGGTGCAGGACTATTGGGTTGTGGATTAGGTCGCCTGAAATCTGAAGTGCGCAAGTACTGCCCGTATTCTAATGTGAGTTGGAAGATCTACTTGACTTTCTCCAGGTGATGGGGAATGAACTCCCTATGGATGTATGCCCACAATTCGTCCATAAAGCGGGAGGCCTTCATGATATACTCTTCAGTAATACGACTCATGACAAGCTCATCAAACCAAGTCATATATTTTGCTATCAGAAGAGCGCTTTATCGTAGTGCTTGGAGCTGATTACGATACGATGCAAGAATATATTTTTCTTTAAAATTTTGCTTCATATTGGCCCATCGGGTGATGGGGTAGTAGCCCTTTCTATCTAAAATGGATGCTACTTGAAAATAAACTTATTTTTCAGTCCTTATATTCTGACAAATATTATGCCATAGATAGGAAACCTCATGTCACCCAAGATCGATTTAACCCATATTAACTCACATGTTGTAATGATAATGACTTGATATTCTGCTTCAGCATATGATCGAACAACAACATTCTGCTTCTTACTTATCTAGGAAATATGATTTCCATCCACGAAGATAGTATATCCATTCATAGATCTTCTATCATAGAAGGAGCCAACTCAATATGCATCACAGTAGATATGGACTTTAAGGTGACCATGATTTTGATAAATAATACCTTTTTTGGGATCTTTCTCAAATATTTAAGGATCTAAAGAGCTGCTTCATAATGATAAACTTTAGGATTATGCATAAATTGGCTAACCGACCTAACAACAAACGAGATGTTTGGCTTAGTTATAGTCAAGTAAATTAATTTTCCCATAATGTGTTGGAAGTCCAACTTTCTTTCAAGATCAAGAAAATCATCCTTATGAATATTATAAATAGGATCAACGGGGTTATCTGTATGTTTCGCTCCAAAATATCAAATGCCACTAAGGAGATCCAAGACGTATTTGCATTGAGAAATTACGATCTAGCAATGGTTTGGTTCTGAATTTTTTCTCGCATAAAATGACAATCGATCTCTATATGCTTATTCCTCTAATGAAAGACAGGATTGTTAGCGATGTGGATAGTTGCTTGATTATCACTTTGTAAGTTTATGGCCTTCTGGACAGGAAACCTCATGTCGCCCAAGATTGATTTAACTCATATTATCTCACATGTCGTAATGACAATGGTTCAATATTTTGCTTCAGCAGATGATCAAGCAACAACATTTTTCTTCTTACTCTTTCCGACAATATGATTTCCACCTACGAAGATAGTATATCCATTCGTAGATCTTCTATCAGAGCAGGAGCCAACCCAATATGTATCACAGTAGTCGTGAACTTTAAGGTAACCATGATTTTGATAATATCTTTTTCAAGATCCTTTTTAAATACCTAAGGATCCAAAGAGTAACTTCATAATGATGAACTTTAGGATTGTGCATAAATTAGATCATCAATCTAACAACAAACAAAATGTCTGCTTAGTGATAGTCAAATAAATTAATTTTCCCACAATGTTGGAAGTCCAATTTCCTTTCAAAGATCAGGAGAATCATCTTTATGAACACTATAATTAGGATCAACGGGCTATCCACATGTTTCACTTCAAGATATCTGATGTCACTGGGGGGATCCAAGACGTATTTGCGTTGGGAAATCATGATCTAGCAATTTCAATTTCAAAAAAATACTAAATAAGACCTAAATCTTTAATTTCAAAGGTGGAGGTCAATTCTCTTCTAGCAAGAGCAATGCGTTGATCATTAGTGTGTCATTGATAATAATATCATCCACGTAGACCATAAGAATAATGGTATATCACTCTTTCCTATAGATGAAGACAAAATTGGTCGTAAGTACATTGAGAAAAATTCATGCTCAAGAGTTTGACACTCAGCTTCTTAAATCAGGCGCAAGATGATTGTTTAAGGCCATACAAAGCCTTTTAAGACGACATCCATGTTCTTTAGGAACTTGCATGCCAAGTGGAGGAGTCATATAAATTTCTTCCTTCAGTTCTCCATAAGGAAATGCATTATTTACATCAAGTTGATATAGTGGCCAAGATCTGTGAGCAACAATAAGTAGCAGAATTCTAACAAATTTGAGTTTAGCAACATGAGCAAATGTCTCCTAGAAATCAATCTCATTGATTTGGGTAAAACTTTTGGCAATAAACCTGACGGGGATCGGCCGCATGTTCGTGTTTGATGGAGATCGGGCTACCAATCGTGATGCTATCTTGATGATGGTGACCACTATAAGGCTCTTGATATTCCTCGTGGTAATTACCTCTAGAAAAATCAAATTGTGGAAAAGGGTTAACACGATTCCTACGAGTGACGGGTCGGGAACGAGAATACTCATTATAGTATGGGGGTCCTCTAGAGGGAACTTTACATGCATGATCATTTGTGGAGTCCGATTCCTCAAATAGAGGATTAACGAAATGGGTGGATTCATATTCAACAAATAGAAGACTAGAGTAGCAATTGCTACTTAATATGACATGGTGAAACATATAGGTTAAAGCCCCGCGTATTCTTAACTAAGCTTGAATTTGAGGCTCTGATACCAGTGGAGAGCGATGCTAGTATGAATAGTGAACATGGTCACAAGAGCAGGGACGAACAATTCAGTGATACAATGATGATATATCCATCTTCCACAACTCACTTAGGTCTTGTGATCACTACAACTAAAGAGCCAGACCATGATAGTACACATATTAGCCCACTATCGAGTATGCACAATTCTCACTCTTCCACTGTCATCTTCCCGAGCCACATTACTACCAGGAGCCGAGAGCCTAGTGTTGATCTCGTGATTTGATCGTTTCACCCATCTTTGGGAACACTGCACCTTGCGATGGTTTGCATCTGGAGGACCATCGTCCTATTGACGGGTTTTTTGAACACCCCCCTGTTGAACCACCACATCCTTGCGAGAATGAGATTCAAGTGAGTGACACACTTATGATTATTGAGATGTTGACACCTCTTTCATTATCTTCCCTGATATCGATAGTGCTCCAGAGTGAGATTTTGAGTGTAACATCCATATAGTGGGGCTTGATTGTAGCCATAGGGTCATTCACACTCTAGATGAGTTTTGGGACGTACCACCCACCAGATGCGTTCTTTTTGTGATGGGCACCCACTTCACACTAGAGTCGCATTATATTGTCGTTGCATATGTTGTCACTTAGGTGATCATCGTATTTGCGATGAATTTTCATATGTCCCTCCTGGCGAGCCCCCTAATGTGTCACATTCCCTTTGCGAGCATGTTACGTTTGCTGCGCTTCATTTGCACTGTTACGTTTGATGAGGGCACTCCAGATATTTTTGGAACCTATGTTGGCACTCGTTGCATTTGCGACAAATTTTATTATACCCCTTTTGGTAAACCCCCTGATGAGCCACATATGGGTTCGCTTCACATTTTGGATATATCTGTAATTGGTAGGACAATTGAGTTTGAGGGCGCACTCATTGATTCGTCGATCTTATATCTTACCACCCGCACTTGCAGAGACAGTTTGCACATTATATTGACATATCTTACTACTGATATGTCCAATGTTCATTTGAGTGTTCATCACCCCCACGACGAATTCTTTTATACCCCACTTCCTGATCATGTACCCATTTTAAGAGTTTTATATAGTATATAAAATTCCCGGTTTACTGAGTTGGTCATATATTTTGCATTTGTTGTCTGTTCGTTTACATCTAGTTTACGGTTCATCTGTGTTGCATGATTCATATATGTTGTGTGATTTACATCATTTGTATGAAATACATAACTTAATTTGGAAGAAAACTGTTAGCAATATTGAATTATATAAGGCATGGGCAGATATGCACAGACGTGAGCAATATTTTCGGGTGTGCGAGCATGTTATGGTCAGACTTTGCAAGGAGTGTGATGGGGATCCATCAGATCGTGCACCAGGAGGGGTTCGCCGTAGGCGGGACCCACGTTCATGTACTCGCGCAGAAGGACTTGACTGGATCGCCGATCCGACTCTACGGATGTGTCCGGATCCGCGTCGTGAGTCGAGATCATATATTAATTTATATATTTTGGTTTATTATTGTAATATTTAAGTAAATTTTCCCCTGACAATCATAGCCGTTGATTGGGATGCCCTCGTCTTTTTTTTAATGATAAATAAAGGTGTTAGGGCCTGAACCAAGACATTGCAGAATTTTGGAGACTCTTCTTCCCGGATTCCAGCGATCACTCCCCAGTGCCGACGCCGTGAAACCCTAGGTGATGACTCCTAGGTGCTCAAACTCCTCCCCAAGGTAATACCCATCCCTAGCCTTCATCTTCCCCCTCTAAAGCCCTAGCCGCACCCTCCACAAACCCCTCTACTGCCAACACCCTGCACCTCGGCTGCCTGCTGCAGGCCGCCCGTCTTATTTCTTCCAGCCCGCCTACCGCCAACTCCCCTTCACCCAGCCACCTGAGCCGCCCCTCTCCACCACCCCAAGCCACCGCCGACACCCCTTCAACTCCCTGCAATCGTCCCTTGATCTCAAAAACCGTCGGCTTGGCCTCCATCTCCTGTCCCTCCCGTGGATCCACTCCTCTCAACCTTAATTCTTTAGATCAGTCCAGATCTGAGAATTTCAGCCCCCGATCCGTCATCCCCACCACTCATACTTCATCTTTAGCCCGGATCCGCTCTCAAACATCGGATCCAGCCACCCTTTGCCCGGATCTCCTCCCTCGCGGCCAGATCTATCTATTTCCGGCCCGATCTCGCCAACCACCACCGAGAACAACCACCACCATCATTTCCATGCCACCGGTTCCACCTACGATCGCCGATCTACGCATCCGGATCCAAAGTCTTCAATGCCTTGGTCAGCCCGCTACTTTGGCGAGTCTCTCATTGTATTGGAACATTTTTTTTTGAAATTATTATTGATTGATTATCGTGCTTTGCTTAGATTTGTGCTTGTAAAATTTGTTGCAATCCGATTATAATTTGCAGGTGGGACAAATTCGCCGCACGCTTAGCTTTGACCCTCCGAGCGGAGGAAAACCATTACGTAATTGCTAAATTGAATGTTGTTCTTTGCTCTTTAATTATTTTGCGTGGTGTTAAAAAAATCTCATTGCTCTAAATATTTCGTCGCCGTCAACGATAGTCCCATTGCATTTAGACTAAGGTTTGCGTGTCGCATCTGCATCCCGCCCCTAGTAGCCTTGGTTTTGTACACCCCCATAGCAAACCCTACATCAGAGGTGCTCCCAAAAGGAGCCGCTAATAAACTACAACGTAAGCGAATGAGTCCTTATAGGGTTATAAAGAAAATTGAGACAAATGCCTACGAGATCGATTTCTCTGCAGATATGGGTATTAAGGTATTCATTCTGTATTTAATGCGAAAGATTTGACACATTAATTTGATCCTCTCGAGCATAGAGACCCATACCTTGAGCCTCTTTTGTCTTCCTCCAGTTACATCTTGACACTTACCCTGTTCATCTTAGACGAGCACCCTTGGGATTTGCCCGCACATTTTATGATTCTACAGGGTTTTCTGGATCCACCAACACGAAAGGTGAGAGTTGAGAGTATTAGTGATATTGAGATGGACGAGTGCACCACCACTACAGATAATCCTTTTGTCGTCACTTGGTGCACGTGAGTGGACACTCCGCCTTGGTTGATACTTGGATACCGGCGACGGAACTTGACAGACTTACCCCCCGATCTTCGACTACAACTCATTCATCTTCGTTCCTCGGAGATGAATGTTTTTTTAGTTGGGGGAAATTGATGGTGATCAACCGCATGTTCGTGTTCGATGGAGATCGGGCCACCACTCGGCGGGACCCATTTTGCATATTTGGTGAAGATGCATTGGTCAAATCGCTTGTGATCTGAGACCGCAAGCGCGCCCAGAGCGTCATTTTTCATTTTGTATGTATATATTTTTAATATTTTTGGAGTTGTATTTATTTTTTTAGGACACTGGGCGTAACGGACGATCAGGGCCGTTCACGCCTGGTGCTCAACCGCCCCTCTCGTTATAAATAGGGACGGATGGTTAGATTTTCATTCATTATGTATTTTGTGAGAGAATCCATAATTTACGATCACTCGTGGTGCGACGCTGCGAGCTCGGGGTGCGAAGCCTTGGCGAATTTCAGTTATTTTTTTTATTTTCTTTCTATTATCTGCCTTTCCCGTGAACCTCCTGTACTCCCCCTCAAATCCCACGATCTCTGCAGTTATCTTCATATAAAAAAAAACCCGCCCATCCCTCTACTGCTCCCCTTCCCCTTCTTGACGAAACAACTTCCAGCCGCATATCGCCGCTCCTCCTTCCAGTCGATTGAAACCTCTTTGGTTCATCTCTAATCCCTTCCTGCAAGGATTACGTCTATTCCTTCCTCTCCTTCGTGCGCTATCTGTTTGTACTCGATCCCGCCGCGTGACCATCGCCGTTACTTCCCTATCGTGGAACCACCGCAACTCCCCACTCCATCTTCCCCTCCCAGAGCTGACGCCCTCATCCTCCTTCGGGAAGACGCACGACCCCAATTCCTCCTCCCCCAGCGCCGACTGCTGCCTCCCATTCCTGTAGCCGCAAGTCTTGCAGGCAGCCCCCCAGTCCTATTTCATTCCCAAAACCTCTACTCTCCATCAATCCCGTTAGCCTCCCCTCTACATCAGATCAAAGACCTTCCCTTCTAGTCCCGTTCACCTCATTCCTCTTCGATCACCTCCAACCACTGTAATCGTCTAGGCAGCCCTTGTTCTGCCCCTGTTCAGCCCCGTCACAGCCAGCAAAGCCTGTTTCCAGTCTCTCTCAGTTATTGACGGTCTTGCCGACCCTTTTATAGCCTTGTTGACCCTGTATTCATCCACTAGAAATCCAGCAATCCCTCAAACAATAAACCCTACCATTCTGAGGCCACACCATCGCAGGGATTGGTCCTTCGCCGCCGTGAATGTGAGTATTAATTCAATGTCCTGTTTTTACTTTTGTCTTGGATTATGGATGGACATTATATTCGCTTGGATATTGAAATTGGTAGTGTCATTGTTTTGTATTCTTTAAAATCCTATATTTCATTTGTGCAAGTTGTAGTGGAAAACACCACTTGTCGAAAAGAGCGTGATTGTTTGCTTACTCGCGCAAAATTTATTGTGCACTCTGTGTTGATTTGCTAGTCACTTATAATTACCGTTGCTATAATTTTATTCCGAAAAATTAATTTAAAACGTGCACTTATCATTTGATTGGGTTTGTTCGCATTCATTCCGCACCTCCACTTAGGTTTACATTAGTGTGTCGGCACATCATGTTTACACACTAGATCGTCCTGCGTCAAAACCTTTTTTTATATCTGTCACGAGTGTCATCCTGAAGATATTTGATAATACATATCAGTTTGCGCCCAACAATATGATGCTCGTGAGGAATATGAACAATTTCCCAAGTATTTTGATTCTGAAGGACTCATCTCCACCTCCACAACTTTCTTCCAACGAGGATTAGACATAGCCTCTGCAAATTATTGGGGATGAAAATAGAGGAAATAGAAGCTAGATATGATTTCAGGGGATGGAAAGATAGATTGATACCCAACATATTTCTCAATAGGGTATCAGATACGACCATTATGAATTTGGAGAGAAGATATATCTCCTTGAGTGGTCTCCGTGTTCGGATCTCGAGGAACATGAGTATTACTGTCTTGTTCGGTACCTCTGATTTACTTCCTTCGGTAAACTTGGAGATCCTTCGTCCTTTTATAGACTTGCCAATTATTTGTAGAAATTTCATTCTCAACTGGAACATTCATACTATTAGGGGTTAGAACATCCACAAATGTAGGAAGCGACAGGATCATACTTACCATCCTCTTCATTATTACCTTGACACGATATATTTTTCCCTTCTGAGTAAATGGAGTATGCTCACAGTATATTTTTCTCTTCTTCTAAGTAAAATGGAGTATGCTCAACGAAGGTGACATCATTAGATATAATGCTTTTATGCAACAAAGAAGAGTAACACTTATACCCTTTTTGGTTAGCAGCATAGCCAACTAAAACACATTTTATAGCTTAGGGATCCAATTTATCCTTATGTGGCCCCACAATGTGCACAAAGGCAACATATCAAAAAATTTTAGGTGGAAGATTAAACAATGGGAGATTTGGACAAAGGAGTTTTAGAAAATACTTCCCCTTCAAAGTGTCAGATGTCATTCAATTAATTAGGTTGACAAAAGTGAGAATACCTTAAACCCACAACCTCTTAGGGACATACATCTTTTGTAATAAACGAGTAATTTCAATAATTTGACGAATTTTCTTTCTTGCTACTCCATTTTGTTGAAAAGTCACAGAGCATGAAGTTTAAAAACTATTTCATGTTTTTCCAAAAACCGCGCAAGTTCCCCACTTATAAATTCACCTTCATTGTCACTCCTAAGAATTTTAAATTGGGCACCAAATTGAGTATCCACATAGTGATAAAATAATCAAAATATTTCATACATGTCATTTTTTATGACAAGGTAAACCCAAGTACTGTAATTAGACCAGCGACGCTTTACGGTTCTGAGTGTTGGGCAGTGAATTATGTACATAAGCAAAAAAACGAGAGTTACGAAGATGAGAATGCTTAGGTAGATGTCTGTACACACGAGAATTGATAAAATTAGGAATAAATGTATCATGGATAAGACAGAAGTGACACCAATTGTAGAGAAGATGCGAGAAGCTCGATTAAAATGGTTCAGACATGTACAAAAGAGATCATTAGAGACACCTGCTAGGTGTTGTGAAAGTTTAACTACTAGGCATGTTAAACGGGGGAGGGGTAGATCAAACAAGACTTGGTATCGAACTATAAGGAAAGACATGATGTACTTAGGCACTAGTGAGATTATGACTAAAGATAGGGCACAATGGCGTCAAATGATCCATGTAACCGACCCCACTATGGTGGGATAAAGTTGAGTGTTGTTGTTGTTGTAAGGTAAACTGTTAGGAAGAAGATGAAGGAGAAGAAGGAGATCTAAGGACACTAGAGGAACTAGGGTTAGGAGTATGAAGGAGAAATAATACCTGAGTAATATTTTGCATACCATCCAAAGAGGGGGTCCGGTATATTTATACCCGGACCCAGGGCTGGCCGGCCAAGGGGGCCGGCCGGCCTCAATGGGGGCTGAACCAACTTGGTTCAGCCCCCTTGGGCCGAAACTCATGAAGAGGGGGCTGAACCAATTGGTTCAGCCCCGTTGTCACCTCCGTCACGCCTCAGCCGTCGCTTGTATTGCTGGCCAAATAGTCGGGCCTCGTCCGGGGGCGTAACATAAACCCAAGTAAAACGAGAGTAATCACCAATGAATGAATTAAAATAACGAAATTCATTCACAAAGCAAATTAATGACGTCCAAACATCAGAATGTATCAATCAAAACTTTTAACACTCCTACTACATCTAAAGGTATATTTTATTCTACAATGTTTCTAAAATTCACAAAATTGACATTCAATTCTAGTTGTAGCCACATCAGAGGAACTAGGAATCATATTTCAGAGTCTTCAAACTCGTATGTCAAAATATTTTATGTCACCACATTAACCGATTAGAACTTGAAAATTTCTGAGCAGCAAATGTAAGTCGAATGTCCATGACATAAACACCACCCGACTTATTTCCAACATCAATCGTCTTCTCACTCGCCAGATCCTAAAAGACACGATGAGAAGAAAACAAGGTAATAGAGCAATTCAATTGTTTAGTTAAAACTACTTACATAAAACAAGTTGGTAGGAAATGAATGAACAATTATAACCGATTTGAGGGAGATAGTAGACGAGATTGGAATAATTCCTTTACTAAGTCACTGATGCAGAATGTCCATCTGCAAGCCTAACACTGCCAGATGAAGGAAAGACAGAAGTAATCCCATAGTAGATCCTGTCATATGTTCATAAGCTCCAGAGTCAATGATCTGGGATGAGTGCGGCTTCATAGTTCATAGAGGTAGTTTGGGAATGAGCGTGTTACGGGGGGGGGGGGGCATGCCACTTGGGCACTCCGGCATTGGGAGGCAACCGTGCAACGTCGGGGGCCCACAACTTCTTCTGATGCCCCACCAACCACTGGCCCTCATCTGACCCGATTGGTGGAGTAGCGGAACCAACCGTGGGCCCCCAAGGTTGCCCGGTTGCCTTCCGACGCCAAAGTGCCAGAGTGGCATGGCCCCTCGTAACAGAGCTGAAGTACCAGACATATCTTTAATAGGGGGTCTTCCAACGTTGGCCTTCATGGCATTTATCTCTCTAATTAGGCTCTTATTTTCCGCGATATGGTGACCTTTATTGTCCAAGGTACCATGCATAGCAATTTGGGATTTAGGATATCTCTCATCAGTACCACGAGTCCATCCCGGTGGGACCAAGTTGGGATGTATGTCCTAACACTTCTTCCCTATATCTCTTCTTCCCATAGTGAGGACACTTCATCTTACTCTTGTCTTCTTGTTTCACGTTTCTAGTGTTCCACTTTCTTTGTTCAACTATAAGGACATATTTTTATTTTTCATGCCCTACATTTACATCAGTATGCAGAGAGTTTATACCATCTAGCTTCTCCCAGAATATAATGGGCAATAGTCTTCAAATCAGGAACATAATTCCTTCATAACATTTGAATTCTTTGAAATTCAAGCTCTGAAGGAAGGCTAAAAAGCATTTTAATGACTCTTCATTGCACAAGTTCGGTTCTGTAGTCCTCGATAGTTTGAATAGCAGAGTATTGGTCAATTTTTGCGCACTTGTTCAGTTTACTACAATACTCCCCGAAGTCATTCATATTCATGTTTATGTGCTCTGTTTGAAGTTGAAGATCCTTGCCAAGTTCTTTCTTTTGAATAATTCCGCTCAATTAACTCCCATGTTTCTTTAGTGGTTTGACAGGATAAGAATTGATTTGCAATAATGGTTTCCATAGAGTCGACAAACCATTTGATAACGACGAGGTTCTCACCTTCCCATTCCACATAAGAAAGGTTAGTCTTGTTGGTAGCAGAATTGGATTCAGTGATAAATCCAAGGCTTTGACGGTTCCCAATAAATATCCTCATTGATTGAGCTCATAAGAGGTACTTCCTACCATTCAATTTGATGTGAGTCATGCCATGAGATAAATCCACATTCAAATTTTTTCCACCATAGTATTTAGTTTGATCAATTTCCCCTTCAGGGACAAACATTCTTCCATTTGTCTCCCATCTGAAGGTGGACAAGACCTCCAAATTTAAGAAAGAGATGGCCCGGTATCAAAATTTTTTTGAAAGACTTTGAAGGAGTTCACTGCTATTCTCAGAAGTTGGGAAGCAGCTATCCAGAAAGATTATGAGAAGCAATATTCTTCACTTGAAGATGATGGATCTGGTATGGAGCAGCACCTGCATCGTGACAGAACTGAAATAACAACAGATGCTGGGAGCAGCAGCACAAAAAAAACAGCCTTAGGAAGCGGACTATAACAAAGCAACGACGACAGGAACAAGTGGTCGATCGATATGGACAGATGTACCTATCTAGGGGCAGAAATTGTCGGCGGTAAAGAACCTTTGGAGAAAATGAGCGCCAAGAATGACAAGCGGACAAACATTTGAATTGATGTAGGGAACGGACATAGTAGTTGTTTGAGACGTCAAAGGCGAACAAACCTTTAGGCCGAGGTCGTAGAAACCAAGAGAGCTGTCCTGAAAAAAAAACGATGCTGATCGAAGGATTCACCGCTCTGATACCATGTTGGAGAGAACACCTAAAGTTTTATCATTTTTGTTCCACTTCCCCATAGCCACTCAGAAGAAAATAAAAATAAACTCTAGCCACTTCTTGAGTTGTGGTCACCTCCCGGTGAGCCCAAGGAGGTTGCTTTTTAACACTAAATCTATACTTTTACTTCCTATACTTATATGATAAAGCTGCCTTTCAGGAAAGAAACGTAAACTTGCACCCAATATCCTAACCCTAGTTGTCCCCTTTCACATATTATCTATTTGATATAAAGAGTCATTTCCAAATTGGAAGTTGCTGCAATAATAGGAAAACCAGTGGGTTATATATGAATATGCACTTTAAATACTATGCCAAGGACATTATAATGATACAAAGTCGCTTGCACAAGGGTATACTCAAGCTTCTGAAAAAAAATTCTCGTTTAGTAAAAGTGAAGACTGTGTGGGTATTATTGTCTCTATTTTGCACTGTCAACTGGAATCTACTACAATTTGATGTAAAAATATGCCTTTTTGTATGGGCACTTGAAGGAGGAGGTGTTCATATAACCTCTTACATTTGTTATAAGTGTAATGCATTCATGTTGAAGGAAGCAACATATGGCTTCAAGTGATTTCCTAAATCATGATTAAGAGATTCACTAAAGTTGTGTTAGTAATATAAGGAACAAGCAAAGTAGGCAATTGCAATTTTAAATGCTGAAGTAAGAGTTCAAAGCTGTCTCAAAATATTTATGAAGTTTTGTGGCTTAAGATTATACTTGGTAATCTTAAAATCAAGTATGATCGATCCAGGAATCTATATTGTGATAATTTTTGCAAACAATGTTACTTCCTACCCAACATGCATAATTACTTTAAAACGCATTGAACTACATAAGCATTTCATAAAGGAAAAAAACATAGACAGTTGCTTGATTAACAAACCTTACTTTCCTTCAAGTGAGGGATTCGCATAGAAGGGACTACCTGCTTCAATGCTTTAAGAGATTACTTGCGTGATTGGAAAGAGAAAAAAAAATCACTTATTAGCTTGATGGTTTGTGTAGGAGACTAGAAATGTGGAATTAATGTAGAATTTTTAAATAACTCTCTCCTGTTTTTTGGAACGTGCAATAAGTAGACACAAACACACACTCTCTCTCACGCGCGCATGCGCCTCCCCCATTCACTCCCCACGCATGTTCTCTCTTTTGCGCCCACTCTCATTCTCATGCCCGCTCTCGGTCTCACCCTCTCCATCTCCATCCCCCTCTCCTGCTCTCGCACTCTCACTCTCTTGCAAGCGGGGAAATACTGATCCTGAAGATTCAGATTCCTTCTATTATTGGGGTGGGATTTTCATCTTTCTATCAATAGATATTTATTTTACTGAGATATGAAGGACTATTAGAGGTGAAAGCCTTTTCCATCGTTATAATATTCTAGAGAGAAATTTTATTATTCCTTTTTCTCATTTTAAATTGTTAAATTAACCACCGCATTCATTTTCCATTCCAAAACCCGGGTCAAAGATAGGAGAGGCGGGACATATTATAAATGTTAGTGGACCGACTGGGTAAGCAATGCATGACTAATCATGGCATGTGATTTTTTTAGTTTTAATTTTTTTTTGTTCATGCTGGACCGCCCAACACACCCCCTCAACGTTAGTGGACCGACTGGGTAAGCAATGCATGACTAATCATGGCATGTGATTTTTTTAGTTTTAATTTTTTTTTGTTCATGCAATCATGCTGGACCGCCCAACACCCCCCCTCAACGTGAACCCTTCTTTGATACCATGGTAAATTAACCACCGCACCCATTTTCCATTCCAAAACCCGGGTCAAAGATAGGAGAGGCGGGGCATATTATAAATGTTAGTGGGCCGACTAGATAGGCAATGTGGGACTAATCATGACATGCCATTTTTTTAGTTTTAGTTTTTTTTGGTTCATGCTGGACCGCCCAACATAAATAAATCCAAGGGAGGGTTAATTTGTCTAGCAGTCATATTACTGCGCTTAATGATAAGTAATTGTTGTTTGCTTTAGTATTATCCACTTCTGCTCTCTAGTTTTACATTACCAGTATAGGCACATTTGGTTTGTGTGATTATACAAAAAATCCCTATCTTTTGATGAGCACTGATTTCCTTGTTCAGCGGTTGCTTCATCAGAATCTGTTTATACCTATTAATAAGTGAAGAAAGTATCAATTGAGCATATTTTTGACAGCTCATTATGGCATGAGTTTGAAATTATGATTTAAAAATGGAGCTGTGGGCGCAACTGTGACTGAAATTACGAGCCACTGTGGCTAGCGTTTCTGTCCTAAAACTTCATTTTTGGGGTACGGGAGTTCGTGTCCGCCCACACCTGGATGATTGTGGTGGCATTTTGATCCTTAACGCTATTTTGGAGCGATGGATGGCCACAACTACACAAATACTAACTTGTCACCACTGTGTCTGCAATCACCACCACACATTTGGTTCTTGTCCTTTGGATTGAAAGTTTACCGTTTAACTTAATTTTCTGGTTAGTAATGAGCTCAAAAACTCAGTTGTGTACTCCATATTGTTAGCTACTTTATAAGATCATTGACTGAATCAAAAAATATTTCTCACTGCAATACTTTTTGCATCAGGTCGGAAAAACTCGGTAAAAAATGCTTGCTGTGCCAAACCATGGAGACAATGCTCTGGCCATGCCAAGACCAAGGCTGGGGTCCGAACTGGCCATCCATGCCCCGTTCCCTCCCGGAAAACACCGCACCTCTAGCCTCGAATCTCCCATCATGCTCCTCACCGGCCACCAGAGCGCCATCTACACGATGAAGTTCAACCCAGCCGGGACCGTGGTCGCTTCCGGATCCCACGACAAGGACATCTTCCTGTGGCACGTGCGCGGCGACTGCAAGAACTTCATGGTCCTCCACGGACACAAAAATGCGATTCTCGATCTCCAGTGGACCTCCGACGGCTCTCAGGTGATCTCCGCGAGTCCGGACAAGACGCTCCGAGCCTGGGACGTCGAGACCGGAAAGCAGGTAAAGAAGATGGCCGAGCACTCCTCGTTCGTTAACTCTTGCTCTTCTTCCCGCCGGGGACCGCCGCTTGTCGTCAGCGGTTCTGATGATGGCACTGCGAAACTGTGGGATCTCCGGCAGCACGGCGCTGTCCAGACATTTCCAGACAAGTACCAGATCACCGCCGTGAGCTTCTCCGATGCGTCCGACAAGATATTCTCAGGCGGGCTGGACAACGATGTGAAGGTGTGGGACCTGCGGAGGAACGAGGTCACCATGACCCTCCAGGGGCACGGCGACATGATCACCGGCATGCAGCTGAGCCCGGACGGGTCCTACCTGCTCACCAATGGGATGGACTGCACACTGCGGATATGGGACATGAGGCCGTACGCCCCCCAGAACCGGTGCGTGAAGATATTCTCCGGGCACCAGCACAACTTTGAGAAGAACCTCCTCAAGTGCGGGTGGTCGCCGGACGGGAGCAAGGTCACCGCCGGGAGCTCCGACCGGATGGTTTATATTTGGGACACGACATCAAGGAGGATTATATACAAACTTCCGGGGCACAACGGCTCGGTTAATGAGACGGCTTTTCACCCCGGCGAGCCTATCATCGGCTCTTGCAGCAGTGACAAGCAGATCTATCTGGGGGAGCTTTGAATGAGGGGATTGGTTTCAAGTTTTCAATCCAGAAGGTATCTCCAAAACATTTTGACTCCAACTTTTTTTTTGTTTTGTCTCTGTGATTCCATATCTTAGCTTCTGAAACCATGTATGTTGTCTTTGTATTTGTTTTAGTTGATGAGCTCATTCTGGTTGAATTTGGTGTAGATACACACATATCTATACTATTTAAACGTGAATAGTTTTGTGCCGACCATACAAGTAGCATTGTTTTCCAATTTTACCCCGTCATGCTTTTAAAAGATTGTACTCTTTAAATTGCAAAAAACTCCCTTGTAAGTTTACATTTCATAATATTCATGCACTAAAAGATCCTTCTAAATATTTACTTCAAGGGGGTATATTCGTGCATGAATGTTATGAAATGTAAACTTACATGGAAGGTTTTTGAAATTTCAAAAGTAAGAGGGGCACACACACACACACACACACACACACACACACACACACACACACACACACACACACACACACACACATATAGGGTTATTTACTGGGAGCTCCCCCGAGAGTTTGCATAATTACAGGTTGCACTCATCTATCTTTCAAATTTACGTTTATCTGTCCAAGTTTTCTCAGTTTACAAAAATGTCCCTTCTATTAGAAATATGGATGAAAAATAATAAAAGAAGCCAAATTATTTTATGGTATTTCAATTTTATCTTCTTATAATTGATTCTAAATTCATTACAAAGGGGAAAATGTAATGCACCATTTTGAATGTAGAGTCATTACAAAGGTTGAAATTGAATATCTTAAAAAAATTTGGTGGGGTCGGCTATATGGATTCTTTGTCGCCATTGTGCCCTATCTTTTGTCATATTCTCACTAATGCCCAAGTACATCATGTCTTTTCTTATAGTTTCATTTCAAGTCTTAATTGGTCAACCCCTCCCTCGTTTAACATGCCTAGTGACTAAACTCTCACAATGCCTAACAAGTGCCTCTAATGGTCTCCTTTGTACGTGTCCACACATCCACCTATGCATTCTCATCTCCGTAACTCCCATTTTTGCTTATGTACACAATTCACTGCCCAACACTCAGAACCTTAGTACATCAGTTGTCTAATTGCTGTACGGTAAAATTTGCTCTTAAGTTTTAATGGTACTTTACGATCACATAAGATTCCTGACACGGCTCTCCACTTTAACTAACCCGCTTGGATTCTATGTGTCACATCTTTATCAATACCTCCGTCTTTTTGAACTATTGATCCAAGATATTTAAAACATTCACTATGGGAAATATCTTGATCACCCAACTTAATAACGAAGTCGTCTGTCCTTCTTGTACTGCTAAATTTAAGCTCCATATACTCCGTCTTTGCCATGCTCAACCTAAAACCCTTCTTTTTTAAAGTATCTTGCAAACATTCACTACGGTGAATGAAAGACTAGGGCGTAGCTAGCCAAGGCCGGGGAAGAATTGACAGGATCCAACGAGAGATGAAAGAGGGTCGTAGAGGAGCTCGTCGTACTTCGTAAATTAGAAACTATGCGAGTGACTTTCGAAGTAAGCCCGCTTCGCCATCGTTCCCCCCTAACATTGTCTTATGGCGTCTGGACGTCTCCCTTTGGCTACCCGAGGTTGCCAAGGTCCGCCTCGCCGAGGATATCTTGTTTGCTGGGAAGAACAAAGGTCTGCATGGCGAGCAGGATACCCTCTGTCTGGAACTCGCGACAACGAGGTCGCGAACCCCTACCATGCCCGCCTCGGATGTCTCCTTAAAGGAGCCTGTGGGCCTCCCGCCGATCTGCACTCGATGTAGTGGCACTTTGTGAACGATGGCGGCGAGTTGATACTCTCTAATGGGGATGCTACGTGACGAGGGCGATCCGCTAACAGTGGAAACAATTTTGCCGGAGATGTTCGATCCCGCTCTGTGGGCCGAGCCGAGCCTAGATTTTGATTGGAATCTGGACTCGCCCTCCCGAATTCGGAGAACTCTCCCGATGGAGCGTGATCGTCGTTTGAGTCTTGGGATTAAGGTGGCAAGTCGGGCGGCGACGCGAGCCTGAATTCCCCAGCTAGTGACCTTTCATTTCTTTTTTATAACTTATAACTTTCTTTGTTATTTTTTGAACATGTAATCGACAATTTTACCGCATGAACAAAGAGATTTTTGACTCATTATATATATAAATATTTTTATGTCTCTGTATGCTCTTCTGTCAAAATTTTGGCACTCGCTTCTGTGATGGTTAATTCAGCCTCGAGGTTAGGTTAGTGAATTCGCTTACTCCTCCAAAATGCGACCTCTATGGGATGCCTTAGACATTGACACCCTTTTACATTCGATGATAGGTCGGGGAGAGCTCGCTCTCTACCCCACTCGCGCGAGAGTGGCAATACCCTTGTACTTGCCCTGCTCGCCAAATAACTTGGCAAATTGTAATTTTCCTTATTTTTCTTAACATGAACCCCTCGTCGCAAAGATGATTCCTCCCCAGAGTCTTTCATTCATTTTCACTTTTCAATTCCCCCCTTTTCCGGCGAGTGAGCCAACCTTGCCGGCTAATAACTTTCTCCCTGCCACCCGAGCGACCTACCTGCCCTGCCGGCTTATGAGGGCCCGGTCAACGGGGTCCCAAACGAGGGTATTCTGGTTCAGACTCGATCTTGTCTCAACCTTCCGCCCGAGCGACCTGCCTGCCCTGCCGGCTTGTGAGAGCCCGGTCAGCGGGGCCCCATCGAGGGTTTAACGCAATCCGAAGAACTATTTTCTGCTTTGTCTCCTGAGTGGTCAACCTGTCATGCTTGCTTGTGAGAGTTCGATCAACAGAACCATCTCGGGGGAGACACATGTCTGCCTTTCATTATGTCTAACACCGAGGAGACGGGATATCATGACAAACATAAGCAAGAGGGCTAGGTTGAATTAAGTAGTGACTAAAATGAAAGAGCTCACATACTTTACCTTACATGATCCACGATGACTGTATTTGTCGAGGTGAGTTATGACCAATGACCCTTTGAGTCTTTGTTGTGAGACAAGAGCTGTTGAATAAGATCATCCTGAGTATGAACACCCATCACGAGCAAGCACTTACCGAATATAAGATTCGTAACGAACCCCGTAGAGATGGGTTGTTGGGTATGTCGTTGCTAGTTGGGAATGTGTAAATAGAAGTCACCCATTTTGAGCACGCCTGAGTTGGAGCTTGCTTGAACTGGCGCTCGCTTAAGCTGACACTCGCTTAGCTGACACTCCCCTAGCTGGCTCTCACCCAGCTGGCACTCGCCCAGCTGGCACTCACCCAGCTGACACTCACCTAGCTGACACTCACCCAGCTGGCACTCGCCTAAGCTGACACTTGCCCAGAGATGGCACTCACCCAGCTGACACTCGCCTAAGCTGACACTCGCCTAAGCTGACACTCGCCTAAGCTGACACTCGCCTAAGCTAACACTCACCCAGCTGACACTCGCCTAAGCTGACACTCAACTAGCTGGCACTTGCCTTAGCTGGCACTTGCCCGGAGCTGACACTGACCCAGCTGGCACTCGCCTAAGCTGGCACTCACCCAGCCGACACTCGCCTAAGCTTGCACTCACCCAGCCGACACTCGCCCAAGCTCGCACTCACCCAGCTGGCACTCGCCCTAAGCTGGAGCTCGACTCACTTCCCCCTCATTATGGCTCGTCATGAAGTCTTGCACTAACGTTTCATCCTCCGATCACGGTCCATGCTCACCGCACCATAATGTTGGAACCAAGATTTTTGGTCCCTGTGTTCCGACCCGGAGGTGACCAAAGTTTACTGGTCTAATGGTCGATCCAGATGATACATGACGAGGGTAGGTCAACGAGCACAAAGAAATTCCTGAATCGTAAGGGTGAAAAACTAAGAACAGACCCTCGAGTTGCAGCGAGGAGGTCCCGCCACACACCCAGAAGATCGAAGAGAGCTTCCCCTCCCAACCCAATGCTTAACTGTTCACCTTGGAGGGCACTTGAGAGTACTCAACCTGTCCACCCGGAAGCCACAATGAGTGGGGAGTTCGAGCCCTCAACCTGTCCACCCGAAAATCACAATAAACAGGGAGCTGGAGCTCTCAACCTGTCCACCCGGAAACCACGGTGAACAGGGAGCTGGAGCTCTTGCCACCAGAGCTAGCCAAATGAGAGAGAAGCCGAGAAGAGGTCTTCTCCAAATGTGCATTTGGGGGTCTATTTATAGTTTTCTTGAGATGGTCTGCCAATAGCGAGATCCCGCCTTTTGGTTACTGTTAAAACGTAGCCCAAAGTGGTCTGCCAACAACGAAACTCCGCTGTTTGAAGGGGCTATTAGCATGCCCTGACGGCCTGACGAGTGCTCCCAACGATTGTTTAGGATCTCGACGAATTGCGGGTTACATACCGGCGACCTGACGAGCCGGATGCTGCTGAGGTCAGACTGACGAGCCGGATGTTACTGAGGTCAGACTGACGAGTCGAATGCTGCCAGATCAGGCTGACCTTGCGACCCGGCGAATAGGGGTGAGCATGAAAAACCGCAAACCGCAAAAACCGCCCGCACCGCAAAAACCGCACAGATTTGTAAACCGCACCGCGTAGTTTAGGTGCGGTGCGGTTTTGAACTTTTACAAGCCGAGCGCGGTTCGGTACGGTGCAGTTTTTGGATTTTGAAAACCGCTAAAACCGCACCGCACCGAATATTTTGTGTATTTAATTTTTTATAATTATGTGACGTCACATTTAAGTATATTAAGTAAAGGAGATAAATTGCGAAATAGAAAGAGTGATGCATGTGCACTTACCCTTTCTTAGAGGAAGATTAAGATCATACATGATATTATCATGCCAAGAAGTGGTGGAGAATCAACAATATCAACACTTGGTGGAGGTGGATAATGTGGATAATCATCCTCGATTTTTATACAATAAGTACAAACCATAATATGTTACTTTGATATTGTCATGAGAGTTGAGAATTCGTCAAGAGTCACAGTAGTAACAGTGATTTGATCAAAGAACTGTTTGATCGAGATAAACTACAAGAGAAAATTCGATGAGTGTTGTGAAATTAATTGTGTTGTTCGACATCAAGGCTAGAGAGAATAATGTAGAAAAAGAAAAATCTTCATCAAAAGCAATCAAAGGAATGACCTTCAATGAACTTAATGAAATCTGAGATAAAATACTAAAATAGCATGATCGTTTTAAAAAGGTACATCTGTAGTAGTAGAAAATCTGTTTCTCTATAAATAGAACGCTCAACTTGACGCTACTGAGTGCGATGCTTACCTGTAGTCTATGTAAAATACATGTAAAAACCGCACCGAAACCGCAACCGCACCGCAAAAAACCGCACCGAACCGAAACCGCACCGCATAATTTCGGTGCGGTGCGGTTTTGCTCGGGCAAAAACCGAGCCCTTACGGTGCAGTTGCGGTTTGGGCCAAAATCGCACCAAACCGCACCGTGCACACCCCTACCGGCGAATTGGTCTCATAAGGGGCCTTCCTTAGGCAATTCAGATCTCGACAAGTACGGGGTTGCACGACAGTGTTAAGTGTCCCCATTAGAATCCCACGATTGAAATTGTAGGACTGGGGTTTCAATTTTGCTGTTAGGTCTAATTCAAAATTGGAATTGAAAAAATTGAGATATGTGAATTTTGAAATTTTCTTTTTCATGATATTAAATTTAGAGCAGTCTTAACAAATTTACACCCAAAACAATTTCATGAAGGCTCCATTTGGCATGGTTTTGGCGGCCATGAACATGGGGGTTAAATTGTCCTTCGTTAATGCCCGCCTAAGAAACTGTCCGCTTTTATGTTCAAACCGATGATGTTTGTTAGGAGATCCTTAACGAATGACGGTTCAACGCATGCGTTTATGACCGCCACCACCGTGCCAAACGGAGCCGAAGTTAATTTGTGGGCTCGCAAATTAGGTTTTTTTTCATAGCTGTTGCTTAGATATGGAGATGGAGAACACCTAGAAGTGCATTCAGTAGAGCGGGCAAGGAAACCTTCAACATTGCAATACAAGTCTAGATCAATGGATCGATCTCGCCGGGACTAAATTTCACAGTATATTTCAGGGGGAAAAACAAACGAGTCTGCGATCCAACGTTAATTGTAAGTATTTGGTCAATGATGTAGCTGCGAACAATCGATGAAGAAGCAGTGACCGCTCGGTCACCTGTTTCGATCGACCGTGGAGAAGCTTCGGTTTCTTTGGGTCTTAGCTTTTGAACGTAAGAGATTGGGAGGAGAGGCTCGATGAGAGGAAGGTTTAGTAAGGAATTCCGTTCTAATGCGGTAAGCATTCAGAACTTGTCTATTTAACCCACGAAGAATTCAGTTGGAGTTGGACTTCGAGAGAACCGGATGGAGCGGATGAAGATGTAGTCGTAGCCGCGCACACTCCCTTTGTTTTCTAAGCTAAAGAAAGGCCCAACAAATAAATGCGGGAAGTATGGTGGAAATAAGAGGGATGGGAGCAGTGGCGGATCCAGAAAATTAATAATGGGGGTGCATAATTTTTTTTTTGAATGTGTCACTGGGTTATAAAAATTTTAATATGGGTCAGTCATCAACATCCTTCAAAATAAAATTTGAACATTTTCATCTTATCGGAATTGTTTCTCCCTCATCTGACCACTGTTTTTGATGTATAAGTAGTCAAAATTCATTGCCTTGATGAGAGAAATTCAAATACACTAAACATTTTGAAAAATAATGGGGGAGGGGGGCAGTGTCCCTGGGCCCCCCTCTGGATCGGCCCATGGATGGGAGGTGATTGTTTCCTAAGATAGCGAGTAATACTCATGAGCCCTCTTAAAATAGTGGCCGGGTTGATATTCTTCTTTGATATGAATGATAGTGCACGAAACTCTCCGTGCGGTCCCGATAGTACCCCGGTTACTATAAACCTCAACAAGGCAGGGCGCTCCTCGCCTTTTTCGAGATTGTCTGCATGAGTATTTCCTCATCGCAAATGAAATGGAAGAAGAAGAGGTGTGGAGGAAGAAATCTCTTTGACCGATGCAAACGCGCCCCGTTACTAATGCATGTATTGTTCATTGGGTAAGTTTTCTATATAATAATTTAGACGAGACAATGAATACTTAAAAAGTATAGACTAATGGAGATATTTTGTCTTGTGTGGATGTCACCAATGGCTCCCGTTCATAGACACGCAGGCACATACACACAAGTAAATGACATTCAAAGGCGGCGATAAGGAAAATAAGTGCAATGATGCACAGTAAAGTTTCGTCGAGAGACACTCTCTTCGGCGGCGGAATAACGGGGAAGTACAAAAGGTGCCTCCGGGCTTTAAGGCACTAATTTAGACCAAGCCAATATGATGGACAATACAACATTCAACAACAACAATGGCTAGGAAAAATGGCTATGAAAAAACCCAATTCAACTGGAATAATGCCTAAAATTCATTTGAAGATGATTCTTCAAAGGGAATTGACAAGGTTGTACATTTGTGATAAAACTTAATGTTTAAAAAAATATTTAAAATAATATTAATTTAATGATGAAATATAGTTTAATGCATTATTATATTTATTATATGCGTTTTTTATCAATACACTAACACGTCACTTTGTTTGATCTAATTTATATTCATCTATGAACAACACTTAACCTTTATCCCACTAAAGTAGGGTCGGCTATATGGATCATTTGTTGTCATTGTCATTGTGTCATATTTTTTGTCATAATCTCACTAATGCATAAGTACATCAAAACTTGGATGAGTGTGTCCACGAAGTTTGGATTGGAGCGTCCACAAATCTTGGATGAGCGTCCACGAAAAATGATAAGCCCTTGAAGCTTTCAAGTGCCTTCACGCGAGCATCCGCAAGAGCGCTTTTCAGTACCTTCTTCCAAGCTCACAAAATCGTCCAAACGAGCGTCGGGCGTTGTGCACGTTAGAGAAGGAGCAGAGCGAGTTCCAAGAGGAGAAACGATATAAGTTCTACATTCTTGTCGGGCTGAATTATGAGTCTGCGAATGACGTCGCTCCATTTCGATCAAAATCTTTCTTGTTTGACTTAGAAAATTCAGACGAACCCCATCAGTTAAAAGACTATAAATTTTACTTTAAATAAAAACCCGTAAATGTGAGAATAATTCAAACTTAAATTTTTTCTAAAGATTTATTCGAACTTAATTTAATTATATTTTACAACTATATTAATTATTAAACAAAATTAACTCCTACATTTCCGTTAATAATTTGTTTCGGCGGAAGGACCAGCTGTCCTTTTCTCCAAACAAAAATAGCAACTTAGCTGCTTCGATCCCCTGCAACAGCTTGTTGCTCGCGCATGCGTCAACTTATTCTAGACCGTCACACTCATCAACCAAAACCATCATAAGAGGTATTGGGTCCCCCCCCCCCTCAAATCCTAGGATCCCGATCCTTTGGAGTTCAGGAGGAACTCCACCGATCCAACGGGCGAAAACTTCTGAACTCCATCAATCGTATGGATAAAAAAATTTCGGCACTAAAAGACAAAAAAACGTAAAGTAAAATAATTTTAAATCTAAAAAACACGTGGGTTCTCGCGCGTTGGATTGAAATCCAACGCGCGAGATCTTACCAACTCCGCCCTGGAATTTGTCCGTACAAACTCCTGGGAATCCGGATTCCAAACCCTAAAACCCCCTCCTCACTTTGTTACATACCAACATCCTCTAGGTTTCATGTTGTTCTAAAAGGCAGCTCTAGGCAGAGGCGGACCTACGTTTAGGCACATCCGGGCACATGCCCGGATTGAAATTCTTACAAAAAAACATTGGAGGTCCGCTCATTTGGCTCGTTTTCTCACTTTTCGCCTCCCTTCAATGCCCAAACTAGCGGCTCTCACATGCTTACAAATCAAACGTCATCCTCTAGTGTATACGACGTGCGCCAAACTCAATAATTTCGTTCCGTGCATCGGATAAAAGAAAATTGCAGTCTGGTGTTGCATTCATTTGTTGTGGTTGATGTTGGTGTCTAAGATTTTGTCTGTGGCATGGGATAAACAAACCCTAAGACTGTTGAAAAAAAAAATACTCATTTCAAAAATGAGTTTTCATGCCTTAAAAAGAAAACATCAAACCTTCACAAAAAAAAAAAAGTTAAAAAGAGCTCTTACATGCGTGAGCTTGTCAACTTTTCTTGGCCTTCTTAGCTGGCTGGCGAGCGGAGCGGGAGGGAGTGAAAGATGTCTTAGGCTATGTTTGGCGGGGCGTTTTGAGAGCAGCACACCGCTTTTTACTCAACCAGTAAACCGCCCAGTCAAACAAAGATTTCACAGGCAGAAGTGCAAACAGCCGCCGCGTCAAATCATGAAAATTTTAGCGATTTGGAGTCGTGAATAAAATTTAAGGACCCCAAAATCACGGAAATGGCGGAGATGACGTTTCTTCTCGTGCAACAAGCTGGGCGTTGCTTTCTTCCTCCAGATCCACCGGAGGAGCCTCGTTCTCCTTGTTTCTTCTTCCACCAGAGGCTGTGCATTGCTTTCTTCGTCCAGATCCGCCGGAGGAGCCTCGTTCTTCTTGTTTCTTCTTACGGCAGAGGTTGGGCGTTGTTTTTTTCCTTCTAGGTCCGCCGGAGGAGCCTCGAGATCTTGTCTCTTTACTTCAATTCGTTGCTTTTGGTTGAATGTGATGACAACAAGAATCTATAATCTAGCCTCATTTGATATGAAAGATCCTCCATAACTTTTTCTTAATCTTGGTCCATATTTTAGAGATCTTAAATTAAGAGAATCATGAAAAAAAAATTAGTCAAATATTGCATATCATTAATGTCTTTTATTATTTTTCGACTCGAAATAAAAAAAATGTACTCCACATCGCACAGCTATTTTCTCAAACAGCTTAAATAGTTTTTTCGATTGAAACAACACTACAACATTATTCTTTCAAATAGTTTCACAGATTCTGCTACCACTCTGAAAAATTGTTGATTATTCGACATTGCTTCTCCAGGCGCTGCAGCTGAGCCTTACTGAGAGGAAGAGTATTCGGATAGGTAGTTGGAAGACGTGAGAAAAAAATTGGACTTGGTTTGTGAATCAAGATTTTGAGAACCTAAAGTGAACCCTAAACTCAAAAAATATGGGTGCACAACCCCGTATTTATCGAGTGGGCCCAGCCAGCCCGAAGGCAGGGATCAAGTGCTCAGTTTCGTCAAGCACTCGCTGTTTGTCTAGTGTAGTAATATGCAAGCAGAGCTTGCGAGTTGATGTCTCGCCCGTAGGCGAGAGGCAGGGTGGCGAGTGGCTTCACAGGGTACTCGCCGGCCAGGTAAGTGGCGATAGCTCAATCTCATCAGGTACTCGTCGCCTAGGCGAGTGGGCGGAGGTGCCGACTCGCTATTGGTGTATATTTGTTTCTATTTTCCATCTTTCTGATAATTCATTTCCGGTCTATCGTTAGCCTCTCCAAACAACGGAGTTTCGCAGTTGGCAGAGCACTTTGAGCTGCATTTAACAGTAATTAGAAGACAGGATCTTGCTATTGGCAGGCCATCCCGAGAAAACTATAAATAGACCATCAAAGACACCTTTGGAGAGAACCTCTTTGAGTTCTCCTCTCCCCTGACTAGCTTTGGTTGGCAGAAGCTTCAGCTCATCATTCACCGTGGTTTCCGGGTGGGTGGTCAGAAGTTCCCTTGGCTCTCCAAAGGTGCCCGGTCCAGCATTGGTTTGGGAGGGGGAGCAATCCAAGATCTTCCGGGTGTGTGGCGGGACCTCCTCGCTGCGGCTCGGAGTTTGTTTGAGATCGTTCTGATGGGAAGGTTTCCGAACTCTGAAGTCCACAGCCGAGACACTAATTCAAGAGAAGCAAAGACGAGCTACACCGTAGGTCCGAACTCCTCGTTGAACCGTGATTTCCGGATTCAACAGAATGATCTAACGATAGCCATACTCGGTATGCAGATATGAATTCCCTTTGTGTGTGTGTGTGAAAAGGTTCCAGTGCATCCAAGGCTGATTCTTATGTATGTGATACAAAATTATTAATTAATTTAATTTATTTATTTGTTAGAACAAACTCATTAATAACCCGTTACTGATGTGTCTATTTAGGGCCCGACTCTACGATGAAGATATTATATATATTAATTCCATACTCGATAGAGTAGATGCAGAATACTTTGAGCAAAGCCGCCCTAACAACGGTTGGAATACGAGGGAAAAAAATTAGAGCTTGGTTGGTGAATAGTCGTTCTACATAGTTGGCTACATAGTTGGCTACATAGTTGGCTACATTCATTTAGTTGCAAGTTGCAGACTTGCAGTAGTTGTCGGAAATTGTCGTGTTGCTGAGGTGGCAACATGAGACACGTAGACCTCAAGTTATTGATATGACTCTCATCTCCGTGACACAAAACGACGACGGTCGTTGTTGACCATTTTCACATACGCCTATATATATATAATTATATATATTAATTAATATTTAATTAAATCACTTTATTCAGCTTTTTTTGCTAATTATTTGTTTTTTTAAAAAAATTCTAAGAAATATATAATGCCAAGGAGTCGGTGGCACGTCAATGTTTTAGGACTTGATGAGGTCTGAATATAAAACTGAACTAATTGTCTAATTTACATATTTAATTTAAAGTATTGCTATATTTAAATAAATACTTTGAATTGAAGTTTTGATTTTTCACAAATATATTTTTTGAGTACTTTTTGCTAATTATTTCATGTGAATTTATTATTTTGTAGCTAGGTATTCATTTTTGGAACATATATTGAAATTATGGGTTGAAATGGGATCAACTTGATCAAATTTTAAGTTGGTTTAGGACGGCCTTAGTTGCTAGTCGGTTCTAGATTCATACGGGTGGTACTAGGGTTTCGATCCGACTCAAAATTTATATGGAATTTGCGCTCAAAGTCGGTTTAAGCTTTAATCAGACTTAGGGATTGCGAATCTATATATGACATTGCATGGGGATCCGTGATCGCGACATTGCCCTGGCACCACGATGACATTCATGCTGCTTGCAAACTCTCGTGTGTTGTGCTTCAACTGTCGCTCGATTTTGCCGTGTTCATGGGAGTTTGCGAGCGGCGAGAGCGCCAGGGCAATATCGTGGTCGATCGGGATACTGTCGTGCGGGGGCACGGGGCCCCGTGCACTGTAACATTCATAATATAGTTTTTTTTAGTTCATGCGTGATTTATCCATCGTCGGATCTTATAGATCAATAAGACGTTGGATAGATTTTGTCGAGTTAATCGATACAATAGTAAGAACACAACTATCCAATTTTTTGATTGAAATTTATTGTATTGATTTCAATTTAGATTATAAAATCGTGAAATTTCTTTATTAAATTCACTATTTAAACAAACCGAACGGATGCGGATGCTTCGACGGGTGCACTATAGATTGTGGAATTCATGTTTAACTATTTCGAGTTGCAGACACAGAGTTACATTATTCCGCTTATGATATTGCCCCGGCGTGACGACGCTCTCCCTGCTCACAAATTCCTGAGTCTTATATTCCGTTCGTCGCTCATTTTGATTGTGTGCATCGGAATTTGTGAGGGAATGAAAAATTTCTTTTTTTTTATGCAGGCAGTGGATTTTGTCTATATATGAGCAAAAATTTTAAAATATAACTTTTAACATAGTATAAATATATGCATATCTTTACAATATTGAAACAAAAAAAGTTGTAATTGGTAAAACATTAAAATTTTTTAATTATGCCTTCATTTTTATAATTCAATCACTTAGCATATAATATAATCTTTTTCAAAAAATTAATATATAAATATTATTCAAGTAGTTATACTATCCAAAAAATTGAAAGTATCGATGAAAATTCATAAATTTTCTAATAATGCTCTTACACCTATTATGATAGGCTGTTATTAGGCGTGTTAGCCGTCTATTTGAAGAATGTTGTCATTAGACATCAATTTTATTAAAGTTGATTACTTAATATTATATTTATTTTAAGTTATATTAAATAATTGATTGAGCGAAACCCTGAACCTATCATAGTCGAGGTACTGTCGCAATTTGCCGTAGAGACGGAGCTCATATTTTTTTCTTCTTCAAAAAATTAGTGTTTATGGATTTTAGGGCTGGCAGGATGGATTCACTGACATGGGACTTCAACTCACCCTTGTCTTCATTGTCTACTTGTCTCTTGGCTTCACAATAATACACATGTGAATATGATACACATATATTTATTTATTCTTGAATCATTATTTGTTTGGAGAAATTTTTTGGTATGCTTAGTGTATTAAAAAAAGTTTAATAATAATAATAATAAATTTAGAACATTAATGCAGAAATTATTATAATGAACCTATTTATCAAAAATTTAATTATTAAAAACCAATCAAATTTAATAAAATCCGATCATAAAGTGTATTGGCACAGTATTGCACATATTTCTGTTTTTAAATTGTTTTTTTTGGAAAAAATAGATTTAATGAATAAACAATCAATTATGTACAAATAAAATCTTAAAATAATTGTAAAAAATCTACTAATTAATATTCTAAAATTACTTTTTTTAAAAAAAATCTATTTTGATAGATAAAAATACAATTAGGTATGTGCAACATATTATGCATATGATTTGTCCTGCGTACTTATATTTTCAGACAAAACTCTTTCGAACTCTTTCGAATTCACACGCATGCATGCATGATATCTTTCAATCATATATATACTAATATACACCATATTAATAATAATATATTAAAATGTTATTAATTAACAGCCCCATAATGCTAATCCTCTACAATTAATTTTGATGGCCATAGTTTTTTGTAATTAATTATTTACCAACTTCATTGAATTTGTAATGTTGATAATGTTATCTATGCGACGCATTTAACTTAGCTTTTATTTTAGCGTGTTAAAATATTGTTTTGGAAATCTCCGCCATTGGTCAGGGCTAACAGTTAACTCTACGAATTGATAGTTGAGAATGACGAAGGCTACAGACGATTGTCGGAGATCTCACTGCACACCCCGATACCCAGGAGCTTGTCAAATGAGCTCAACCTCCAGAATATGCATAGGTTTTCTGATTTCACGTTGAATTGAAGGAGAGGCAAGAGAGGGAGAAAACCCGATGCCTTTAATTCGATTATACATGAGATCCTTTCCATTTGGTCCCTTTCATGGTGAGGATGAATTCTCATTTATCTAAATGCACAATTTTTTTTATTATATGAAAAATTAAAAAGGATTAGGCCACTTAACTCGTCAAATTAAAGAAAAACCGATCTGAACTGTGAAATGAATAGTATCCACTCGGCTGTATGGCCACCTGATATTTCTTTTTAATTTTTGTCCCAAAAAAGAGCTAATAATTATAGAGAGGTTAGGGTGGGAGTTGCTTCATACACAAGCTTAAAAAAAGGAAAAAATTGAGTGCACGAATTGAAGAGAATAATTGTAGGAATCATAAATATATTAATATTTTTTGTAAATTGGAGAGGGTCTGCTCTCTAATTTAGTTGTTAAGATTTTTTATTTTATTACAATACAGATCAACTTTTAATGATTGAGGGGTCGGTGGCTGGGGATATGCATTGGCAGCTTTATTGGCGTACTTGCTGCATGATACGGAAATTAAATTAAATTTATTTTATTTTGCAAAATTAATTAATATTTTTAAATAAATTTATAAGTACTATTATATGAGAAATATTGAAGGTGATTGTTATTAGCACTGTATTTTTGGATATTCGCACTTTATTTACTCTTAATTTTCCGTGCCTTTTAAAAATACTCCTTGTACATGCATTTTTAGGAAAAGTGTTCAACACGAAAGTTGTAGATCTCGACGAGATCTACAACTTTCGTGTTGAACACGTTTTCTAAAAATGCATGTACAAGGAGTATTTTCAAAAGGCGCGAAATCTTAGCGTATTTTTAGAAATACGCTTTATACATGCATTTTTAGGAAAAGTGTTCAACACGAAAGTTGTAGATCTCGTGGAGATCTACAACTTTCGTGTTGAACACTTTTTCTAAAAATGCATGTACAAGGAGTATTTTCAAAAAGCACGAAAAATTAAGAGTAAATAAAGTGCGAATATCCAAAAGTGCAGTGCTAATAACAGTCGCCATATTGAACTACAACAACAAATATTACATTTATTGAATTGACAAATTGTTACTTGATTAAATTTCTGTGGTTTTGTGTATTATAATATGGACGTTTGTATTGACAGTCTGACTTTGAATATTGACAGCTCGTCAAAACAATAAAAAACTCACAGGTCGCTAATATTAACCCAAAAGCAAACTTCGTTTAAGTGTTCATGAGAAAAATTGGTAAGGAGTTGGGTTTTGTTGTAATCATCACGAATGCCGATAATGCGGTTATATGACATCCCAATTTTTCTCGCATCATTGGCTTTATTGCTTAAGCGTCCATGCGCCCGACACTCACATTGCTTCGCCTTGTCGTCGTGACGACATAGAATATGACCCCAAGGCACAAGTTAAAAAGACCTTCACCTTGGTTCCCCCTATGGTGGGCGAGTTCAGTGTCCGTCTCCCTTGTGCCAAACTCAGCAATGACTTTAGGAGGGGAAGTTTCTACAGACTTCCGAGCGTGTGGCGGAAACTCCTCGTTGTAGCATGTGGGTCTTGTTTGTAGGCTTTCCATAGCTATTCCTTTGCTCGCTACCTTCTTCTCGCCAAGTTTCGCGCGAGGAGACAACAAAACTAGTAAGCTCTCATCACCCCCTAGGTTCGAACGTAGGAACCAATTTTCTCAGTTCCAACATGCACCCCAAGATAAGGGATTTTATCATTCACACCATCATGTTGGAGGATTTTACTATTCACTTCTCATGATAAGATAATTTACTATTCGCTCCCCCATGTGGGAGGATTTTACTATCTACATCTCATGTGTGATATTTTACTATTTGCATTTCCATGTAGGAAAATTTTACTATACAAACCCATGATGGGTGGTTACGAAGATAGTGGGGTGTGAACACGACGGTGCGGAAGTTACCCGACTGAGGTGGTCGCACGACGGTGGTCGGCGACAAAGGTCTGGAGGCGGAGTACGACCAAGTGCCCGGGCGGCGGAGACTGGGAGGGAGAGGCCGACCGGGCGGCGGAGATCGGGAGGCAGAGGACGGCCGGACAGTGGTGTGCGACAAAATGCTTGGTCGGTGTGCGTGCACGACCATGCGTGGTTGTGTGACAAGGCGGGGACGTGCGGCCAGGTGGTGCTATATAGACAGGCGGGGTTGCGGAACCGAGCGAGGACGCACACAGGGTTGTGCGCGACCATGCGGGACCGCACGGTCGAGGCCACATACAAGCCTGGGCCCGACTAGGTGGGGTCGCGGCAGGGTTGCGCAAGACAAATCAGGGCCGTGCGTGGCCCGACCAGGGATGCTCGCTTTCCTAGCAGTCATGGTGGTTTTGCGTTCGTGGGATGAGTGGGGTTAGTGCATATGCGCATACGTTCGTCTTGACGTATGTTTTAAGATCATACAGATTCAGAATCGCGCGAGACTGGGCACGCTGGAACTATGTCGGCAAGCCGGTCGAGGTCGCTTCAAAAAATCTTTGATTCGACCGAACTTATTTTGAAGAATCTCATCAACTAGTTTATTTTTTTGATAACAATCATTACTGATAACCTTCCAAAAAAAAGTTATATAGTTTCTTATTTTTAAGTAATATATGTGATAAATGAGAAGAAACGATTTAAATGAGTATAAATATTCATAAATTCATATTTATTTTATTTTAGGTTAATTAAGTTATTTTGCTTATGTTTTTCTTACTAGAAATGTCGTGAAAATCGAACCGAAGAAATAAAAACAAGACTTATATTTTGGTCGTGCAGTTGTTACAGAAACCTGTTTCAGTTGTTATAATAAGTTTTGTACGGATTTAAAATTCAAATTTCGAATTTTGTGTCAAACTCAAATATGGAAGGATGCATCTATTGGGAGAGGGTTGCTCGTTTTTAAGAGGGGAATCTCATACCTAAAAGGGGACACGAAATTCTTTAGTGAGAGAGAGATTTAAGAGTCATTATCTTAGAGAAAGAGAAGAACAGCTAGAGTTTGGACGCACCAGCAAGAAGAAAGAAGGTTCTAAGTGAGATCTGAACGTAAATTCCTGCAGCGTTTTAAACTTCTAAAAACATATCTAGTAAGATCTTTCATATTGTGTGTTTTCATCCTTCAAGCATGAATTAAATTCTTAGGTCTTTTATGTTGAGAGTACTTTGACTTATTGTGATGTGATGATTGTAGTTTCTCTTTTATGATTGTTTGAAAACATATCTTTGTTGGATTTATGTTTTATTTTTTGAAATTTTAGATCAAGTATTCTACTTCTAACTTACGTGACGAGATTCTAGAGAAGAGTTACGTTATTTTAGGGTTGATTCTTTTATTTTGCGCGGCGAGATTCGAGAGAGGAGGCGTGTAAATCTTTGACCAAAATTTCGTCGTTATACTGCGCTGCAAGATTCGAGAGAGGAGTGACGTAAGTGTAGCTTAAATTTAAATATAGCATAAAGAGAGAAAGAGATTTCATCTTGTGTTAGCAACATTGATTTGAGTGATTTATGTTATTCTCGTTCTACCTAAGTTAGAGATAACTAGGAGAATTAAGGTAAACATATTTCTGAGATCGAGAGATGATGACTTTCACTTTCAAATCGTTGCAGGATAGTAATTAATCATTTCATGTAAGATCACTCTAAAAACTCATCACAATAGGCAAATGAAATCAACGTACGAGACTACTTCTCCAACTTGAAAAAAAGCATATTTTAAATAAACGTTATTTCATTTTTATTATTGCTCTCTTTTAACTGTCAGTAATCTAAATTCACTTTTAATTAATTTGATTGGATTTAAAGAAAAGGTATAGCTAGTACTTGCAAGCGCTAAATTTGTCACTTCTCCGAGAAAACGATTTTTTCTCAATTTATATTACTTGATTCGGCACGTGCACTTGCACTATTACGTAAATCAATTTCAAGCATATCAATTATCTTTGTCTTGCCAAACATACATCTATGATAAATAACCTTTTTTTTACCAAACTCATCGGAGCAAACGAGCCGCGCAAAAAGAAGCGTCAATCTGTTTTTCTATGACCGAAGATACCTACATTATCTTTGATGTGCTCAACAAATTCCAGGGACTACTTTGTAGTTGTAGTTTGATGGTACCCCTTAATTTATAAATAATTATTATAACTTTCGCGCACCGGATCGTAACTTCCGCGCACCGGATCGTAACTCTCGCGCACCGGATCGTAACACTCCCGCACCAAATCGCAACGGCCGCCGCCGCCATCTTTACGGGCGGGCGGCGGCCGGTGGCCGGTGTCCCACGGTCGGCCGCCCCCCTTAGCGGTCGGCCGCCCCCATGCTGCTGGCGGCCGCGGCCGACCGCCCGGGGCAGGCCGCCCCCTTGCGGCCGACGTCCGGGGCCGGCCGCCCCCTTGCGGCCGGCGGCCTCGGCCGGCCGCCTCCTGCGGCCGGCGGCCGGCCGCCTCCTTGCGGGCTGGCCGCCCCCTTGCGGCCAGCGACCGCGGCCGGCCGTCCGGGGTTGGCCGCCTCCTTGCGGCTGGCGGCCGGCCGCCTCCTTGCGGGACGGCCGCCCCCTTGCGGCCGGCGGCCGCAGCCGACCGTCCGGGGTCGGCCGCCTCCTTGCGGCCGGCGGCCGCGGCCGACCGTCCATGGCCGGCCGGCCCCCTTGCGGCCGGCCGCCGCGACCGATCAGTTGTGACCGGCCGCCTCCTTGCGGCCGGCCGCCTCCTCCCTCGGGCGGCCATCGGCCGGCGCGCCTCCTCCGACCACCGCCGTGGGTTGGCTTTTTCTCCACCGTCCGATCATGGTGGACCATCACAGCCCTCCGATCGACACAAGTGATCGTGGCCCTCTGATCTGCGATTAACCACCGTAACCACCGTAACCACCTCGGAAACCCTATATAAGCACCCCTGATAGTTCATTTCAAAGGATCCGGCTTCATTCTCTCCTTCGCTTTCTCTCTCTCTTCGTTCCTACTTTTCCCCAGAGCTTCTCTCTCTACTCGCCTCCTTTTCCCCTCTTTCACTCTCTAACTTGGCAGGTTCTCCTGCGAACGCCGCCGCCCAGAGAAGGAAGGAAGCGAAGTGCCAGTGAAGGCAGCCCTCCTCAGTCTGAGGCATAGAGCGCATGCATCCTGCGACGCGCGAGCCAGAAGAGCAAGCGCTCAAGAAAGACGCACGCCCAAGTGCACGGACTCCTAGGCGGTGGCCTGTCACCCAAGGAGAGCTCTCTTAACTCCCCAGTATTTGTAACGAGGCGCGGCCTGTCGCCCTCGCTTTCTCGTTACAAGAGCGCTGTAACAGAGGCAGATAGTGGAGTTTGGCTGGCACAGACCCGGTCACGTGGTTTTTTCCCCTTTCCGGGGTTTTCCACGTCAAAACTGTGTGTGTACAATTTCTATATTTCTACTTTGACTGTGTGCGTACTCAATCGCCTGGGGCTGAGACGGACCGATCTGGAACCGGTCTACAGAGGGCATTGAGCGAACCACAACAATTTGGCGCCATCTGTGGTAAACATTCCCAGCAAGCGAGAGAAGACTCAGAAGTCTGTCAGAGTGAGACAGAATGGCCGAAAAGAGCACCCGAACGACTAGGGGGTCGATCTGGCGTGAGCAGGAGGATCAAGCCGCGTCGCAGTCTCTAGTGAACGCGCCACCGCAAGAGGACGTCGCAGCACCTGCGGCGGCGCTGCCTGAGAACGTGGCGCCCCCGCCAGACATTCGGGTCGAGATGCTCGCCCTATTGAGACAACTCGCAGGCCCCTACGTGCCCGGAGGGGTCCCAATTCAGGAATATCTACCAGTACCACCAGCAGAAGGTCAGAGGGTCGTAGAAGAAGAATCTGAGTCGTCAAGGAACGACAGCGTCGAGCATCCTGTTCACCAAATCAGGGCGGCGGGAATTGCCCCTCTCCTCAGCAATCAGCAGCAGCTGGTCCCAGCAGAGCAAGGTGCAGGAATGACTCGGGAAGCATTCCGCGAGATGTTCGAAGAAGAGTTTGGACCAGTCCGCCGGCGAGCGATGGCGACGCGGCGCCCCGCTCGGGGGGCATCACCCTTGGCCCCTGAAGTACTGGCCTATCCCGTCCCTCAGGGATTCAAGATCCCCTAAGTCGAGACGTACGATGGAGTGGACGATCCTTGGGAGCACATCAACCACTTCTACACGATCCTCCACCTCTGCAACTCTCCCGATGAACTGTTTTGTCAGGTCTTCCCTACCACCCTCATGGGGCAGTCCCGCACTTGGTTCCATTCCCTCCGAGAGGGGTCAATCAGAAACTTTACCCAGCTGAGCCAGCAATTCCTTGATCAGTTCGTGGCCAATCGCAGAATCACAAAGGATCCTTCGCACCTCTCCGACATCCGACAGAGTGAAACCGAGACCTTGAAAGAGTTTTTCCGCCGATTTACAACAGAAGCTAGACAGATCCCTGGGGTAGACCAAGAACTCCTTCGAGGAGTTTTCCTCGAGGGACTCCGACCAGGCGGATTCTATTCCGCTCTAATGCGGGATACGGTCCCCAGTTATGCAGATCTGGTACACCGGGTGGAAGCTCAGATAGCCACAAACGAGGCCATTGAGGCCCACCATCGACAGTTTGAAGGAGGCCAAAAGAGGCAGAAGCGGCAGGAGCAGCCCTCCGAAAGACGAGCAGAGAGGCGCGACGAGAACCATCGCATCGCAATCAGGAGCCTCGGAGAGGCCAGGATTACGGGCCTCCCCAGACTTACACCCCTCTCAACACCACTCGCGTCAACGTCCTATACGCCATTCAGGGCGATCCGGTGCTTCAGAGGCCAAGGGCGCTCCCGCCCAATCCAAGGGCTGATCCGTCAAAGTACTGCGACTTCCATCGAGGAACTGGGAAAACTACTGAAGAATGTGTAAAGTTGAAAGATGAGATAGAGCTCCTTGTTCGGTAGGGAATACTCGGGCGTTTTCTGCAAGGATGCGTGCGAGAGCAGCACGGGGGCCCGCCTGTGCAGAGAGAACCGCCACCTGCGCACCGGGAAGCGCAGGGGGGCAGGCAGGTCGTCGGGACTGTGGAAGTCATCTCCGGCTTTCCCTTTCCCACGGTCAACTCCATCGCCGGTCCCCAAGAGGACAAGGCGGTTGGAATAATCCCCACCATTAGCTTCAGCGAGGAGGACCTCCAGGGCCTCCGCACACCACATCAGGACCCGCTAGTTATTGTAGTAGAAATCGGCAACCACAGCTTCCGTGTAAAGTGAATTCTGGTGGATAACGACAACTCAGTAAATGTTATATTCATGACTGCGTTAAACAGTATGGGAATCAAAAGGCAGAATCTTCATCCAGCATCAGGCCTCATCTACGGCTTCAGTGGGGAGCCCGTGTCCGTAGCAGGCACCCTCACCCTTCCAGTGACACTAGGAGAATTTCCAAGGCAGGTATCCCACGACGTGCAATTCGTGGCGGTCGATACAGAATCGCCCTACAACGCGATTTTTGGTCGGCCCCTCCAGACAGCTTTCCAGGCAGTCCCGTCAATTCCGCACCTCGCAATGAAGTTTGTCATGCGGCGGGGGTTGGGGTCGTCAGGGGCAGCCAGGACATGGCATGCTCATATTATCTGCACCAAGCACGGTCGGAGGTCGTCTCAGGAACCAGCATCTACCGCATCTAACAGGTCGCTCTGGAGAAGGGCCATAACTGAGGCGAACGTGCCTCCTAAAAACTTTTCTCTATATCAAACTACTCAAAGAGAACTATAAAATCGCGAGGAAAACCCTCGTGGACAAACTATCCTGCTTACTTCTTTTTATGCTTTCATTCTAACTCTTGCCATGCAGCAAACACGTCAGAAGGACATCTCGTCCCTCAGACCCCCCCTGAGGCCAGGATTGTTAGTTCAACAAAACAATCCGGGACACATCGACATGCGACCCACTTGGCGGTTTGGAATCCGTCATCGTGCAATGGCGCGACCAGGCTAAAGAAAAAACCAAACCACTCATCTCTTTACCTTTATATACTGTGATTATGATATCACTAACTCCTAAAACTTGCAGGATCGATTTGGAATTCGTCCCCTGGGGTTCGGCGAGCAACTGTAGCACAATTGTCTCGATCCCCCTGGCACGGCCGAAAGATTCGCCCTTCACCCGTCTAGTGGATTGTGACGTCGTCGGGAATGAGCACCCCCGGTTGACCGCGGCCCATAGCGCGACAGCCTCTGCCTGGCAACAGGTCGCGATGTCGCCTGGGGACCGAATACCAAGTCCCACGCAGACTATAGCACGGTGGCCTCGACCTTTCTCATATGGCAGAAATGTTCACTCTTCTCCTAAGGAGCGGGTCGCAACATCGTCAGGGACCAACTACCTTAGTTGTGCATAGCCCACAACGCGATAGCCTCGACCTCACTCCACCAGCGCAAGGACCCGGCCTTCGCTGCCTAGTAGGTTGCGACGTCGTCCGGGTCTTCAGGGCAACGCCTCACAAATTCTAGGGTCCATCAGCTGCTCGCGGGGGTTAAAATCGACCATGTCTTCCTGCCGACAAGAGGCCGAGGATTATGACTCTTCACCTGTATCCGAAGCTCGACGCCCCGCCATCCTGGGAAAGCCCCCACGATCGGTGTAATTACAACCTGGGTCCATCAGTTGCTCGCGGGGGTTCGAATCGACCATGTCCTCCTGCCGGCAATAGGCCGAGGATTATGACTCTTCACCTGGATCCGAAGTCTGACGCCCCACCCTCGCAGGGCCTGCCCCCTTGCGTCTGGTGCCTAACTAAGCTACAATCGCAACTAAATCGGGTTCCGGACCCGCAAAATCCACATCTTAACCAACCAAAGCCACACTGTGGCGCGATGGATTCACTCTCTCTGGCGCAGTTCAGGGGTGCACCCTTCGACCGCCCTGCGGTTTGCGACATCGCCGGGGACCAGTTCCCCCAATTGTGCGCTGCCAACAACGCGATGTCCTCAGCCTAGCAATAGGTTGCGGAGTCGCCAAAGGGACCAAAAAGTTGAGTCCCCAGCAGACTGTAGCACGGCGACTTCGACCTCGCTCTTATGGTGGCAAGGCTCGCCCTTCTCCTACGAAGCAGGTCGCGACGTCGTCAGGAGCCAGCTCCCTCAGTTATGCACAGCCCGCAACGCGATGGTCTCAGCTTCTCTACCCTAGCACTAGGGGACGCCCTCCGCCTCGTATTAAGTTGCGACGTTGTCAGGGTCTTCGGGGCCATGCCACTCCAATGCCACCGGGTTCACCGCAACTCGCAGGGGTTCGAACGAACATGACCTCCCGCCGACAATAAGTCGGAGCTCTCATAACTCTTCACCCCCATCCAGAGCAAATACTCATCCACCGCTCAGGGCCTGCCCCTCGCAGTTGGTGCTTGGCTAAGACAACAATTGGTCACAACAGTCAGAAGCAAAAGCAGTGACAACCACTCAACAAACATATAAAGTACAAAGGTACAAATCGACGGAGACAAGTCCACCAACACAAAGAAGTACATGTATACAAATCAGCAAAGAGCATCAAAGAGATGTAGCTGCCACTCAGCGGCCACACACTCCTTTGCATCGGATCCCTCCTCCTCTGACAAATCCTCAAGACCGAGGCCGGCAACATCGCATCCCCGCTTCCGGGACACCATCCGAAGGGTCTTCGCCATCCCCTGGCAGAATGCGACTTCCCGCAAGTCCTCCATATGTGGCTCTACCTCCTGAGTCCACACCTCCTCGCGGACCTCCTCCGAGATCAGACACCGGTCTCGCATGTAATCCATAGAGTCCCGGTACTCTGCCAGACCAGCCGCCTTCAGCTCAACCTCCCGCTTCGTGGAGGAAAGACGCATCACCTCCGCCCTGGATAGCTCCAACTCTGCCCGAGCTTCGTCTAGAATACACAAAGTCTCCTCCGCAACCGTCTTCTCAGCCCTGTGCACAGCTTTGGCGTCCTCTAGTTCGCATCGCAGCTCAGACCCAATCTGCCTCAGTCGCGAAATATCGCGCTCTCGTCGCCCCTTCAGATCCGAAAGGGCACTCTTCGCCTCCCCGAGCTCACCCTGAAGGGCCATGTAGCCGTCCTTCAGGCTCACGTAGTGATCATTCCACGTAAGCGCAATGTTCGCCTGAGTCTTCATCTGCAAAAGAAAAGGGACAAGTCAGAATAACTTTCCTCAAAAGCCGCTACTCAAAAGTTGAGATCGCACATACCGCATGGTTCATCGCCTCCAAAGAAGAGGAGACTCTCTTTACTTTCACCACCTGCCGCACCACAACCCGTGCTGGGGAGGCCTGGGGGGCAGAGGACCCCAGGACCTCAAGATCCGCGTCATCTGGCTCGCCTCCGACTCCAGAGCCGTAAGGGGAAGCCCCCTCCAAAAGAACATCCTGTCGCGGCAGGAGGCTAGAACCCGTCTCCTCAGCTCCGCGACCTCCAAACACTAGCTTCCTCTTCCTGTCACGGGAGAGAGGGATGACGGCAGCACGTCCCGAATCAACAGACGACCCGCATAACAGCAGGCGCTTCTCATCAACGAAAGTAGAGATGCTGTACAAGATGTTCCCCAGCTCTCGGGGCTCTACAAAACCAAGGACGGGAGTAAACTCCCGCTCATGTCCCCTTGAACGTCAGCAACGGTCCGGAAGCGCGTTCCAAACCTCTGGCAATCCACCTGGGTTCCTGACATATCCGAACAAGGTATTCCCGTGGCGACGGTCCGCCCGGGTCTCAAACTCCAGCCACCGCTTGTTGCTGAGGACGTCCACGCGGCCCCCACCGTCGGCGCGCACCTCACACCAATCCTTGAAAATATCCAAGGAAAACCTCGATCCATGCTCATGAAAGAATGCGATCAACCCCATGATCCGCATCGTCCCAAGAGGGGTAAACTGCGACACAGGAACGCCGCAGAACTTCAGAATCTCGGCAACTTCCTCGCAAGCCGGAAGGCGAAAACCACACCGAAGTGACGATTCACAAAGAGTCATCTAGCCTCGCGGAGGGTTTTGCACCCGCTCTTCAGGACTAGGGATCCGCACCTCCAAATCGGGGGGCAGGTTGAAGCGCCTCCTCCATATATCCACATGCTCGAGGGATAGACTCGAATGCAGCCCCATAGGACGGCTCTGCACACCCCGCTTGGAAACCTGAAAAAACAGAAAAGTAAGGTAAGAAAAGCGAGTCTGAGCGCATGTTACGCCCACACATACGAGCCATGCACACATGCCAAGAGCGCACAAAATCATCCCATGCATGCCGCCGAGCCACTCGTAAGCAGAGCGACCGCCCCGCGCGCGGTTTCAGCCCCGCGCGCAGGGCCAGCCCCGCGCGCACCCGCGCGCGGGGACAGCCCTGCGCGGGGTCAGCCCCTCCGGCCTCGCCCGGTGCCCGGACCTTCTCTTCGATTGGATTCTTACCTTAAGACTGTCGCTTGCCGTTCGCTCCAAGACGACGGGATTTTGGGGGGCAAATGATGGGTACCCCGTAATTTATAAATAATTATTATAACTCCCGCACACCGGATCGTAACTCCCGCGCACTAGATCGTAACTCCCGCGCACCGGATCGTAACTCCCGCGCACCGGATCGTAACACCCCCGCACCAAATCGCAACCGCCGCTTCCGCCATCCGGGGCCACCCGCCCCCTTGCGGTCGGCGTCCGGTGCCGGCCGCCCCCTTGCGGCCGGCGGCCTCGGCCGGCCGTGCGGGCCGGCCGCGGCCGGTCGTCCGGGGCCGGCCGCCTCCTTGCGGGCCAGCCGCCTCCTGGCGGGCCGGCCGCCTCCTTGCGGGCCGGCCGCCTCCTTGCGGGTTTGCCGCCCCCTTGCGGGCCGGCCACCCCCTTGCGGGCCGGCCGCCCCCTTGCGTCCGGCGGCCGCGTCCGGCCGTCTGGGGCCGGCCTCCTCCTTGCGTCCGGCGGCCGCGGCCGGCCGTCCATGGCCGGCTGCCCCCCTTGCGGCCGGCCGCCGCGACCGATCAGTCGGGACTGGCTGCCTCATTGCGGCCTGCAGCCTCCTCCCTCGGGCGGCCATCGGCCGGCGCGCCTCCTCCGACCACCGCCGTGGGTCGGCCTTTTCTCAACCGTCCGATCATGGCGGGCCATCACAGCCCTCTGATCGCCACAAGTGATCGTGACCCTCCGATCTGCGATTAACCACCGTAACCACCGTAACCACCTCGGAAACCCTATATAAGCACCCCTGATAGTTCATTTCAAGGGATCCGACTTCATTCTCTCCTTCGCTTTCTCTCTCTTCGCTCCTACTTTTTCCCAGAGCTTCTCTCTCTACTTGCCTCCTCCTCTCCTCTTTCACTCTCTAACTTGGCAGGTTCTCCCGCGAACGCCGCCCAGAGAAGGAAGGAAGCGAAGTGTCAGTGAAGGCATCCCTCCTCAGTCCGAGACATAGAGTGCAGGCATCCTGCAGCGCGCGAGCCAGAAGAGCAAGCGCTCAAGAAAGACGCACGCCCAAGGGCACAGACTCCTAGGTGATGACCTGTCACCCAAGGAGAGCTCTCTCAACTCCCCAATATTTGTAACGAGGCGCGACCTGTCGCCCTCGCTTTCTCTTTACAAGAGCGCTGTAACAGAGGCAGATAGTGGAGTTTGGCTGGCACAGACCCGACCACGTGGTTTTTTTCCCTTTCCGGGGTTTTTCATGTCAAAGCTGTGTGTGTACAATTTCTCTCTTTCTACTTTGACTGTGTGCGTACTCAATCGCCCGGGGCTGAGACAGACCGGCATTGAGCGAACCCCAACATAGTTCTAATTTAACGCAAGTTAAAATCACAAATTATTTTGTAGAGATTCAAATTTAGTCCGGTCCTGATTGCCTGGCCAAGGTCTGCCCAAGTCTGAGCCTAATTAGAATTGGGCCCGATTAGGCCTGGGCCAGGCTTAAGGGGGCTAATTAGACTCTCTTATTTTGGTAGAGCTCGACTTGGTTTTCAACCCGGGCCAGGCCTAAGCCCTACTAGGCCCTAAACTCGTTTTAATTCGCTCTTACTGCCATTTTAAACGACAACTAGTTGTCAAATGGCAGCTAACCTTTGGCACTGGGGTCTGCTTAGACCTAATTTTGTGGGCTCAACACGTCCCCTGATTTTGCAAGGGCCTGGGCCTGAGCCTGACCTAGGCCCGATTGATTAGCGCTGGCCTGGGCCCGACAGTAAAAAAACTTCGGGCCTAGGGGGACTTGGGCTCCACAAACCTAATTTGCACGCCTGTAATTTTGACATTATATCCAAATCCATGAACTAAAACGTTCTTTACTACCCATGGATGATAAATTGATGGATTACTTTTGACACAAATTTAAATTATTTTCACATTGAATATAAACCTCGATATTAGAGTGATTTTTAGTTTTTACCAGATTAAAACATGCAGTACCGAAAGAAGTATTAATTTAATCAAAAAAAACAAGAAATTTTTAAATACATTAAATTAAATTTAGGCAAAGTAAATATATATTAATAAAATATGTATCATATGCAGGCGCCACTAGGTACGGGCGTGCGAGCGCCACTAGGTGCGGGCGTGCGAGCAGAAAATCGTGACCGCACAATCATGTCATATCCAGCGGCGGCAGCACAGTGGCGGGCGTGTTAGAGTGCTCGAAGCATCCGCGTGACCATCAAGTTTGGAATGGTCTACTCGTTGCCCCTAGCATGAGTATTTATAGGTAAACTCTAAATACCCGACTACGGGTTGTTGGACTCCTATCAGATCCTAACCGTAACCCATTAAGCACCTGTCACACCTATATCAATATACCTCAACAATCTCCTCCTATATTGTAAATAGGTGTTAGAACAATACAGACTAATGAGATACTTAAAATATACTGAGAAGTATGTTTTATGTTACAGTGGGCATCCTAAGCGAAAGCCTAAGCCTGGGAAGACTCGCCCACCGACCAGTGCACTCGCAGTTGCTGCCACCAGCAAACAGATAAACAAGAAATTCAAAGGCAAGTGCTACAACTGCAATAAATGGGATCACTGCGCTTCCGAGTGCCGACAGCCCAAACGGGGCGACACCAGCACACCAATGACTGAAAATCAAGCCAACATAGTTTATAAGACCGCGTCTACCGACTTAAGCATCCACGTGACCATCAAGTTTGGAATGGTTTACTCGTTGCCCCTAGCATGAGTATTTATAGGCAAACTCTAAATACCCGACTACGGGTTGTTGGAATCCTATCGGATCCTAACCGCAACCCATTAAGCACCTGTCACACCTATATCAATATACCTCAACTGGGCGTGCGAGCTACATAGCGGCGGTCGGCAGCTGCGGGATCGCCGGCCACCGGTTGTCCCGGTTTCACCGGCGCGCTTCGGGCTCTAAAGCAAATTCTTTTATCCAGCGGCACCGGCCGCTACGGGCTGGCCCGCCATCGGCCTCCTTGAATTTGCCGTGCAAGCTGGCGAATTCAGGACGGCTAGAGGCTAACGAGCCCGCAGCCGCCGTCCGCCGTCATCCGTTGGATAAAAAATCTGTACGGACAGATGAAAAACGGACGGCTCCCGCCTGATGCCCGCACGACCGCACATAATTGCCGCTCGCACAAGATCACTCCCCATATTAATATTTGTTTAAACTTTAAAATTTAATTTATAAGTAATTTCCTCTATCAGATAATCAGATTCCTGCCCGTGACGCCCCTCCTCAAGCCCCCTTCCCCTCGATCTAAACTCCGGCGACCCCCGCCTTAATATTCGTGCTCTGCAGCCCTTTTATTCTCCCCCTCCGCTCATTCGCCGGCCATGGCGGTGGCATTAAATATCAGCAATTCTCGAGAGAAGAAGAAAAAAAAGGCAAAACCCTCTAAAAAGCTCTGCATGCACGTATGAATGAAGCCCAAACGCATAATCAGGCATTGCGCCCACGCCATGGAACCCATCCTCGGAGCTTCCCTCCTCTGTTTTTTCCTTTTCCAATCCTCCGCCTCCTCCTTCTCCGGCGAAGACCTCGTCGGCGTGCTCCTCGAAGTTAAAAACTCATTTTCACAAGACCCCTTACACGTGTTCGACAACTGGTCGCCGGAGGACAATCCTGACCACTGCAACTGGACAGGGGTGCTCTGCGGCACCGCCGGAGATGTCATCGCATTAAATATCTCCGGCGCTGGGCTCACCGGCGTGGTGCCCATGGCTCTAATCCGACTAACTGAACTCGTTTCACTCGACCTCTCCAGCAACCGCCTCACCGGCGAGATACCTTCCGAGCTCTCCCGTCTCCGTTTTCTTTCCTCACTCCTCCTCCATTCCAACAATCTCTCCGGCGAAATTCCGGCTACTTTAGCAGAGATTGCCGGACTTGAAGTCCTCCGCCTCGGCAACAATCCTGGAATCTCCGGCGAAATTCCGGCGGCCCTCGGCGATATTCAAAATCTAACGGTTCTGGGTTTGGCCTCCTGCAATCTTACCGGTTTCATTCCGAGCCGGCTCGGCCGGCTCGTTCGTCTCAAGACCATGGGATTAACCATGAACCAGCTTTCCGGCAAGATTCCGCCGGAGATCGGAAACCTGGAAGAACTCACCATACTCGCACTCGCAGGAAATGAGCTCACCGGCGAAATTCCGGCAGAGGTCGGCCGTCTCTCGCACTTGCAAACCCTAAACCTTGCAAACAATTCATTGAGGGGCTCTTTGCCGATTCAGCTCGGCGAATTGACAGAGCTTCAGTACTTCAATGTCATGGCGAACCAACTCGACGGAGAAATACCAGATTCATTCGGCCGGCTCACCCGGCTTAGCATTTTCGACCTGTCTCTAAACCGGCTGGAAGGCAGGATTCCGGCGGAACTCGGAGATTTGCCGGAGCTGAACTTCCTGGTTTTGGCCGGAAACAGATTATCCGGCGAACTTCCGGAAAATATCTGCCGGAAGAGCGCAGCAAGCCTGGAACATATCATGGCCTCTGACAACAATTTCACCGGACGGATTCCGGGGAATCTCTCGAAATGCACGTCGCTCCGGCAGCTCGACCTAGCGAACAATAGCTTTACCGGCTCCATTCCGCCGGAGCTCGGAGAGCTCTCCAATCTCTCCGACCTTCTTCTCAACAACAACAGTCTCTCCGGATTCATACCGGTACAACTCGGCAATCTCAGCAATCTAGAAACCCTCACTCTCTTTCACAACAATCTCCAAGGTGAGATCCCCGATGAAATTGGCTTGTTGCAGAATCTGGAATTGTTTTATCTGTACGAAAATCAGTTCACCGGCGATATCCCGGCGGCGATCGGCAACTGCTCGAAATTACAGATGATTGATTTTTTCGGAAACCAGTTCACCGGGAGAATCCCGAGCACAATTGGGCGATTGCAGCAGCTCAATTTTCTTCATCTCCGGCTGAACTCTCTCTCCGGTGAGATTCCGGCTACTCTTGGCAATTGCAAACAACTTAGGATTCTCGATCTCGCCGACAACAGTCTCACCGGGGAGATTCCGGTGACCCTGGGATTTCTGGAATCTCTCGAGCGGTTTATGCTTTACAACAATTCGCTGCACGGAAGAATCCCCGACGAGATGTTCGGCTGCAAGAATCTCACGAGGGTAAATCTTTCCAACAACCGTTTCAATGGAAGCGTTCTTCCTCTCTGCGGATCCAGTTCTCTCATCTCCTTCGATCTAACTAACAACTCCTTCAACCTAGACATCCCAGCTCAAATAGGGAATAATCCTCATCTACAGAGAATTCGTCTCGGGATCAACAGGATTACAGGGGAGATTCCAGCAATGCTGGGGAGGATTGAATCGCTTTCGCTTCTGGATTTATCAGACAATCTTCTTACAGGGGAGATACCAGTGGAGCTCTCATCCTGCAAGAATCTCAGCCACATTGATCTCAACGGCAACAGATTCTCCGGTGAGATCCCGGCGTGGATTGGAAACTTACCAGATCTGGGGGAGCTGAAGTTATCCTCCAATTTCTTCACTGGTTCTCTGCCATTTGAGTTATTTAACTGCACCAAGCTTTTGCAGCTCCATCTCGACGATAACCGGCTAAGCGGCTCAATCCCGTTCGAAATCGGTAATCTTCTTGCATTAAACGTGCTGGATCTCAGCCGAAACAGATTTTCCGGGCGGATCCCAATGACGATCGGGAAACTTAGCAAGCTCTATGAGCTCCGGATGTCAAGAAACTTCTTCTCCGGCGAGATTCCGATGGAGATCGGGAAGCTATCGGAGCTACAAAGCGCGCTCGATCTCAGCTTTAATAATCTCTCCGGCGAAATCCCTCCTTCGCTGCAATCGCTGTACAAATTGGAAGCACTGGATCTCTCCCACAACTCACTCACCGGCCAATTGCCTCACCAGATTGGCCAGATGAGCAGTTTGGTAAACCTAAGCGTCTCCTACAATAAGTTGGGCGGGATACTCGACAACTCTTTCTCACGGTGGCCGCCGGAGTCTTTCGCCGGCAATCTCGCTCTCTGTGGCCACCCAATGCAGCAGTGCGGGGAATCTTCTCCATCCAGCAGCCATCATCAGTCGTCGCCGATCACAGCATCCATCGCCGCCGTCACCGCTTTGATCACCGTCGCCGCTTTACTTCTCATCCTCGCTTTAGCAGTCGCGGTTAAACGGCGTTCGTCGAGAAGGGCAGTGGAAGTGAACTGCGTCTACTCCTCAAGCTCTGGCCAGGCGCAATTTCAGTTGATCCCAAAGGGATCGGCACGGCGAGATTTTCGTTGGGAAGCCATCATGACTGCCACGAAAAACCTCAGCGACGAGTACATGGTCGGCGCCGGAGGTTCCGGATCCGTCTACCGCGCGGAACTCCCCTCCGGCGAAACCGTGGCAGTGAAGCGAATCTTCGCACACGAAGACGGCGATCTCTATCTCGCCGACAGGAGCTTCGCCAGGGAGCTGAAGACATTGGGCCGAATCAGGCACCGCAATCTCGTGAAACTCCTCGGATTCCTCTCCGGCGCCGACGCCGGAAACATCATCATTTACGAATATATGGAAAACGGGAGCATCTGGGATTGGCTTCACTGTCCGAAGGAGAAGAACGATCTAGGGTTCGACGCGCGGCTTAAGATCGCCGTCGGGATTGCCAAGGGCGTCGAATATCTCCACCATGATTGCGTCCCTAGGATCATCCACAGGGACATCAAATCCAGCAACATTCTCCTCGACGGCAACTTGGAGGCGCACATCGGCGACTTCGGACTCGCGAAGGCAATAGCTGCCGCCGCCGACTCCAGAAGCTGCACCGACTCCGCCTCGGCCTTCGCTGGCTCCTTCGGCTATATTGCTCCCGGTAAGCAAGAAAATCCAGCGTTGAGCATGTTATTCAAAATTCAAAAATGGCTCGAATATTGAGTGCATCGGAATAGCTTAAAATTGATTCAACTCGGGTCGATTCAATTTGACTTTGATGTCGAGTCAATTTTTAACCGAATTTGAGTGAGCCATGGATCATTGTAGATATGATTTGATTCCGCTCAAACAAAAATATTATATATTTATTAATATATTCTTATTTTAAAATTAAAATTATTTAATTTAAACTTAAATAAAAAAGTGAAGTTTTAAGTGTTTTATTTGATAAATTTAGAGGTTGCCCAATTTAATTTTGAGTCAATTAGTAATAATGAGACAATGCTTAATTTCGAGTTGTCTCATTTCAATTTCGAGCTGACTCAAAATTGAGTCATTTCGAGTAAAGCCGATTTGACTCAAAGTGAGCTTGTTTTTTAGTCGATTTCGAGCTATGTTCGACTCAAAAACCTTGATTTTGAGCCGAGCTTAAATCGCTCGAACTCGACTCGATATCAGCACTAACGAAAACTCCTACGTGGATTATGATCACTGCTTCCATGCGCTGACCGTGTTCGATGAAATGCCAGAGTATGCCTACACCTTAAAAGCAACGGAGAAGTGCGATGTGTACAGTATGGGCGTAGTTCTGATGGAGCTTGTGAGCGGGCTGATGCCGACGGACCAAAGATTTGGGGAGGGAATGGACATGGTTAGGTGGGTGGAGACCGCGGTCGGAGCTCCGGCGGTGCCGGCATGGGAGGAGGTGGCGGATCCTTTGCTGAAGCCATTGGCCGTCGCCGAGAAGTCGGCGGTGGAGGCATTGCTGGATGTGGCTCTGCAGTGTGCGAGGACTGCGCCGTCAGAGCGGCCGACGGCGAGGAAGGTCGCCGATCTTCTCACAAATGTTGCGTCGAAATTTCATAGGGCTGGTGGTTCGGGCGACAAGAAACCCGCGCAATGAATGATGGCGGGAAGGAATTGGCGCCAAATTCCGCCATTTCCAATCTGCGTGTGGCCTTTTGAATCTGTAACCGGAGCATTGAGTTTTTCTTTAGTGAAGCCCGCATGTTTTTCTTTTGAGTTATGGATTTGCTCCTCTTAACATCCCGCCAAGTTTGAAATTTGATATTATTGGGAGAAAAATAAATTATAAATGAAATTTGAGATTTATGTGTATTTTTAAATTTGGCATGGAATAAGAGACAAAAATACAATGTCGCGAAAATATCAAGTGGTTGATACACTCGTCCACGTCAGATTCTGTGTTGATAGTAAGGTTTGACTACGTTTCACCCTACAGTGGATCCCGCCATGAACAATGTAGAGCGTTTGCAAAAATTCAGGGTCGCACTCATCTATCTTTTGAATTTACAAAAATCTTCTCTGAAAGTTTAATTTTCATAACATGCATGCACAAAAATAGCCCAGTGGTGGGTTTGCAAGCAGTAGCGGATCCAGAAAATTGATAATGGAGGTGCACAAATTGATAATAGGGGTGCATAATTTTTTTAAAATATTTTCATCTTATCAGTGTTGTTTCTCCCTCATCTGGCCACCATTTTTGACGTATAAGTAGTCAAATTTCATTGCCTCGACGAGAGGAATCCAAATACACTAAATATTTTGAAAAATAATGGGGGGGGGGGGGGGGGCAGTGTCCCTCGGGCCCCCCTCTGGATCCGCCCCTATTTGCAAGCATGTTGGGACAAGTAAACTTACAAGGGAGTTTTGTAGGTTCAAAAGAGCGACGAACGTAGCTACGCTAATTCGAGGCGAGGTTTGGGCATTTAAAAGTACATCCATATGATATTAGCAGTGTTTAACATGCTCCATTTTAGTGTTATATGCATGTTTAAGATGACACCTTGATATTTTAAAAATTGACAAATTATGAGCTAATTTAATATCATTAAATATTCATTTCCAAAATGATAAGGTTGCTTCCCCTCTAATATTTAATGTAGAGGTAATAGAGAAAGGATACCTATGATTAAGGCTCAGTTTGGCTTGGTGGTGACGGTCATGAATATGAGGGTTAAATTGTCATTTGTTAATGTTCACATAAGAAACTTTCATCCATTTTTATGTTCAAACGGATGATGTGTGCTAGTTGATCCTTAACAAATGGCGTTTTAACTCATGGCTTTACGACCGCCACCACTATGCCAAACGGAGCATAAAGCTCTGTTTGACACAATGTTTTTTTTTGCTCTCGAGAATTTGGACAAAAACGTACACCTTATAATGTATGTTTGGCATGACAATGGCTATGACCCCCGCCAAGAAAGTAAAAGTTAGTTTTTAACATAAAAAAGAACGAAGTTACTTCGATGAGATCGGGCATTCACTAACGATGATTCATAACCACCACGTTCACAACCGCTACCGTCATGCCAAACAGAAAGTACTTACCTCATATTGCTTCATTAATTAAAGAGTTCGTTACCATTTCCAATTTGTTAGCACACAAATTGGAAATGGTTCTAAAAGTGCGGATGGATATTACCCAGGAATCTGACTTCACAAATGAGGGTATCTAGGTTAATTTTCCGCCTGGACAACCTAGGGTTTCACGAAAAAATACTGCGTGCGTTACTCTCACCTAGAAATAGGTGCATGAGTAAATACTGACCATTGATTTCTTACAAAAATAACATGATTGATCCAAATACCGATCAACAGTCAGTATTTAATACAGTATGGATCGTAGGATATCAGATCAACGGTTAGTATTTACTTCTGCACATAAAAATAGATGAGAGTAACTAATCTAAATTTTTTTCGGATTTCAGAATTGCGGATAAACGATTCCGAGAAAAAACATTCTACTCTATGGGGATCGATAGACACAATCGCTCCCTTAATGTATTATTCACCCCAGTACCGGCTTGCACCTCCTTGAAGTTGGCAGTCAATCGAGATACCGTAAGTGCTAATATGCAAATATGGATGAATAAATATGACAAGCAGAAAAAAAAAACTACACTATAAAAGATCATTTAACATGAGCAGAAGCATGATCTCTTAGGAAAGTTGAAGATTCAAATGGCATATCACAGTGATTTTTATTGATTCACGAAAAGTCCACTCTTCTTGACAAAACCATCACCATATATATATATATATATATATATATATATATATATATATATATATATATATATATATATATATAGGGTTATGCTATATGCAGTCTAAGGATAAATATATATCAAACTAAAAAACCATGGGAAACTGTGAACCCGTATAGGTCTTGGCCTGCACAAAACCGTTTTGAAATTGGGCGGCCTACACATAGCTGAAATGTGACTGCATATAGTTATTGCCTATATATATAATATTAGTTTTAATTTTATTATAATTGAAATTCAAATATCACCTCGATCAGCAGACAAATGGCTCATCGGCGACATCATCGCCGCAGTAGAGACCGGGCTTCTGCTTGAATCCTTGCCGGGACAGCACCTTCCTGGCGCTCATCACCAGCTTCCGGTTGCTGATACTCCCGTCGGCCTGAGAGAGAATCACCTGGATCGCGTTGCTGAGAGCCCCGTAGGATCCCCCGCTGCTTCCCGGCGGGGTGGCGTCGGCCGAGGTCTGGTCGGACTGGCAGCCGCTGATGAGAATGCCGTTGTGGGGAAGCTTCCCCTGCTTCGCTCCGGCGTAAACCTCTTCCTTCCTGTAAACTCGGGTTTCCATGGCGGGCTTGGCGTAGTTATCGTCGTTCTCCTCCAGCTTATGCTTCAGAAAATCGGCTGCCAGGTTTCCGACTAGGCCGAGGAATCCGCCGCCGTCGCTTCCCTCGCCGTGGCGGCCTAACTTCTGCAGTATCACCTTGGTGAATTTCTTCACCTTTGGGCTAGCATCCTCGCCGAACATGTCGAAGAGAGTCGGCCTGATGTTGCCGACGTCGATGTCTTCCTTCCCAGTTTTCTGCTTTAGAATCTCCAACAGGGTGGACAGTGGGAGGGATTTGTTCTTTATATAGGGATGATTGCTCTCTTCCTCTTCCTCTTCTTCCACCTCCTCATCTTCGTCATCGTGATGACGATGGTGGCGACTGTGATGGCCGATGCCACGTGATTGGATCGCATTCTTTACAGTTTTCTTGACAGTTTTTTTCAGGAAGGATGAAAGGCTGAACAAGGTGCCAGATTCGTCATCGTCGTCGTCTTCGGCGGGCCTCGTGCTCTCCCCAATCTGCTCCTTGGTGTTCTCAATCAGGCCGCCGCTGTGGCAGGAGTCTGAGACGATCGTTAGTCGGGAGCCCTCCGGGAGTTCCTCCACAAACAACCTGAAATCATCGTCTGCGCACAAAGGGGGGCAGAAGGGCAATGACAATGCCGGAGATTGACTTTTGCACCACAGAATGAATGAACAAGACATTTTCATCGAAGTAAGAAATCAGAATAATATTGAAGCATCCGACTTTTGCCTTGTACATAGAACAAAAGCGGTGATGACTAGGATTTGATAACACAAATTTTAAAAGTCAAAAGGTGTAAACAAAATGGCGGTTGGCAACCTACCCAATTGAACGCTGTTGGACAAAATGGTTCTCCTGTTCTTTTCGAACCGCAGTTCAGGTCCCCGTTTCCATGCGGCTAGACACGTGTGTTTAACCTCTACTACGCTATCGCCAGCGTCCAATCCCCCCGCGTCACTTTAGGAGAAAGATTGGGATTGATTATTTGCTGGAGGATAATAATTTCATAGAGAATTTTTTTTTTGGATCAGACGAGGCAGGCTCAGGGTATTCCTAATTCTTCCTTAAATCCAATTCTTTAACTTCCGATTTTGATAGCTCAGGTGTTTGATGGTTTAACCTCAAAGATTTAAGTGACGTGTTGTTTAATGGAGTATAGGGAAAGCAAATAATAAAGGTTTGAGTATGTTAAAAGATATAAGGAAAAATGATGTTAATGCCTATTTATAGACCCATTTCTTCTTTCTCCTTTAGTCCCACATCAATTATATAGGAATATAGGATTCTTTCTCCCTCTCTTCTCCTATATATTTGTACTCTCTCCTGTATTTAACATATGAAGAAGTATATACAAAGTTTGCCCATTGATTTCTACATGGTATCAGAGGCACTGATTCGAATTTGTGGTTAGCCTTTTCCTTAACGCCTGTGCTCGGTTCTCCTGCCGGTCTATTACCGGCTTACCGCGCCCTGTTTCCCGGCTTGTGCTTTTTTAACCGCATCCCTTGTGAGGTCTCCTTTTCTCTAACCGCTTCTGGTTCCCCCTCTCCCGCTTCTCTCGTGGCTTCCAATTTCTCCTCTTCTTGACTCTCTTATAGCCAATTTTTTGTTCTCTGGTATTGCCGAATGATCTCTGCTAGTCGCGCTCTCCTTGTTTCTCGCGGCCTGCTCGCCTTGCCGTTTTAACCTTCTCGCCGCCCCCTTTCTTGCTAGTCACAGCGGTCTCCTCGCTTTACCGTTGGAGGCTCTCAGTTCATCGCTGTGCTCTGTTCTTATCGGGTTGGTGGCCTTCTAACCCGCTGCTCCCTCTTCTTGTCGGACGGCTTCTTCTATCAGTTTTGTCGCCACGGTTTGGAACTTCATCTCTCCGCTGGGGCCTCATTCTCTGCCCGCAGTCTTGCCGATTTCTCTTCTAGTCGCTGCTTTTTGCACGATGTCTTCTGATTGCTGCCTCGCGTACGAACTCTTCTAGTCGCTGCCTTATGCGACCTCTTCTTGCCGCTGTTGCCAGCGCGGCTCCTTCTAGTCGCTGTTCTCGTCGCTTCTTCGATAATCACCGCTTGTTCTGTTTGTCTTGTCGCGTGCCTTCTTGCAGCTCGGTTACTGTACCTAGTCGCGGCTCAGTAAGATGGCTTCAGATTCCATAACTGTTTTTGATTAGTCTACTCTTCCAGGCTATCCTCGTGCTGCTCCTCTTGAGCTTCGGGATGAGCTACGCATTACCACTATTTCTCTTCGTAGCAAACAAAATTTTGTGGAATGGGTACACTCAATTCAGCGTGTTCTACAAACTAAAGGTCTTCTTCATCATCTCACCAGGCCTCCTCCCACTGAACCCACTAATGAGTGGCTCCGTGACGATAGATGGGTCCAATCTTGGCTTCTCAATTCTCTGTACACCGAGTCCTATCGTATGACCATGCATCACGAGACGGCTCACACTATGTGGACAGATCTTTTCATTCTCTCTACTATGGGGGACAGTCTTCAAGACTTGTTTGATATTCTTACTGATCTTCAGTCCCTCGACGCTGGTGTTACTGGAGACATCACTTCTTTTGTTGAGCGGGCTAAAAATCTTGTTGAGACTTAGATCCAGCATCAGCCCCCCACCACGGACTTGGTTACTCAATGACAGCAGAAGGAGGCAGTGGGGATTGCTATGATGATGACCCGTGTTCCCTCACATCTTCATAGTGTCTGCGCTCATGTTTTATCATCCGCCGTTACTCCATCCCTCTTGGATGTGTGCTCGATGCTTCTGAAAGTTACTCCTCCTCCGGATGCTCCGCCTCCTTCTCCAGCTTTTCTTCAGCAGCCCGTGCCCACTCTCGCTACATCTGCTAGTGGTCCACCGGCTCGTGGTGGTTGGCAGTCTCGGAGACGCGGCCGTGGTGGTTGGCAGTCTCGGAGACGCGGCCGTGGTGGTCAAACTCTCTTTAAGTGCTCTTACTGCGGCAGGGATGATCATCTGGAGGCAAGCTACTACCGCAAGCATGGCCTGCCCCCTCACCTTACTGCAACGATCGCTCCCACACCTCCCTCCGCCACTAGTGATGATATTGATGCTTTACGTGCTCAACTCCATCAAATTCAAGGGGTGGTTAGTCGTTCCTCTGCCTCCGTGACCTCGATCTCCAATGAAGATATATCTTGCCTCTCACACAGCTCTCACTGGATTGTAGACTTGGGTGTTACAAATCATCTCTCTCCGCAGCGGCCGCCTAAAAACTTAGACACTGCTTATCCCAAACACATCACTGTGGCTAATGGTGACACGATCTCGATTTCTGGCACTGCTCATCTGCCTCTTATTCTTTCCCTCTCCTTACCCTCGGATCTTCATGTTCCGGGCTCACCTTTTAATCTACTTTTTGTTAGCCGGCTTACAAAAGATCTTGATTTTTGTGTAACTTTCTCACGCTCTTCATTTGTTGTGCATGATCGACTAACACAGAATATACTTGGTAGTGGGCGACTGTCTAACGGGTTGTATCTTCTCGATGTTCCTCCTGCTGCTCTCACCACTATCCCCACCACTGATAGACATTGTCGTCTTGGGCATGCTCCTCTTCCAATTCTCAAGAAAGCTCTTCCCACTGTTTCTCTTCAAAAAATTTTTTGTGAATCTTATAGTTTTGGAAAACACCACCGTGTATCTTTTTCTTCTTCTTGTACTCGGAGTAACGCTCCTTTATCCTTAGTGCATTCTGATATTTGGGAGCTCTATAAGGTCCCTAGTGTTTTTGGGTATCGCTACTTTGTTACCTTTATAGATGATTACTCGCGGATTACCTGGTTGTATTTACTTGGTGATCGTAGCGAACTCACCTCCACTTTCCGTACGTTTCTTACAGAAACTCGCACTCAGTTTTCTACCTGTGTAAAAACTCACCGTACAGATAATACTCGTGAGTATACTGGTCGCATCTTCTCCAATCTGTGCGCCGAGTTTAGTATTATACATCAGACTTCGTATGCCTATATCCCTCAACAGAATGACATTGCGGAACGGAAAAATCGCCACCTCCTTGATGTGGCTAGATCTCTCATGATCCAAATGCAGGTTCCTCCTCTCTATTGGAATTTTGCGGTTTCTACTGCTTGTCACCTCATCAATCGCATGTCTTCGTCTGTCCTCCACTTTGTGGCTCCCATTACTCTCATTTACCCATCCACGACTCTCTTCTCTCTCACACCTTGTGTGTTTGGGTGTACCTATCATGTTCACCACCTTGGTCCTTCAAATGACAAGTTAGCCCATCGTGCTACCAAAACTATATTTGTTGGGTACTCCCACACTCAGAAGGGGTATGTCTGTTTTTATCCTACCACTGGTAAGGTGGTTGTGTCTGCTGATGTTTCCTTTCATGAAGACCAACCATATCACACCAGCCCTTCTGATCCCCTTCTTCCTCCTACGCTACCTCGGCCCACAGTTCCAGTTACGTCTCTGCTTCCACCACTTCTCCCTACTCCTCCTCAGCTTCTGATTCCTGCACCACCACCAGTCCCCTCCAAACCTCCGATCGTTCAGGTGTACACTCATCGTCCTCTATGTCTAGATGCCCTGCAATAGCTTCCCTCTACAGGTGTGATCTCGCGGCCTGTGGATCCGCCATCCCCCTCGACGGCTCATCCCTTGGCCAATTATGTCTCTCTAAATCGATTCTCTCCTCCTCTTTTTACCTTTGCTCTCTCTCTCCTCTATCTATATACCTAACCCTGTACAGGAAGCTATCCAGCATCCGAGGTGGCGTGCTGGCATGGATGAAGAAATGACTGTTATGTGGGGTAATCACACTTGTGATCTTGTGTCTCTTCCTCCTGGCCACAGTTGTGTTAGCTACAAGTGGATCTTTACTATCAAACATGCCACGGATAGGACAGTTGATCGCTTAAAGGCTCGGCTTGTGCCACGGGTTTTTACTCAACAATACGACCTTGATTATGAGGAAACGTTCTGCCCAGTCGCAAAATTAAATTCGGTTCGGGTCTTGCTCTCCTTAGCTGTTCATCGCCAGTGACCCCTCCTTCAGCTGGATGTCAAGAATGCTTTTTCGAATGATGATCTTCTTGAAACAGCGTACATGCATCAACCGCCCGAGTTTGAGACCACGAGAGAGTCTTGTGTATGTTTGCTTCGTAAATTTATTTATGGTCTCAAACAGTCTCCACGGGCGTGGTTTGAAAAATTCAGCAAGGCTGTTCGTGAGGTTGGCTTCAAACAGAGCTCGACAGATTTCTCTCTCTTCACTCGTCACCAATCAACTGAGACTATAATACTTATGGTTTATGTGGACGATATTTTGATCACTAGTGATGACTCCGCTGGGATACAACATGTTAAGCAACATTTAAATTTTATCTTTCAAATCAAAGATCTGGGTAATCTTCGGTATTTTCTTGGACTAGAGGTAGCACGACGACCTGATGCCTTGTCTTATCCCAGAATAAGTATTGCATTGACCTTCTGCAAGATGCTAGTCTCATGGGTTGCAAACCTGCGGAAACCCCGATGGAAGTCAATCACATGTTGTGTGCTCAAGGATCTGAGTCTGATTCTCTACTTCCAAATCCGAAATACTATCGTCGTCTTGTGAGAAAACTGATATACCTAACAGTTACAAGACCAGATATATCATTTGCGGTTAGTTTGGTCAATCGGTTTATGCATACTCTACGGGCTTCTCACCTTCAGGCAGTGTAACGTATTCTCAGTTATCTGAAGACTGCCCATGGCAAGGACTTGTGTATAAGCCATCTTCCTCCCTTTCTCTTATTGCATACTCTGATGCGGATTATGCGGGCTCGTTGGATGATCGACGATCTACTACTGGTTTTTGTACATAATTTGGAGGAAATCTTATAACATGGTGGAGTAAGAAGCAGTCGGTGGTTTCTCGCTCGTCGGCTGAGGCTGAGTACTGTGCGATGACAACTGTTGTATTAAAACTAACCTGGCTTGAAAGTCTTCTAATGGATTTGAGAGTTAAATTGTCGTCACCTTCAACGTTGTTTTGTGACAGTCAAGCTGCAATCCATATTGCAAAGAATCCTGTGTTCCATGAGCGGACTAAACATATCGAGGTTGATTGTCATTTCATTCGAGAAAAGGTTCAATCAAAGGTGCTAAAGCTTGAACATGTTCCTGCTTCTGGGCAAGTTGCTGACGCCCTTACCAAGGCATTACCTCGCAAATTATATTATCAGTTCTTGTCCAAGCTTGGTGCCTACGACTTGTACACTGCAGCTTGCGGAGGAGTGTTAGAAGATATAAGAAAAAATGATGTAAAAGCCCATTTATAGACTCATTTTTTCTTTCTCCTTTAGTCCCACATCTATTATATAAGATTATTTCTCCCTCTCTTCTTCCAGATATTTGTACACTCTCTTGTATTTGACACATGAAGAAGTATATACAAAGTTTGCCCATTGATTTCTACAGAGTATAAGGAAAGCAAATAATAAAGCCTTGGAATGAAACTATAAGGAAAGACATGATGTACTTAGGCATTAATGAGATTATGACAAAAGTTCGGGCACAATGGCGACAAATGATCCATGTAGCCAACCCCACTATAGTGGGATAAAGGCTTGGGTGTTGTTGTTGTGTTGTTTAATGGAGTATATTTTTCTTTATCCTTACATTACCATTTATTTATTATAAGTATATCAATCTTAGAGTTAAATCTGACGTCATTCATAATGAGCGCTAAATTATTTTGTTTGTTTGTCACCCAAATAAATTATTTTTTCAAAATGTTGTATAAAAGTCATCATAAAATAAAACATAATGAAAACGATCACACCAAATCATCCTGCTGTAGCCCCATCGGCCGGTCTACTCCTTCGAGAATATACGTACCACATAGACGATGCTCTTTCCTCTAGACCAGCCTCCTTTGTGTCCGTAACATTTACAAATCTATAATTTAATTGATTTTCACTATTAAGAAAAAAAAATTAAATTTGAAAAGATGTAAAAAAAAATTCATATGTTACCGCCCACCCAAACGAGGCCTAAATTGATTGGTTGTCGACTGACCTTGCACCTTCTATGAAAAAGACGATTACATTGCAAATCTTCCTCCAACCTTTTCGTTGTCATCAATAATTTGATGACTATGGACACCCTTGGGAGTAATCTTTGTACAGATCATTCAGACTAATCATTGGGTGTTCCTGTTACCGAAGACCAGGAGGAGGGACCACCGTGGAGGGTATACGCGCGGCGAGCTCGGACGACAGAGCTAGGCGGCGGGAAGGTGGTGTTATCGCCGGGCGACACTCGCGGCATTAGCACCAGCAGAGGCGCGGCTACGGGAGTCCCAACGGCAAATCCTCTTGAGCAGTAATTTATTATTTTGGCAAGGGCACTTTAGCATTTTGGTTGTAATGGGACCTCATTATATATGAGGACTATTGTAAACCCTAGAATAATCTTTGGATCACTTAACAAGTTTGAGGGCTGCTCCCTCCTTTCTTCTTCTTGCTATCTCTCTCTCCCTCTCTCTCTCCCCTAGCCGGCCTCCTCCCCACCGGGTTCCCTTTCTCGTAGTGCTAACAAGTGGTCCGACCTGCCGCTCCGCCCGCCACCGTGCCGCCGGATCTTCACGATGCCTGTCCACACCCGCACGGCCGCCAGCACGTCCGACGCCCCGGACGATCTCCGCGCTCGCGCGGATGCCCACGACGCCGCCATCGCCGACCTACAAGCCTCCGTCTCCGCCGTCCAGTCCACCACGACCGCCATCCTCGCCCGCCTGGAGCTTCTCACCCCCGCGCTGCCTTCGCCCGCGCCGCCATCGCCCGCCGTGACGGCGTCAACCGCCTCCCTTTTGGGACAGCCGCCCCTGTTTGCGGCCGACTCGCGGCCCACAGCCCCGCTGCCCCCGGCTGGTCGGCCGCCTCTCGCGTTGGAGTTGCCCTCCTTTTCGGGTGTCGACCCCATGGGCTGGATCGCGCGTGCCGAGCAGTTTTTTGATCTCCACCTCACCGCCGACAGCGACAAAGTCGGCTCCGCCATCGTCAGCCTCTCCGGTTCGGCCCTGCATTGGGCCCGTTGGCTCCGTCAGATGCAGCCACTTATTTCGTGGCCCGAGTTGAAGCACGAAATGATTCAGCGCCACGATGCACGGTATTCCGGCTCCGCCATCGAGCGCCTCTGCAGTCTCCGCCAGTCGGCCGACCTCGATCCGTACATCGATGAATTCGTCGCCTTGGTCTCTCACGTTCCCGACCTTCCCCCCGACCACTACCTCGGGTTCTTTCTGCAAGGCTTGTTGTCGTCCATCCGCTCCCGCCTTCGCACGCATCACCCCCCGACAGTGTCGGCGGCCATTGACCTTGCCCGTGCCGTGGAGGCTGATCTGGGCCTCCGACCCCTCTCCCCGGCCGCCGCTGCCTTTCCGGCCCCTCGGCCGGCTCACCGGCCGGCCCCGCCTCGGGACGAGGCCCCTCGCGCTGCTCCTCATCAAGGGGGCCCTCGCCCGGGCCGCGGCCCGCCTCACCGCTTTTCGGATGCTGAATACAACGACCTTCGCCGCCGGGGTTTGTGTTTCCGCTGTCGTCAACCATACGAGCCCAATCATGTTTGCTCGGTCCGCGAATTCCACGTCTTGTTTGGCGGCGACCCCGCCGCGGCGCCCTGGGAGGGCGACGACGGCCTTACTCCTCCGGCTCCCGCTTCTCCACCCCCGGCGGGTGACGACCTGCAGTGCTTGGAGCTTCTGTATTTCTCGGTGGGGGGCATCACGGGCCCTCGCACGATGAAACTCCGCGGCCGTCTCGGTGACCGTGACATCATTCTCATGATTGACAGTGGCGCCAACCACAACTTCCTCTCGACACAGCTCGCGCATGATCTGTCCCTCGCCTTCCAGCCATCTCCTGCCTTCACCGTGTGCTTGGGCGACGGGCGTCGACGTCCTACGCAGGGACTCTGTCGGGACGTCTCTATCGACCTCGGCGCGTGCGCTGTCACGGCCGACTTCTACCTCTTTGGCTTTGGCGGCCTTGACGCCATTTTGGGGGTTGCATGGCTCCAAACACTCGGCGACGTCCGGGTCAATTGGGCCTCCATGACCATGCAATTCTATCGAGGGCCCACATCCTACTGTCTCACTGGCGACTCGACTCTCCTTCGGACGCCGGTCTCGTTGCGCGCCTTGCAGCGCACTACGGAGGTGGACTTTTCGGCATGGCTATGGCCCATTCAGGGTGCCAAGCCCGAGACGGTGACCCCACCCGCGGATCTCGCCGCTATCCTGCGGGAGTTCGACGACCTTTTCGCGGCCCCGGTCGGTCTTCCCCCGTCCCGTCCCACCGGCCACGCCATCGTTCTCCAGCCGGGTACTTCTGCGGTCTCTGTCCGCCCTTACCGTTACGAGCACGTTCAGAAGGACGAGATCGAACGCCTCGTGCGGGAGATGCTCTTGGGGGGTATCATTCGGCCTAGTGCGAGCTCGTTCTCCAGCCCCGTACTCCTCGCGCGCAAGAAGGACGGCAGCTGGCGTTTCTGTGTTGACTATCGGGAGCTCAACAAGGCGACCGTCTCCGACAAATACCCCATCCCCGTCATCCAAGAACTCTTGGACGAGCTTCACGGCGCCACCTTCTTCACTAAGTTGGACCTCCGGGCCGGCTATCATCAGATTCGCGTGCGGCCCGCCGACGTGCCCAAGACGGCTTTTCGGACTCATGATGGCCACTTCGAGTTTTTGGTTATGCCATTCGGCTTAACCAACGCCCCGACCACCTTTCAAGCCACCATGAACGACATCTTCCGACCCGTCCTCCGTAAGCATGTGCTCGTTTTTTTTGATGATATATTGGTCTACAGCTCTACTTGGCAGGCACCCTCCAGCATGTCCGGACCACCCTCCTCACCCTTCGCCGCCACCACCTTGTTCTCAATCGGAAGAAATGCACCTTTGGCTCGGCTACGGTTAGCTACCTCGGACACACTATTGCGGCCAACGGGGTGGCCATGGATGCGGACAAGGTGGCGACAGTCCTTCATTGGCCGACGCCTACTTCGGTCCGCGAGGTTCGCGCGTTCCTGGGCCTCACCGGCTACTACCGGCGCTTTATTCAGGGATACGACACGCTCGCCCGTCCCCTTACCCAACTGCTCAAGACTTCGGAGGAGGGCCCCTTTGTGTGGTCCGCGGAGGCCCTCGATGCATTCACAGCCAAGGTTGTCAGGATCGAGATCCTAGATGAGATTGTTTCGAGGTAGGATCAGATCTGATAGTAGGGTTGGATCGAGAATCGCTTTACAAAATCAGGATCGATTTACAAAATTTGGATCGTAGAATCGTAAGATTCTATGATCTGGATCGCGATCCTGACAACCTTGTTCACAGCCCTGCAGTCCGCCCTGGTCCACGGGCGGGTGCTGGCCATGCCCGACTTTCACCAACCTTTCGTTGTGGAGTGCAACGCGTCGGGTACCGGGGTGGGTGCGGCTCTCATGCAAGCCGGCCGCCCCATCGCCTACTACAGCCGAGCGTTTTCTTCGTCCATCCGGAGCCGTTCGGCCTATGAGAATGAGCTCATGGCTCTGGTACTCGCGGTGCAGCATTGTCGGCCGTATCTTCTTGGTCGGCCCTTCGTCGTCCGGACGGATCATCATAGTCTTCGGTACTTACTTCAGCAGAAAATCGCCACGTCGGCGCAGCAGCTGTGGGTCGCCAAACTCATAGGATACGATTTTTCGATTGAGTTCCGCTCCGGCAAGTCCAACCGGGCAGCCGATGCTCTCTCTCGCCAGCCGCACGCCCCGGAACTCGCGGCCATTACTCGGCCGGTTTGGGAAGAAGGTGCCAATATTCAGGAGGGCGTCGAGCAGGACCCCGTGTTGGGCCCGATACGCACGGCCCTCATCGCCGATGGCACCGTACACCCGCCGTATTCCCTGATTGGCGGCCGATTGTTCTATCGCGGCCGGCTTGTGTTGTCCGGCCGTTCCCCCTGCATCCCACGACTGTTGGCCGAATTTCACGAGTCGCCGACCGGCGGCCACGCCGGAGCATTCCGCACCTACCGCCGCCTCGCGGCCTCCTTATTTTGGCCACAGATGTTTCGCCAAATCAAGGCTTATGTGGCTGCCTGCTTGTCGTGTCAGAAGGTAAAATATGAGTCACTATTTCCGGGGGGCCTGCTGCAACCCCTGCCCGTACCGGACCGCATCTGGGAGGACATTGCCATGGATTTTATCACTCGGTTACCGTACTCTGCGGGGTTCGATTGCATCTTGGTGGTGGTGGATCGTCTCTCGAAGTACGGCCACTTCATTCCCCTCCGTCATCCGTACACAGCCAGCACCGTCGCCGACAGTTTTATTACCGAGGTTGTGCGTCTTCATGGGTTTCCACGGTCTATTGTCAGCGACCGCGACCCACTCTTTTTGAGCAGTTTCTGGACCACTCTCTTCCGCCTGCAAGGCACTCGCCTCCGGATGAGCACCGCCTACCATCCTCAGACGGACGGACAGTCCGAAGTACTTAATCGGTGTTTGGAAACCTATCTTCGTTGCTTCATCGGTGAGCGCCCGGGGACGTGGGCCAAATGGTTACCGTGGGCGGAGTATTCCTACAATACGGCGTATCATTCGGCCGCAAACACCTCCCCCTTCGAAGTCGTGTACGGCCGGCCACCACCCTCTCTCGTGCACTATCTCCCAGGCGAATGCCCGGTGCCCAGCCTCGCCACACATCTCCAGGACCGCGACATCATCGTGGATAGCTTGAAGCACCACCTCCGCCGCGCCCAGGCTAAGATGGCCTCCTTCGCCAACAGGAAGCGCCGCGATCTCCAGTTCTCTCCGGAGGAGAAGGTGTTTATTAAGCTGCATCCTTACCGCCAACTGACGGTCGCCCGTCGCGCGTGCCCCAAATTGGCGCCACGTTTTTTCGGACCATTCGAGGTGCTCTGCCGCATTGGGGCCGTCGCGTACCGTCTGCGCCTACCGGTGGGCAGCCGGATTCACCCCGTTTTCCATGTGTCTCAACTGCGGCGGGTCATCGGCGATCACCCCACCTTGGACCATATCCCCGCCACCCTTGATTTTTCGGGCCCGACTCCCATCTACCCGGCGGCCATCCTCGAGAGCCATTCCCCCACCCCAGCACCGGGGTCCCCGAGGAAGTTCGCGTCGCATGGCAACATCGACCGCCCACGGCAAGCACATGGCTTCTCCGCGATGATTTCCGTCGCCAATTTCCGGACTACTGCCTTGAGGATAAGGCAAATTTTCCAGACGGCGGCATTGTTACCGAAGACCAGGAGGAGGGACCACCGTGGAGGGTATATGCGCGGCGAGCTCGGAAGACAGAGCCAGGCGGCGGGAAGGTGGCGTTATCGCCGGGCGACACTCGCGGCGTTAGCACCAGCAGAGGCGCGGCTACGGGAGTCCCAGCGGCAAATCCTATTGAGGAGTAATTTATTATTTTGGCAAGGGCAAATCCTTTCTTCTTCTTGCTATCTCTCTCTCTCTCTCTCTCTCCCCTAGCCGGCCTCCTCCCCACCGGGTTCCCTTTCTCGTAGTGCTAACAGTTCCCCTCACCACTTTCATCTTCTTCACATTCCGCTCGTTCCGTCTCATCGTCCTATAAATCCGGACTAATCTTGATACTCCACATCATTGAGGCTATTGTGTGTCAAGTGATGGGGGCAATTGTTGATGCTAAAAATGGCACCAACCTCAAAACATCACACAAGGGAAGATCGGATAAAGACTTTCGGGCAGTTGGTTACTTTGAGCTCAAAATAAAGGAAGGAGAGAATGGTGTCGCAAGCGACGAGGCCAGACTTCCCGCAATGCAAACCTTAGTTGCGTGAATGCTAGGATTACATCAAGTTCAGATTACATGTGGAAAACAGTGGAAAACAACCTTCTGGAGAGAATTTGTGGTCTTGGAGAGGTCGCCCCAGCTGCTCTCGTGACCTTGAATGTGAGTGTCCGCCCAAACTACGATCGCAACCTCAAAAGGGGTGTCCGCCTAAGCTGCTTCTTGCAGACTCCAAAGATGTGTTCTGCCAAATCGCTTCTATTGAGCTAGCCAGACAACTTAAGTGAGCTCGCGGCTTCTTGCCACCTCTCCTTTTTTCTTCCAACATTTGGTCTGGATCTGACCATTATTTATAGAAATGGGGGGGGGGGGTGCTCAGACGGGTAGGCTCAGGAATCTCTGGCTGCTTATAAGGGAGGCCGAGCGGTTACCAAAAGTAAGTTCGCGAGCACTCCCGAAGAAGATCTTGTGGACATGGCGAACACCGGAGCGTGTCCGCGAGCACTCTCGGAGGTGAGATCTCGCGGGACACAGGAAATGGCGGAACGTGCCCACGAGAACTCCCAAAGGGAAGATCTCGTAGACACGAAGATCACTAGAGCGTGTCCGCGAGCACTCCAGGAGAGGGATCTCGTGAACACAACGATCACCGAGCAATCGCCCTCAGAGGAGATGAATGCAAAGACCTGAGTAACAGGCTCCGCGGTCATGGAATGGGTTACCTCACAAACTGCTGTGGAGGAGCGCCGATAAAGGTTGAGGTAGCTTGGAGACTGGGTCGTGTGGTGTCTAGGTGTCTATTCGTGTAGTCTCTAGGTGGTTGCCAGTACGGGCATTGGTGACTTCTTGATCTCGGGATACAAAAGAGTTCGAGCGGTTAGAATCACTGTAACTGCTCGTACCTGCTTAACGACTTTGTGCGAATGTTAATTGTGGTCACTGTATTTTTGGTAAACAAGATCCCCACATTTTTTAAATTCTGCAAAAACTTCAGAAAAATTAACTTTAGTCACAAATACAGTGGATTGGCTATCAAGTTGCTGGTATATGTAAAATTTTTTGGGCAAGCATGTAATAAATGTGAGAAGAAAACAACTCTCTATGGTGGAAAGGGGCGCACCCACTGAGAGACGATTAACCTTTGGAAAGAGACATTCTTACCGGGAGATGACTATCCTTTGGAAAGAGACGTACTTGTTGAGAGATGGTTATCCATGGAAAGAACTGCACTCGCCGAGAGGCGACTATCCGCCAAGGAGAGGGTCGCACTCACTAAGAGACGATTAATCTTTGGAAAGAGTCACACTCGCCGAGAGATGACTATCCTTAAGAAAGAGTCGGTACCTGCTGAGAGATGGCTATCCATGGTGGAAAAAGCCATTCTTGTTAGGAGGCGACTATCCTCTGGAAATAGCCATACTCACTAAGATATGACTATCATTGGGAAGAACCACACTTGTCGAGAGGTGACTATTCATGGCAGGCAGGGTTGTATTTGTAATGACCAATGTCTTGACATCTAATGACCTAAAAAACCTTAGCACCTGAGAATAGTGAGTTAGGACATCTGGAGAGGGTTTCAATGGCCACGAGCTATGGTGAACCTGATGGACACTCCTGATGAGCTAGTCCCAAATGGTTTGTTGGTGTCTGACATATCTCTGTTGATGCGTGACAAAGCACCGCAACTATAGTCAACGAATGCTAAGAAAGTCGTGAATAATTCTAACGAGAGCTATGGTAACGAACTTTTTATAGCCAATCAACAAGAACAAGATGGTGCGAGAGATGACAGTGAGAGATCAGAACCTAAGGACCGTGCCTTGAAATAAGATCGGACTACCACTACGCAATTGCTATACATTGTAGTTGGGTTGCAGTGAATGGGCGGTTTCTTTTTACGTCAAAGATTCAGATTTCAGGATTGAAAGGGTAGGTTCCGTCGATTATATCCTAGATGGTTCAACTACTAATGACGGGGCTTAGATAGCAAAAAATGAGAATTGCATTAGGGCCTTTCTTGAGTGGAGGCAAGTTTGAACAAAGTAGGAAAAGATAACAAAAAAGGAGAAAGTAAAGTGAAAAAATCTTCTCCATGAATGGTTGACTCCTGGTGGTGCACGAAGAGCAAATCCATGGGCTGTCGTTCACTTAGCAAATGATCCCGAGTGTGCCAACGTCCTCCGCTTCTATGCACTCAAATCACTGCGAGAAGCTTATCTCAACAACCTTCACCCCTTGGGAAGTAGGATTGCCATCATCTATGATAGAGATGCACTCACTCAACTTGCCAAACTTCAACATCTTTTCGATCAGGTTGCGAATTGCCCGATAGTTCACTATATCATGACCGCCGTCTCCATAGTACTCACAGTAGAGCTCCTTGTCTCAGCCTGAGATCGATAACTTGAGTGGAGGAGGTCTCTTGGAGTCTGGTCGCTTCTGAAGTATCTGGAGAACTTCATGTACAGGAATGATTAATTCAGTATACTCCTCTTGAGGGTCGTCATATAGAGGGGTACGATCAGGAGTAGCTCGTGCAAGTGTTGGTCGGTTTGCAAGTGATGATGGCTGGATGAGTGTAGTTTGAGGTGGAGAAGATGGACGCGACGACCTCATTAGTTGGAATTATCGAGGAGATGGCGGACGTTGGTGGTCGATATTCTTCTCCCGAAGCAGAAGCTGAAGAGAGAATTCAAGCGCCGCTTCCGATCACGACGAGGATATTCCTCAGAATGTCGAGCAGAAGAGTTGTCTCCCCGTCGCGGTTGAACCAAGTGAGCAAGAGAGGAGACAAACTCTTAATTGGTTTCTTCACCTTCGATGATTTGGTCGGCCATCTCGATTAGTTTGACATAAGAACCAGGAGGCCTTCAGCTGATTTCAAATTAAAAAAGCTCTTCGTGTAACACATGTTAGAGCTACATCGACGAATCCACACCATGAATCTTAAGTATCGCCCCTTGAAAGCTATCAATGTAACGGCCAAGAGTTTCAATCACGCGTCGCTTAATCTAAAAAATGCTTGCGGACCACGATTTCGTTTCTTGGAGATAACAAACCTCAACAAGAACTCCTTCTTCAGCCCTTTGAAGGAAGTCACTGAAATTGACAGCAGCTGAAAAAACAATTCTCCGGCATTGATTTCGAAAGATATTGACAAGAGCTTGCATCGAATCCCATCTGAGAGGGTGCGGAGAAAGATAGGCATAGTTGCCTTGAAAGCCAGCAGATGGAGCGTCGGGTCTCCTCTTTCGTCAAACCGAGGGAGATGTGGTTCTCTAAAACTAACTACGACTGGTTCCCACATGATGATCTCTGCAAGAGGGGAAGGCTTCTCTCCGTCTTTCTCTGGACGACTTCTTTGAATTTGAGAGCCCGCACAGGCCCTGACATAGCTGCCACTCTACAAAAGTCTTATCTAGCTTGCAGAAGCTCCTCATTGCGATGGCGTGGCAATAGTGCTATCTGGACAAGAGGAGGGCAAGCATCAAGAGTGGTCATCTATTGGGTAAGAACTCCTACTTGCTCGGAGAGTTTCTTTAAGGCTGCAATAATCAAATTGAATTCATCTCGCCTTATGAATTTGTCCTCCTGCAAATGAATTGTTGTTGATTAACTGTCCTATCTGAAGGTCAACTATTGGTGCTAAAAATGTCACAAACCTCATCATGCCTCACAAGGTAAGGTCGGATAAAGACTTTAGGGGCAGTCAGTTACTTTGAGCTCAAAATGAAGGAAGAAGAGAAGGGTGCCGCAAGAGGAGAGGCCAGACCTCCAGCAACACAAACCTTAATTGCGAGTGATCTTAATAATAAAAAAACCCGCCTTCTGGAGAGAACTTACGGTCTTGGAGAGGTCGCCTAAGATGCAACCTCGAATGGGGGTGTCCGCCCAAGCTGCTTCTTGCGGACTCCAAAGATGTGTTTGGCCAGACCGCTTTTATTGAGCTCGCTAGACAACTCAAGTGAGCTCGCATTCTTACCTCCTCTCATTTTTTCTCCCCACTTTGGTCTGTATTTGACCACTATTTATAAAAATAAGGGGGGGGGGGGGGGCTGCCCGGACGGGCAGGCTTAGAAATCTAGGGCTTCCCATAAGGGAGGCCGAGCGATAACCGAAAGCAAGTCTGCGAGCACTCTCGGAGGAGATCTCGCGGACACAGCGAGCACCATAGTGTGTAGGTGAGCACTCCCGGAAGGGAGATCTCGCGGACACGGCGAACACCGGAGAGTGTCTGCGAGCACTCCCGAAAGGGAGATCTCATGGGCATGGCAAATATCAGAGCGTGTCCGCGAGCAATCTTGGAGGGGAGATCTCGCGAACACGGTAAACATCGGAGCGTGTTCGCGAGATCTCGCGGACAAGGCAAACGCCAGAGCGTGTTCACGAGCACTCAAGATGGGGAGATTTCACGAACACGGCGATCATCAGAGCGTGTCCGCGAGCACTCCCGGAGGGGGATCTCACAGACATGATGATCACCAGAGCAATTGCCGTTAGAGGAGGTGACCACAGACATTTGGGTAACAGGTCCCGTTGTTATGAAAGAGGTTACCATACGAACTGTCGGGGAGGAGTGCTAATTAAGCTCGAGGTAGCATGGATACTAGGCATTGCAGTATCTAGGTGTCTGACCGCGGGATCTCTAGGTGGATGTCCGCGCAGGCATTGGTAACTTCTTGATACTAGACTACAAAAGAGCTCGAGCGATTAAAGTAACTGTAATCGCTCATACCAGCTTAGGTGAGAACTTTGTGCGGCTGCTCGCAGTGGTCGCTGTATTTTGGGTAAACAACAATATCAGGTGTTGAATTGGAAATTTTGATAGAGTCAGATGATAGTTGGGCAGAAGGAATCGAATCGCACCGATTGTTTCTCGAGGCACGTTCGATTGTTATGGAACTGCTACCACTACTCCAAGTCTCTACACTTCAGTTTGTAAGTCAAACGCTTCACTTGCAAATTATCTGCGACCCTCGTTAGGCTGAAGCACTTCTCAACACTAGCGAGCTAATCGAGAAAATCTTAGCATTGAAGAATCTCAAATCAGCACGAATCTTGAGACCGTTCATCGTTCTAGCACAATAACTCCTCCTTCATTAGAGAATCAACATTAATCCTTCCTAGTTGCATTTGAAGATTGGCTCAGTCCCCAACAAGCCCACCTTGAGAAACTATCCTAGGTATAGGATTTCATCATCTGTGCACTAAGTATTAGGGTCCCGATGTAACTAAATTCGTAAGGTCAGATCTCTTTGTATTTAATCGGGCTTCTAATAGGCTATCAGGAGTCCGAGTCTTGAATTCTCATCGACACCAGTAGAGTTGTAAATGTTCTCTTCAAACCCCGGTTCGAAGCTTTGAATGCGGGAAAGAAGCTTCAAGCCTAGGACGGACCTCTCTATGGGTTCATGCCATCATGGTAGAGAGGAAGAATATGAAAGGGAGCGTCACTATTTCCGACACCATGTGAGGGGTGTTCCTACATCGCCCACCAACCCTAAACCCTAAACTAAGACCTTGTTTGGGTAGGCGGCGGCGTGTCGTTGCGTCCCCTAACGCCACCAGAGGTACGCCAAATACTAGAAAGTGGCGACGAGCATTTCTGCTAAACTCGCTAGGTCAATTTTCTCCAATTTGGCCTCGTTCGGAACCGAGGGCCTCTGCATCCTCTCACGAATCTTGTTTAAACGCCACCGCTGTTTTCACCCACCATGAACGAACCCTAATTGGCAAGGAGCAGTGTTATTAGTTTACTAATTCAACTGTTATTTCACAATTGATGTAATTCTTATACTCTCATGGGCATATTAACATACTTTCCCAGCCCTAGACTATCGTCAAAGAATTAAAAGTTTAATAACATGCACATATTTTAAATTCGAGTATAAACAAGATGCCCTAATCTTTGCCAAAAACGCCCAATTCTACAGAATCGAAAGTAAAAAGCTTGAATTGACAACTTCATGGAATCAAAAATGTCGCAGATCTGAATGATACGATCTTTGGAAAATAACTAAAAAAAGTGCAACCAGATTCAGCTAAATCTACTGCATCCCCTCGATTCTCATAAGAATTTTGAAAAGAAGAAGAAGAAGAAGCTTCTAGCAGTCAGTCGACCCAGATCGAAAGAAGCTAGAACGAGGCAACAAGCAGATGATCAAAGTGGAGAAACGAACCGGTAATGAGATTCATATCGCAGGGGACGATGCACTCGTCATATCCCGTATCGTCGTCCTCGCCGGTCTCGGCAGGGAGACGGGTCCCATGGCCGCTGTAGTGGACGAAGAGAAAGTCGCCGGGGCCGGCGGATCGGATGAGTTGGGTGATGGCGCGGCGGATATTCTTGCCGGTGGGCTGTGTGGAGGAGGCGTCTGTGTCGATCAGCACTTCGATGTCGGTCTCGTCGAAACCGTAGCGATCCACAAGGCATCGATGCATCCGGCGGACGTCGTTCACGCAGCCCTTCAGCTCCGCCTTCGTTCCCGGGTAGTTGCAGCCGATGAGCACCGCTTTCTTCGCCATTCTCCCGCCGGCGATCTCGGATGAGTCTGACAGTGAGCCTCCTAACTTCGGTCGACGCCGGCACGTCAGCTACTTATATTTGTTTTATTAATATATAATAAGCTGCAGTGTAGCCATCGGTGTGGCCATGGGTGGATTCGCCAGCGCCGACCACGAGAGCATCGAGTCAATGGCCGCCGCGTGCGCTATACGATCGGCTACATGATGCTTATTTTACTGCAGAGCAAGATCGATAAGGCCAATATTTCCAGAGGTCACTATTAAACAAGTAGTGAAGTAATCCCGACCGTCCATATTGATCCCTAAGCCTGGAAGTCGGGTGCACTGTGCATTGTAGCACATCCAACGGCTGCGTGTGCATTTATCTCGCGATGCATCTCGGCACGAGTGCTGATGCACTGACAATCATTGTATGACGCAATTCACGGTGAAGTATACCACCCCTATTCACCAAAGCCTAAGAGACTTACGGCCGCTAGTTGGGGCTGATTTTTTGCTCCGATGAGTTTGAACAAAAATGTCACAAAATTAAATAGAGTAAATTGTTGATAACCCCTAACCTTTTATCATTGTTAATAATCTCTCTAGACTTTAAAAATGGGTGGATAACCTCCTTAATTTTATTTTTTACTATACTTATCCTAAAACATCATAAAATTTAAATTTTAAGATAATTAAGGAATAAAATGATAATTAAAAAAAATATTTGAATTTTTTTTAAATATATTTGTTGCGGACTAACTCGATGCTCCGGTCTGGCTGATTGTTCTTGGATCGTCTTAGCTCATAGAGCGGTAGAGCGCACACACAGTAAATGAAAATGCGAAGTTGACACAAGGTGTGATGACGTGGAAAAATCCCTCAAATGCGTAAAAAATCACGTGATCGGGTCTGTGCCGGTCAAATTTCACTAGCTTCTGGTGATTATAATGTATTTGGGGAATCGGGGCGACGTGTCGCTCCCGTTGCAGCTTGGGGAAAGAGAGAGAGACTATGACTCCCTGCGGGCAACAGGCTGCGCCGCGAGAGTGACTTGGGTGTTGAAATGCGAGGGATGATCCTGGTGCTCTGGCGCTGGGGCGACACACGTTTACTTGCAGGAGTCGCCTTCTTCCTTGGGTTTGCTCCGGGACTTGAGTGTTTTTCTGCTGGTGGTGCGCTGGTGGCCGCTAGTGGCTGTTGGTGGTTCGCGGCGGCTGGAGGCTGACTCGAGGGAGGAGGCTGACAGAGCTATCACTTGAGGAAGGAGATGACCGGGAGCAGAAAAGGTGAAGAATGAGGAGGCCCTGTTGCTCCTTTTATAGCCTCCGGAGGAGGATCATGGTGTGCCCCACCACTAATGTAGTGGGTTAGTGGGTGGTTACCCTCCTGATCGGACGGCGAGGAGAGTCTCCTCCCAATCAAACGGTGGAGAGGCCTTCTACGGCGCCCGGCTGCCATGGCGGCGGAGGTGGCCGGCCGGGCAGCTAGCGGCGGGAGCGGCCAGCCTGGTGGCCGGCGCAGCGGCCTGCCATGGCTTGCCGCAACGAGGCCGACCCGGTCGGCCGCTGCGCGGCCAGGCCGGCGGCTAGGGCCGTCCGTAGCCGGTCGCGATGAGGCTCGCGGCCTGGCTGGGCATTGCGCGGCCAGGCCGGTCGTGGCCGGCCAAGGCTTGGCCGACGGCCTTCCCGCCGGCCGTCCTGGCCGCAGCCTACCGCGGCACAGCCCGCTGCCTGACAGCGGCCTGCCCGGGCGTGGCCGGCGGCCTGCCTTGGCCAGGCGGCCGGCTGCAGCGGCCCGACCGTGGCAAGGCCGAAGGGGGGCTGGCCGCTGGCGGTGGTCAGGTCGGCCGGTTGGCGGCGGCGGCCTACCCTGCGGCGACTCTCCTCCATGGGAGAGGGAGTGGGTCCCACCCCTCATGATTTCCTCATCATGAGGATTCATGGGGGGAGTGGTCATCCCATGATCCCACTTTGGGAGGAGATCATGGAGGGGGGGGGGATTTTTTCTATAAATGATGGTAGAACCTATCAATTGCCCTCCAAATCCTTGCTATCCGAGAGCGAAGTGAGCGAGAGAGGAAAGATTTCCCCCGCTACTCTGTTGTCATGATGGTTCTTGGTGATAAGGCTGAGGCGGCGGCGGCCAGTGCTTCCAAGGTATTTAGAGGGAGATTTGTCAGAGTGGAGTTGACCGATGAGGGCGCCAGGGCCGGCTATGCATGCTCAGGCTGCGCTTGCGCATGGCCAGACGTATGAAGGCCGGACGCGCGCTGGCGGAGCGCACGCAGGCCGTGCGCTTAGGCCGCACGCGCAGGCCGCCCTGCACGCGCGCGCAGGCCGCACACGCACATCCCGCACGCGCGCACAGGCTCTGTACGCGCGCAGGCCGTGTGCTCGCGCGTGCAGGCTGTGCGCGTGTGCGACGTTGATCTTGCGTGGATGTGCGCGGATGTGTGCATGGATGTGCACGCTCGCGAGGTTGATCTTGTGTGTCCTTGCTGCGCGTATGCTTGCGCGAGAGCCCTATTTCGCGCGTTTTCCTTTTTTGCCCTTTACCTGGGCTGCGTGTGCTTGGACTTGCGGTTCCAAGTTTTTATTTTTTGGGCAATCCTGACCTTTTAAATTTTGTTCTGCACAGGTTTCGAAACGTTCTTCTGGCCCTATGCGCTTGCGTTCCTCCTTAACCGAAGATGGCGTGTAAATTTGGAGGACAAAGTATGGGCTTCTTGCGGAATTGGAAGTGAGGATCCCGCGTCCCGATGAGTGAGTCTAGAATCCTCCTCATGGTTGGTTGACGATCTGCGAAGTGTCCCTGAGGTCCGGCTTCCGTTTTCCGCCCTGCGAGGAGGTGATTGAGATTTTGAAATTCTACGAGGTGCCTATTTCCCATTTCATTCCGAATGGAATTGTCCGAATTATGGGTTTAGTTGCCTTCTTTCGTGAGCATGGGGGCTGGTTTTCTTTAGACCAGTTCCGAGATTAGTGTGATGTTTGTTCTGATGGTAGCGAGCGAATGGAGGTACGCAGCAACAAGAGTTGGTTGGAATTTGAAGCCCGTAAGGACCGTCGTCACGATAACACTTTATTTGGATATGTCAAGAATTCATGGGGTCTTCCTGAGGTGTGGGATGCGCTTCCCGACCACTGCCGCCGTGTGAGGGGTAAGGAGCTGGATTTTTCTCCGGTGCTTGGATTTTCTGAGCCTCGTGAGTTATCCAACCGTCTATTCAACGTTTATGCTTTTGTGGATGAGAAGCCGTTGTTGCGGTGTGGTATTTCCTTGGACACAGTTCGGTCAGCAGGGACTTCTCAAGGAGGGGGTCAGAAGAGGAAAGCGGTGGCGGCTCCTCCTGGCGACCTTGATGTGGTTGTGGCAACGGTTACTTCTGATATTTGTCCTGGGTTGACTCCTGAAGTGCAGATACTTGCTTCTTTAGCTACCCAGGTGTCTGCTGGCACAGTAGCTCCGTGGATGTCCTCTTCCTTGAGGGCGATGAGTGATGCAGTAAGGATTTTGACTTGTTCCCAAGGTTTTTTTTCCTTATTTTCTCTTGCAGATAGAGGCTAATTTTGATCTTTTCTTTGTGCAGATAGAGACCAAGGCGTAGATTGCAGTAACCTGGAATGATCATTACGTGAGCCTGAAGGATGGGTACCTTGCTCTTCAGGAGAAGCTTCGGCCGGCAACAAGTTCGCTTGCTTCCCTGAAGGAGGAGCATGACCGGGATATTGCGCAGTTTCGCCGGATCGGTTTGGAGCTGAAGTCTGAGCTAGAGGATGCCCACGCGGCTTTGGACGTGGAGAATACCTTGGTGGAGAGGACCACCCAGATGTTGAAGCATTCGAAGGAGGAGACTTCGGGTTTGGGAACTCAGTTACAGGCGGCGCGGGAGGAACTTCTCAGGCCTTGAGACTCAGCTTCGGGCGGCGAAGGCGCAAGTGGAGATGCTGTCCTCCGATGACCATGCGTCGGAGCTGAAGGCTGTAGGGCTTGCATAGTATTTGGAGTCACTGGATTATATGCGAGACCGTAGCCTAATCGCAGAAGAGGTTCGTGACGAGATTTGGTCTAAGTAGGTGGAGCCTAAAATGGATGATATACGCGAGTTGGCGCTCCGACGTGGTGTTTCGAAGGCCTTCCGCTTCGTTAGAAAGAGCCTGGGATGTGACACGTCCTGCTTCAACTTTGCAGATGTTTCTGAGGATGAGCGTTCTGAATCAGACGCCGAAGACGAGTAGTGGTACTCATATCTTTGTCATTGTATGTTTACATTTTATTGTTTATTCTGGACGTATTTTGTTTTGCCTCTTGTTTGACATTGGTTGTTGTTGCCTTTTAGACACTGATTGTGCTTGTATCATTCCAGCTTTATTTTGTTATGACTTTGTTATTTTTTATGCCATCTTTGTTGCCTTGTTTGCACGGCTCAGATCCGCGGCTTAACTTGCACGAGGGCTGCTTGTGGTTTTATTTACGCGAGGGTTGCTCACAGCTTAATCTGCGTGAGGGATGCTCGCGGCTTCTTCGTGAGGGGGGCAGACCCCCATGGTGTTGCGCGAAGGTTGCTCGCAGCTTAGTTTGCACGAGGAATGCTCGCAGCTTCTTCGTGAGGGGGGCAGGCCTCATGGTGTTGCGTGAGGGTTGCTCGCAGCTTAGTTTGCGCGAGGAATGCTCGCGGTTTCTTCGTGAGGGGGGCAGACCCCCACGGTATTGCACGAGGGTTGCTCGCGACTTATTTTGCGCGAGGGATGCTCGTGACTTCTTCGTGAGGGGGGCAGGCCCCTACGGTGTTCCGCCAGGGTTGCTCGCGGCTTAGTTTGCGTGAGCGATGCTCGCGGCTTCTTCGTGAGGGGGGCATGCCCCCACGGTGTTGCACGAGGGTTGCTCGCGGCTTAGTTTGCGCGAGGGATGCTCGCGGCTTCTTCGTGAGGGGGGCAGACCCCCACGGTATTGCACGAGGGTTGCTCGTGGCTTAGTTTGCGCGAGGGATGCTCGCGGCTTCTTCGTGAGGGGGGCATGTAACACCCCTAACCGTCACATAGCATATAACAGTAGGTCCGGCCGGGGTCCGGCGCCATATACTACGGACAGACTGGTTGGTTACGCGTTGAAACCATTCAACCAATCACAACGTACTACACAGCACCTAGCGGAAGCAATTATTAAGTTGCACAAAATAAGAACCCTGTCAAGCACGAATGTCCACTACTCAAATAAAATAGGAATGTTAAATACAAAAGTACCGGCCTTATGGCCTTACAATAGTTTCCTCAAACAAGAGTGTCTTTCATACTTCGGCTCGCAGACCGGCCATACATGAGATAAACGGAAAACATAAAAAGGTTAGGCCTTCGAGGGCCAGCACCGCAACATGGGCTTTAGCCCGCTATTTCTTGCTCGGCTCCGCAGCACCTGCAAGACACAATCCACCGCCCGGTGGTAAACAAAATAACAGTCAGCAATGCTGACCAAATTATAACAATCCCGCCCCCAAAATCGGGGCGGCGATGCTCTTTCCCTGCACTTTATTAGTATAGCATCATAATAGTGTAAACACACTTCATCACAGGCGTAGGCTTGCACGGCCACGCACATCGTGCACACAGGGCACATTCACGGCGAACCGGCCAACGTCATGTTAATTCAAGCCATAGACGTTCCCGTTCCACCACCGCCCCTCGGACGGCCAATCATATGAGCATTTTGTCTTCCTGGCCTTGGTCACGACAATTTAAGCCATAAACCGCCGAAGACCCTCATCCATGCCAACGGCCCCACCGAACGACATAGATCGGGTACGGTTCCGCCTGACCCGTGCTCATACCGCAACGACAATTTAAGCCATATGCGCAGGTCAAGACTTGCCGAGTCCCGTTTCCACCACAATAATCATATAACCCGGTTATGTTCACGTTGGCTCCCCGACCACCATGTTGGCAAAACCCACTTTTGCCCAATTTTCCGGGTGCACCTTGGAGTTAATCTCTAAGGCTCCCTGCTGCAATCTACCACGTAGAAAACCCGAAAAACGCCTAAACATCTGGAGTCTTCCCCGGTTCATATGCAATGCAACATCACCGATCCGGATCAACTTGTTCGGATAGGCTTCACACACAATACCTATGCCCGTTTTCGCGTACGGACTCTATACAAGGGGGACTTTACATATCTACCCCAAGGAACGCTCCAACTCTTCGCTCACTCGCGAGAGAGGGCTTCCTATGCAAAGGAAAAGAGGGCTTCACATGCCCTAGGATGAGAATCGTTACCCTTGCATTTTTCCGCGGCGCCATGAAGAATCTACGCGGTTGGAAAGCACCGCAACGGCGTCGCCTTCGCGGATCTAGACTCGGATCGCGATTCGGAGCTCCGACGCTCCACCGGCGGCCGGATCTTGGTCTCCTCCTCCACCTAGCTCTCCCCTCTCACTACACTTTAGAAAGAGAAGCACTTGGATGAAATGAGGGATTTCAAACCCTAACTTCGAGTTTAAACCGCCAGCACTAACCCTCAGCCGTCGGATCCAAAGCCAAGGAAACGAACGACCACGATTAGGCCTGAAATTACAAAATCTGGGCCGAACACGGGTTGCAACACGGCCGTGTGCATGGCCGTGTCACCCATTCGCCGCCTCGACCGACCCGATAACCAGCACACGACATTCGACACGGCCTCCGACACGCCCGTGTCGCATGCGACACGGTCGTGTCACGACCCGTGTCACGCCCCATGTGCAATGACCAACACTCTTTACCCGAGAAGGACACGGCCTGCGACACGGCACCCGACACGCCCGTGTCACATGTGACACGCCCGTGTCTGTGCTTGTGTCATGGCCCGTGTACAACTACCAACACTTGCTTCCCGAGGAGGAAACGACCTGCGACACGGCACCTGACACGCCCGTGTCACATGTGATACGCCCGTGTCTGTGCCCGTGTCGTGGCCCGTGTACATGACTCAGAAAACTCCCTAGCGTGACACGCCCGTGTCACGCCTGTATCACGCTCGTGTCACGCCCGTATCACGCCCGTGACACGCCCGTATCACGCCCGTGACATGCCCGTGACACCTGCTCCAAGTCCCAGCCTTGGCTTAAAACGTCACCCGTTCCTCTTTTGAGTTTCGGGGCGTTACAACTCTCTCCCCCTTAAAAGAATTTCGCCCATGAAATTTACTAAAGGAAAACAATAGGAACTGAATGCTTTTAACAGTACCTGAGCGGAATAACTTCGGGTACTCCTCCATTTGCTCCCGTTCTCAAGAGAGCTCCTCCCGACCGCAATTATCCCTCCGGACCTTAACCATCCGGATCTCCTTGTTACGGAGTCTCTTCACCTCGAAGTCTTCAATACGAACGGGCTTGACCCTAGTCGTCAACCCTTCGTCCACCAGCACTTGATCAACTGCGATCACCTGCGAAGGCTCTTGCACCGCCTTCTGCAATACAAAGATGTGGAACACATCGTGTAGTCCACTCAACTCCACCGATAGCTTCAAACGATAAGCCGCTTCGCCGACCCACTCCAGAATCTCAAAGGGTCCAAGGTATCTTGGGCTCAGCTTCTTCAAGCGTCTCACCCGCGAAACACCCTTGAACGGCCTTATCTTCAAGTACACCCAATCACCTACCGCGAACTCCACGTTCCGGTGCTTGGCATTGTAATACTTAGCCTGCCTGTCCTGAGCGATCAACAAGCGCTCTCGAATGATCCGCACCAAAGAAGTAGCACTCTCCACTTCCTGCTTCTTATACAACCTTGCCTCACCCATTTCCAGCCACGATAACGGCGTGCGACATTTCCTACCATATAGGGCCTCAAAGGGCGCCATTTGGATACTCGCCTGGTAGCTGTTGTTGTACGCGAACTCCACCAAATACAGGTGGTCTTCCCAATGCTTCCCGAAGTCTAGAACACACATGCGTAGCATGTCCTCCATCGTTCTATTGACTCTCTCGGTTTGTCCATCCGTCTGCGGATGGAAAGCTGTGCTGAACTTCAACTTTGTACCCAGCATCTGCTGCACCAACCTCCAATCATTGGACGTGAAACGCCCATCACGATCACTCACAATGCTACGGGGCACACCGTGCAGTCTAACTATATTATCCACATATAGCTTCACCAACTTCTCCGCCGAGTCATCCTTCCTATGCGGAATAAAGTGCGACATTTTAGTTAACCGGTTTACGATCACCTAGATGGCATCGTTCCCCTTCTGCGACCTTGGCAAACCATGCACAAAGTCCATCGATATGTCGTCGAACTTTCACTCCGGTATAGGCAAGGACTTCAAGAATCCTCCCGGCTTTTGGCACTCCGCCTTTACCAAGGCGTACGTTTGGCACTTAGCCACAAACAACGCTACGTCTTTCTTGAGCCCCGGCCACCAAAACAGCTTCTTGAGGTCATGGTATATCTTTGTGCTCTCTGGGTGGATTGAGTACTTGGTATGATGAGCCTCGTACATCAACTCCGCCCATAGGTTACCCCCGCTTGGGACGCACAACCGATGATCTTTCTTTAACAACCCATCCTCAACAGAAAATTGGGAATTTGACCTATCCAACGCCGCCTCCATAAGCTCTTTCATGGTGTCATCCAACTCCATTGCCTGCCGAACACGATCAGCCAGGTCATACTGAACCTCCGTCCAGTTCAACAAAGCCTCGGCGCTTGTCTGCTTGTCCACGCAACAGATCTCCAAGGCCTCCAACTCCCGTACTAGCCTCTCATCATGAACCGACAACCAGTTGGCTTGGGCGGGAGCCCTGCGACTCAACGCATCAGCAACCGCATTGCCCTTCCCGGGTATATAATGAATCTTGAAGGTGTAGTCCCCCAGGAACTCCATCCACCTCCTCTGTCTCATGTTAAGATCTTTCTGATCCAACAGGTACTTCAGGCTCTTGTGATCGGTGTAAATATCGACCCTTACGCCGTATAGGTAGTGCCTCCAAAGCTTAAGTGCAAATATCACGGACGCCAACTCCAAGTCGTGGACCGGATAGTTCCTTTCATGCACTTTTAGCTGACGCGATCCATAAGCTATAACACTCCCATGCTGCAACAGCACGCAGCCCAAACCACTACCCGAGGCGTCACTATAAACCTCGAAGCCCTCGGTCCCACTCGGTGAACTAAGCACTGGCGCCGTGGTCAACCGTCTCTTCAGCTCCTCAAAAGCTTGCACGCACTCCTGTGTCCATAAGAATCTCTAATCTTTCCTTGTCAACTTCGTGAGAGGTAGCGCTATCCGCGAGAAGTTCTCTACAAAGCGCCTGTAATATTCGGCAAGCCCGAGAAAACTACGGACTTCCGCGATAGAAGACAACGCAGGCCACTCCCGTATCGCAACGTTCTTCGCCAGATCCACTGCTATACCTTCCCCACTGATAATATGACCAAGGAATGCTACTGAGGGTAGCCAGAACTCGCACTTGGAGAATTTCGCATACAGTTCATTCCTTCTTAGAGTCTCCAACACCAGATGCAAGTGCTTGAAGTGATCTTCTTCGCACTGCGAGTACACCAATATATCGTCAATAAAGACGATCACAAAGCGGTCCAGGAAATCTCGGAACGTCCTGTTCATCAAGTCCATAAACACTGATGGCGCATTCGTCAGTCCAAACGACATGACCGTGAACTTGAAATGCCCATACCTTGTGCTGAACGCCGTCTTCGAGATATCACACTCCCTGATCCTCAACTGATAGTACCCCGACTTCAAGTCCAACTTATAATATACCGACGATCCGACTAACTGATCGAACCGATCATCAATCCTCAGGATCGGGTACTTGTTCTTCTCCGTCAGCTTGTTCAATTCTCTGTAGTCGATACACAACCGCATACTCTCGTCCTTCTTCTTAACGAAGAGGACTGGTGCGCTCCAAGGCGACGAGCTTGGACGCACATAACCTTGCTCCATCAGCTCCTCTAGCTGAACTTTCAACTCTGCTATTTCCTTTGGCGCCAGCCTATAAGGAGCACGTGACACAAGTTTGGCACCTGACACAAGCTCGATAGTGAAATCAATCTCTCGCTGCGGTGGGGATCCGGGAAGACTATCTAGGAACACATCGGGGTATTCACAAACCACGGGGATACTATCCAATGCGGACTTTGGCTCTACAACCCCCACTATTGCAAAGAATAGCTCTGCGCCAGCACGAACTTCCTTTACCACCTGAAGAGCAGACATCAGCGTCCTGCTCGACCCTTTCAGTCCCGTGAATGTTATCTCCCATCCAACACCCAGCTTGACCTCCTTACTATTGCAATCAATCCAAGACTTCTGCTCCGAAAGCCAATCCATCCCAAAGATAACGTCGAACTCTACTAGCGGCAGCAATGACGCTAGCAAGTCGAACTCTTGGCTCCCTATGTGAACCTTTACGGCGCACACTCTATCCGCACGCATCGAGCACCTATTCGGTAGCAGCACATCCAACTTGTCCTTCGCCATCGAAGAAGGGACTCCGATGCGCGATATAAAATTTTCGGACAAGAAGGAGTGTGAAGCTCCCGTATCGAACAATGCCCGTGCCGGACTATCGCTAATCAAAACAAAGCCTATGCAAACCATATTAGGCTAACAAGCAATAGATAACAGTATTTAAAGTTAACTTGCTATAAATTAACTCATACCTGTCACCACGTCAGCTTGTTTAATGGCCTCCTGCTGGCCCAAGTTGTACACTCTAGGTTGGGTCGGAGCATAATAGGATGCAGTTGACTCTACCGCCTTGCCCGGCCTTCTCTTTGTAGGTAGCTCCTTGTTTTCTTTCGGACTTTGGGCGTCCGCTCCAACAATCGCGGGCAAAGTGCCCCGTCTTTCCACACGTGAAACAAGCGCCCGAGGTTCGGTTGGTAGTCGTCTCCGAGGCACCTGAAGAAGGGGCTAGACCCGACGTCCTAGCATTCTTGTAGAACCTACGATAACCCGACTTCGACGTAGTCAGCGCTTTGAACTCCGATTTCTTGCCACCGGATTCCTTCTTCACTTGCACGTTCTTCATGTCCTTTTCCAAGGACCGGGCCGTGTTGACCAAGGTTAGGAAACCCTGCGCCATAGGCCCCGACAGTAGCAACCTCAGCTCATTTCTTAACCCTTCATAGAAGCGGTTCGTCTTGCGCTCCTCATCGGCAAAGGTAGCGCTAGCGTATCTTCCCAAACGAGTGAACTCGTGGAGATACTCGTCCACGGTGCTATCTCCTTGCACTAACCTTCGGAACTCGTTTTCCAGCGCGATCCTCTGCGCTGAGGGGAGGTATCGAGCCATAAACAACCTCGAGAATTCCCCCATAGAGACATCTGCCAACTGTCTTCCCCTCAAGTGGTGTAGCTCCAGCCCTTCCCACCATAACCTCGCATCCCCGTCCAATAGGAATGTTGCTATCGTGGTCTTCTGCCACTCTTCCGTTTCTGTTGCTGTCATCACCCTATTGACTCTTGAGAGCCAATCTTCGGCCTGGGTCGGGGTTCCCGTTCCCGAGAACACCGGTGGATGGAAGCCCATCACATGCTTAAGCTGTCTCTCAGTTGCTCTCCGAGGCAACTCCGGCTCCACCGCCACCTGTTCCACCCTTCTAGGCTCTGCCGCTTGGAGCGGCACTTGCTCTACCGTAGGAGCAGGCTTGTAACGTCCCTAGCCGATCCAACGTGACGATGTCACGGCTCCGCTCTAGGCGACGCTACCGGGCTGCAGCCCAAGCACCCCAACCCCTCCAGCTGCAGCTCAATTGGTGATGAAGGTTGAAAGAACTCCATAGTTAAGCGTGCTTGGGCTGCAGCCCGATAGCGACGCCTAGAGCGGAGCCGTGGCACTGCCACGTTGGATCGGCTAGGGTCGTTACAAGGCTACTGCACCTGCCTTGCAGGTTTCGCGTTGATCATAGCAAAGATTGCTTCTACCACCAATCTAATGGTCTCGACAGACGGAGGTGTTGCAGGCGCGTCACTTGGTGCGCTGCTTGCCTCAGAACCTGGCCGTTCCGACGGTCCAGTACTACTTCTGGTCACCTATAATCATGCAAAACACCGATCAGCGACCAAATAATATTGCAAACAACAATTATAGGAACACGCAGGTTCCTCAAACATGTGTATTTTCATTCCTAAGTGGACATTCATGGGTTCTTTTCATGTTATAACGATGACGCACACACATGTGCTCACCACCCCTTAAAGTGAATTCGTCCACGAATTCATTTAAGATTGACCGAAACCGGTAGTCTGATACCAATTTGTAACAACCCTATCCGTCACATAGCATATAATAGTAGGTCCGACGGGGGCCCGACGCCATATACTACGGACAGACTGATTAGTTACGCGTTGAAACCATTCAACCAATCACAACGTCCTACACAGCACCCAGCGGAAGCAATTATTAAGTTGCATAAAATAAGAACCCTTCCAAACATGAATGTCCACTACTCAAATAAAATAGGAATGTTAAATACAAAAGTATCGGCCTTATGGCCTTACAATAGTTTCCTCAAACAAGAGTGTCTTTCATACTTCGGCTCGCAGGCCGGCCATACATGAGATAAACAGAAAACATAAAAAGGTTAGGCCTTCGAGGGCCAGCATCGCAACATGAGCTTTAGCCCGCTATTTCCCGCTCGGCTCTGCAGCACTTGCAAGACAAAATCCACCGCCCGGTGGTAAACAAAATAATGGTCAACAATGCTGACAAAATTATAACGATCCCGCCCCCAAAATCGGGGCGGCGATGCTCTTTCCCTGCACTTTATTAGTATAGCATCATAATAGTGTAAACACACTTCATCACAGGCGTAGGCTTGCACGGCCACACACCTCGTGCACACAGGGAACATTCACGGCGAACCGGGCAACGTCACGTCAATTCAAGCCATAGACGTTCCCGTTCCACCACCACCCCTCGGACGGCCAATCATATGAGCATTTTGTATTCCTGGCCTTGGTCACGACAATTTAAGCCATAGACCGCTGAAGACCCTCATCCATGTCAACGGTCCCACCAAACGACATAGATCGGGTACGGTTCCGTCGGACCCGTGCTCATACCGCAACGACAATTTAAGCCATATGCGCAGGTCAAGACTTGCCGAGTCCCGTTTCCACCACAATAATCACATAACCCGGTTATGTTCACGTTGGCTCCCCGGCCACCATGTTGGCAAAACCCGCTTTTGCCCAGTTTTCCGGGTGCACCTTGGAGTTAATCTCCAAGGCTCCCTGCTGCAATCTACCACGTAGAAAACCCGAAAAATGCCCAAACATCCGGAGTCTTCCCCGGTTCATATGCAATGCAACATCACCGATCCGGATCAACTTGTCCGGATAGGCTTCACACACAATGCCTATGCCCGTTTTCGCGTACGGACACTATACAAGGGGGACTTTACATATCTACCCCAAGGAACGCTCCAACTCTTCGCTCACTCGCGAGAGAGGGCTTCCTATGCAAAGGAAAAGAGGGCTTCACATGCCCTAGGATGAGAATCGTTACCCTTGCGTTTTTCTGCGGCGCCATGAAGAATCTACGCGGTTAGAAAGCACCGCAACGGCGTCGCCTTCGTGGATCTGGACTCGGATCGCGATTCGGAGCTCCGACACTCCACCGGCGACCGGATCTTGGTCTCCTCCTCCACCTAGCTCTCCCCTCTCACTACACTTTAGAAAGAGAAACACTTGGCTGAAATGAGGGATTTCAAACCCTAACTTCGGGTTTAAACCGCCAGCACTAACCCTCAGCCGTCGGATCCAAAGCCAAGGAAATGAACGACCACGATTAGGCCTGAAATTACAAAATCTGGGCCGAACACGGGTTGCAACAAGGCCATGTGCATGACCGTGTCACCCATTCGCCGCCTCGGCCGACGCGATAACCAGCACATGGCATTCGACACGACCTCCGACACGTCCTTGTCGCATGCGACACGGCCGTGTCACGACCCGTGTCACGCCCCGTGTGCAATGACAAACACTCTTTACACGAGAAGGAAACGGCCAGCGAAACAGCACCCGACACGCCCGTGTCTGTGCCCGTTTCATGGCCCGTGTACAACTACCAGCACTTGCTTCCTGAGGAGGACACGGCCTGCGACACGGCACCCGACACGCCCGTGTCACATGTGACACGCCCATGTTTGTTCCTGTGTCGTGGCCCGTGTACATGACTCAGAAAACTCCCTAGCGTGACACGCTCGTGTCATGCCTGTGACACCTGCTCGTGACACGCTCGTGACACGCCCGTGACACACGCTCGTGACACGCTCGTGACACGCCCGTGACACCTGCTCCAAGTCCCAGCCTTGGCTTAAAACGTCACCCGTCCCTCTTTTGAGTTTCGGGGCGTTACAGGGCAGACCCCTACGGTGTTGCGCGAGGGTCGCTCACAGCTTAATTTATGCGAGGGATGCTCACGACTTCTTCGTGAGGGGGGAATACCCCTACGGTGTTGCGCGAGGGTCGCTCGCAGCTTAGTTTGCGCGAGGGATACTCGTGGCTTCTTCGTGAGGGGGGAAGACCCCCATGGTGTTGCACGAGGGTTGCTCGCGACTTAGTTTGTGCGAGGAATGCTCGCGGCTTCTTTCTGAGGGGGGCAGGCCCCCACGATACTATGGGTGTCGACTTTCCTATCTATGTATGCGAGATTTACAACAACATAATTCAATACTTGTATGAAGATAACGTGCGCGGGATCGGGCCCGCGGCTTACAGACATCATAGTCTTAAACAAAACATACACAATTAGATAATTATAAAACGGGAAATCATTAACAAAATCCGTGCAGATTCTCTGCGCGTTCCAGGTTCGAGGGGGAGTCTTTCCATTAGTGTTCCGTAGCTTGTACGTTCCTAGCTTCACCATTGCTGTGATGACGAAGGGACCTTCCCAAGTCGGAGATAACTTGTCGCCGTGTGTTCCCTTCCTCGCCGCTTCCAAAGTGCGAAGGACCAAGTCTCCTATGTTGATCGGACGAGATTTCACTTTGCGATTGTAATAGCGGGTTGTGCGTTGCTGGTAAGCTGCAGTGCGGAGAGCGACTTGATGGAGACGTTGCTGATGCGGCCGTTGATCCCCGACATAGAAAGTTCGTGGATTGGGACGGTCGTTGCCGCAAGCTTGAAGATGAGAGTCTATCACGACGTTTCTTCGCCAACGCCGCGACGTTCTTCGCCAACGCCGCTACATATTTTGCACGACGTCCGCTGCTGCCATTTTAAAATAAAATATATAATTATAAATTAAATAATTATAATTATATATTTTATTATTTCATCATTTATTATTATGTCCTATTTTATTATTTCAAGAGTATCTTTTATTTAGTATCTTTTATTTCATGCATGTATTATTTTATTTTATGCATTATATGTTTAGATTGTTTTCCAATTTTATGAATGGTGGAGATTGAGTGGTGTAAGGCTATTTAAAGCCATGCTTGTTGTTGATTTCATTAGTGAAGAATGAAAAAGAAAGCCTAAGAAATTCAAAGTGAATTTTTCCCCCCTCTTGGCAATTTTCGGCCTCCTCTTTCTTCTCCCCTCTCTTGGCTGCCGGCCACATCTCCTTCACCTCTCTATCTCGGCCTCCTTTCCTCCTCCCTCCTCCTTCTCCAAGATTGTTTCCGGCCACCCTCCTCCTTTTTCCCAAAACTCGAGTAGCCTCCTTCCACAAAACTGTCGGCCACCATATCTCTCCCCTAGCCGCCACCCCCCATCATATTGAGAAAATTATTTTCTCATCACCTTTTCTCTCTCTCCCTATATAATTACTAGACTTTTCAAGGAACTCCCTCTTCTAGAGTTTTGCGAAGGAAGACGGCTTGCGTTTTCATCATCCGGCGCGGAACCGTGGAGTTGCGTGGGAATAGAATCAACCACCGTCGTGTGTGCATCCTCCACCCATCTCGTGGACGGAATTCTCGTGGGATTTTGGGTAACGATTTCCTATACCATCTCTCGTGTGATTCTTTCTAAACTATTGTGAGTTTTGGTGGAAACAGAAGGCTAGTATTTGGTCCTGATTTATATTGAATATTGTGCTTAATTAAAATCTAAATTTTCAAGCCTAAATCATCCGAATATTCTCATGAAAATTGGAACGGGTAAGCAACCCTCGTATTAATTAATTTTTGGGGATTATTTTGGACTTAGTTTTAAAATCACTTATTTAGTCCGGATATTCTTGTATTGGTCTTGTGAATGTTTGCACGTAACTTAGTTTGATTTGCTAATTGTCGAATCTAAGAACGCGTAGTTTAATCCGTTGAAACCATGAGTTTGCATCAATTTGGTATCAGACGGAGGTTCTCGTCAATTTCCTAATTGGCACTCCTCCCCCTCTCAAAATTTAAAAATTCAAATTTAAAATTTAAAATTTCCAGTTTCGAATTTCAAATTTCGAAGTTCAAATTTCAAAATTCAAAATTCAAATTTCAAATTTCGAATTTCAAAATTCAAATTTCAAATTTTAAATTTTAAATTTTAAATTTCGAATTTCAAAATTCAAAATTAAAATTTCAAATTTCAAATTTCAAATTTTAAATTTCGAATTTCAATTTCAAATTTCAAAATTTAAAATTCAAATTTCAAATTTCAAATTTCAAATTTCGAATTTCAAAATTCAAATTTAAAAATTCAAATTTCAAATTTCAAATTTCAAATTTCAAAATTCAAAATTAAAATTTCAAATTTCAAATTTCAAATTCAAATTTCAAAATTTAAAATTCAAAATTCAAATTTCAAATTTCCAATTTAGAATTTCAAATTTAGAATTTCAAAATTCAAATTTAAAAATTCAAATTTCAAATTTCAAATTTCAAATTTCGAATTTCAATTTCAAATTTCAAAATTTAAAATTCAAATTTCAAAATTCAAAATTTCAAATTTCAAATTTTTCTCCAAATTAAAAAAAAAAAAAATAATTTTGTGGTCTGCCAATAGCCGGCTAAATTTTATTTTTGCAGTAAAAAAAATTCAATTTTTTTTATAATCTCTTATTAATTTTCAGTAAGAAAATCCAAAAAAATATATTTTATTGCTTTAGTTATTAAGCGGGAATAAATCCATCTGTTGGATTTTATATAGGGTCTGATTTATTATTCATTGCACGTGCACCAGTTCCGGGTGAGTTTTCTCTCCGGTTCTCATTATTATGATCTATGACGTGTATGCTCCCCGTTTAGATTATTGGTATGTTAATCCCATGGCTAAACAAAATCCAGACTTGCCTTCATATCATAGGAATACCAACCATCCCCACGTTTATCCTCCCACTAGAATTGAGGCACCTACTTATGACGGTTTAGGGTATCCCCAAAATTTTAGAGACTGGCTTAAAGGATTGGAAAATTATTTTAGGTGTCATGTATGGGACGACCACCAAAAGGTTAACATAGCCCGAGATCGATTAGTAGGTCGAGCCCGCGTGTTTTGGCTAAACGAAGAGCGTCGTGTTGGTAGTTATAAACATGTTTGGCCGGCAATGCGTAGCCTACTCTCGGATCAATTTGATCCCGCCTATCTCCGTACTACTAACACCAAACCTGTGAGTGAGTATTATTGTGGAGCTAGACCCGTAGCTATTCATAGGAGTTACCCTATGCCTCAGGTTAGATCATTTCCCCACAACGATAGGACTACACCCAGTGTGCCTAATTCCACTCCTAGGGAAAGTACGCAGCCTAAACCCAATATTTTTGAATCAAAAAATGTTACTACTAGGGTTATGCCTCCATTAGCCTCGATGAATAAGCCCAAATAGATAGTGACTGTTACCTCTGAGGATGCTGATGTTGATATACTATCTCTGGATTTTGAGGATGACCCCGTAGGTGATAGTATTCTGACATGTTCGCTAGTGCCTGATGATTCTGATGTGTCTGAGTCTGAGGGAATCCCTAGTGATTTAGAAGATGATGAATGGGATGATTACGTACCAATCTGTGAGAGTATTGTGAAGCCTATTATTTGCCCTACTAGCGCTGTGACTGTTCACCCTAGTATTGAGAGCCCTCTCCAGGCTATGATCCCCATCGTATTAGAGCCTACGATTACACATGCTGAGATTATATCTGAGTTACCTGAGGAGTCTGACTGTGTGGATGTCCCCATTATTATTGTGGATGAGTTACCATGTGAGGGAAGGGTAGTTTTGGACGATTCTGTTGTTGTACACCCGGATGAGAGTACTTTGATGTCGTCACCGTTGGGTGAAATTTCTACTGATTTTAATTTTATTCCGGGAATGATTTTACCGACCCTTCCCCCTACTTATTTACCCACAGATGTTGACCTTTTAGGACGAGGAACCATAATACCTAGTTTGAGTTATGGTGTCACGCCCATTTTATCTCCTACTTTGACGTTGACGCAACGTGTAGATATTACTATGTTAAGCGCACTAGTATTTAGACTTTTCACCGTACCTCATAGGAATGACTACACGTCACTTTTGCCTGCTCATTTTTCTATGTGTCCGTCTACGGTTCCGTACCCTACTATGACTGATTCTGATTCGTCGGCAATTGAGCCTCTGGATGTGGTGTCCCATAGATATACTTATATACCACACCCGGTCGCACGCATTTACCCACCGCCTTTTGATGACCCTCATTTACCCACGTTTGTGACTATAGTTGAGTCTCTTGAGTTGTCTCGCTCGCACATCTTTTCACATTCGGGAGCGTCCAATTCTATTGTATGTGATGAGCGGTTCACCTTGGCATGTCTTCATGCCAAGCGTGAAAATATTAAAATTAAAATTAAAACTATTGTTTTGGAGCCCATGAAATTCTTCCCTGATTTGAGAGCTCTCGTACCACCTGACTTAACCCCCTTATCCTCCGTATTTGGGTCTAGTCATGTAGCACATGGATTCTCTCCTCATGTGTTTTGGACGTTAGTATATCACCTTAAGTTATGTCGTACACACTTCCACTCCTTTCTGAGACTGTCCGACGCTAGAGCTAGTGATTTGAGTTTAGTCTGGTCAGTCCCCGAGCGGATACCTTCGGTCTCCGTTAATAAATTAATATGTAGGAACGCCGACCCATCCAAAATTATGAAGAACGTCGGATTTTATGCTTTTATTCTAGATTTTTATATAGCACAGAGTGTTTCACTTTATTTCAAGTTTCCGGACTTTTTACTATACGTCTCTGTTCCACCTGAGTGTATTTCTCCGTCGTTTCTTCCTACCACTAAATATTCTTTTGGGTTGGGGAGTGTTAGTACCGTCGTGTCTATTTTCCACGTTGACTCCTTGGTTCTTGAACCGGATGGTAAGATTCAAGTTTTATTTCTTTTGCTTGACACCCTTTCGAGTTTCCTCGAAAGTCTTGTTGTTTCTATGCCTGACAGGTTCGCCGTACTGATGGATGTTCATGCTACTATGACATGGATTGTGGGGCCAGATTTGCCCGATGTTGCTGCTGCTTTTGCCTGTTCCCCCCTCACAGGCCACTCATCGGAGATGAGTAATTTTGAGTGGGGGAGGATTGATGGAGACGTTGCTGATGCGGCCGTTGATCCCCGACATAGAAAGTTCGTGGATTGGGACGGTCGTTGCCGCAAGCTTGAAGATGAGAGTCTACCACGACGTTTCTTCGCCAACGCCGCGACGTTCTTCGCCAACGCCGCTACATATTTTGCACGACGTCCGCTGCTGCCATTTTAAAATAAAATATATAATTATAAATTAAATAATTATAATTATATATTTTATTATTTCATCATTTATTATTATGTCCTATTTTATTATTTCAAGAGTATCTTTTATTTAGTATCTTTTATTTCATGCATGTATTATTTTATTTTATGCATTATATGTTTAGATTGTTTTCCAATTTTATGAATGATGGAGATTGAGTGGTGTAAGGCTATTTAAAGTCATGCTTGTTGTTGATTTTATTAGTGAAGAATGAAAAAGAAAGCCTAAGAAATTCAAAGTGAATTTTTCCCCCCTCTTGGCAATTTTCGGCCTCCTCTTTCTTCTCCCCTCTCTTGGCTGCCGGCCACATCTCCTTCACCTCTCTATCTCGGCCTCCTTTCCTCCTCCCTCCTCCTTCTCCAAGATTGTTTCCGGCCACCCTCCTCCTTTTTCCCAAAACCCGAGTAGCCTCCTTCCACAAAACTGTCGGCCACCATATCTCTCCCTAGCCGCCACCCCCCATCATATTGAGAAAATTATTTTCTCATCACCTTTTCTCTCTCTCCCTATATAATTACTAGACTTTTCAAGGAACTCCCTCTTCTAGAGTTTTGCGAAGGAAGACGGCTTGTGTTTTCATCATCCGGCGCGGAACCATGGAGTTGCGTGGGAATAGAATCAACCACCGTCGTGTGTGCATCCTCCACCCATCTCGTGGACGGAATTCTCGTGGGATTTTGGGTAACGATTTCCTATACCATCTCTCGTGTGATTCTTTCTAAACTATTGTGAGTTTTGGTGGAAACAGAAGGCTAGTATTTGGTCCTGATTTATATTGAATATTGTGCTTAATTAAAATCTAAATTTTCAAGCCTAAATCATCCGAATATTCTCATGAAAATTGGAACGGGTAAGCAACCCTCGTATTAATTAATTTTTGGGGATTATTTTGGACTTAGTTTTAAAATCACTTATTTAGTCCGGATATTCTTGTATTGGTCTTGTGAATGTTTGCACGTAACTTAGTTTGATTTGCTAATTGTCGAATCTAAGAACGCGTAGTTTAATCCGTTGAAACCATGGGTTTGCATCACGACTTCTTTGCGGACCTCGGAGATCAGATCTAAATTGTCCCTGAGAGCGTCATCATTTGTCTGGAGATTGAAATGGGAGACCCGGGGGCTTGGAACACCGATGTCGACCGGGATGATTGCCTCTGTTCCGTAGCAGAGATTGTACGATGTTTCTCTGGTGGGGGTTCTTTCTGTCGTTCGATATGCCTATAATACGTTGGGGGAGTGCATCGACCCACTTCCCCCCTGCGTCTTGGAGCCGTGTCTTTATCCCCTTCAGGATGGTTCGGTTGGTCACTTCGATCTGCCCATTAGATTGAGGATGTGACACAACCGTGTGTCGTAGCTTGATCTTCAAGTCTTCGCACAGCTTGGTGAAGGATTTCCCAGAGAATTGAGTGTTGTTGTTAGTGATGATAATTGCAGGTATGCCAAAGCGGCAGACAATGTTCTTCCAAATGAATTGTTTTGTGTTTTCCTCTATGATCTTGGCGAGAGGTTCTGCTTCTACCCACTTGGTGAAGTAGTCGATGACCATGATTATGAACTTCCTCTGCCCCGAGGCTTGGGGTAAAGGGCCAAGAAGGTCAATCCCCCATTGTGCGAATGGCCAAGCTCCTTGTAGCGTGGTTAGGGTAATAGGAGGTTGCTTGGGAACATTGACATGCAGTTGGCAGCTTTTGCACTTTTGTACGAAGTCAGTCGCTTCCTTCTTCATGGTAGGCCAGTAGAAGCCCTGACGCAGGATTTTACGGGCCAAGGCCTTCCCGCCCAAGTGTTCTCCCCAGACTCCTCCATGGACTTCGCAGAGGGTATACTCAGCGTCAGTTTCTGCTAAGGATTTCAGGTAGGGTACTGCAAAAGATCGCTTGTGAAGTTCTTCATTGATCAATGCAAACGTAGCTGCCCTCATCCTTAATCGACGGGCTTCCTTCGGATCATCTGGAAGTTGCTGGTTCTTCAAGTAGTTGATCAATAGGGTGATCCATGATTCTTTGGAATCTTCAATCTCTGCTATCTCCCAAGGTCCTTGGATACTAGGAAGGGAAATTTTCTCAACTCTGCACCTTCTTGACTGATAGCGAGTGTGAGACGTAGCTAGCTTTGACAGGGTATCTGCTCGGCTGTTCTGTTCTCCGGGGATGTGGAGAATTTGAACTTGCGGTATCTGCAGCAGGAGAGACTTTACAAGTTGGAGGTACTGAATGAGCTGCTCACTTTTGGCTTCATAATTTCCTTCTACCTGTGATACGACGAGTTGAGAATCAGAGTAGATTGTTAGCTTGGTGATGCAGTAGTCAATGACAAGCCTGAGTCCTGCAATTATGGCCTCATACTCTGCTATGTTGTTGGTGGCCGGGAACTTCAACTGGAGCCCGTACTCCAAAGTGACGAGTTCCAGCTTATGAGGAGTAGCCCAACTCCGACACCTTCAATGTCGGATGCTCTGTCAACGTATATAGCCCATCTTTGACCTGGCTCTGCTGATACAACTTCCGGCTTTGCTGGCAAGGTATTTTAAATGACAAAATCCGTCAAAACTTGCGACTTAATGATGGGACGCGATAGGAAGTGGATGTCAAATTCGCCCAACTCGATTGCCCATTTGACCAATCGGCCGGAAGCCTCTGGATTTTGAAGAATATCACGGAGAGTTAGTTCTGTCAATACTTTGATGGTGTGAGCCTGAAAGTAAGGACGAAGCTTCCTTGCTGAGAAAATGAGTGCAAAGATTGTCTTTTCTGCGACCGGATACCGGGTTTCAGCATCAGAGAGGATCTTGCTAAGGTAATAGATGGGGCGTTGAACCCCTCTTTCGTCTTTCACCAACACTGAGCTTAGTGCGGCTGGTGTGATAACGAGATACAAAAAAAGAGTTTCTCTCGGGGCTGGCTTTGACAGTAGCGGAGGGGAATCCAGGTACTGCTTGAGTGACTCGAAGGCTGGCTGACATTCGTCTGTCCACTGGAAACCGGTGGTTCTAGCTCCTCGGAGAATCTTGAAGAAGGGGAGATATTTATCCCCGGTCCGTGCCAAGAACCGAGAGAGTGTTGTGATTCTCCCATTCAGCCTTTGTACTTTCTTAAGAGATCGGGGCGGTGACATGTCTTCCAAATCTTTAATCTTCTCAGGGTTGGCCTCTATCCCTTGCTGGGTTACCATGAATCATAAGAATTTTCAAGACGTAACCCCGAACACACACTTGGTGGGGTTAAGCCTCATGTCATACTGTCGGAGTATCTTGAAACATTTCTCGAGGTCTTCCACGTAGTTTTCTCGACGAATACTCTTTACCAGCATGTCATCCACATATACCTCCATTGTTTTGCCGATAAGGTCTTTAAAAAATTTGTTCATGAGCCGTTGGTATGTGTCCCCTGCATTCTTGAGCCCAAAGGGCATAACTTTGTAGCAGTATATCCCTTTGTCTTTTCGAAAGGCCATATTCTCTTCGTCTGCTGGATTCATTCGAATTTGATTGTACACGGAGTAATCATCCATGAAGCTGAGGAGTTGGTGTCCGACGGTTGAATCAACTAACTGATCAATTCTGGGGAGCGGGAAGCTATCCTTAGGGCACGCTTGATTGAGGTTGGTGTAGTCCACACACATCCTCCATTTTCCTGAAGACTTCTTCACTAAGACGACATTAACTACCCAGGTTGGGTAATTTACTTCTCGGATGAAATGGACGCTGAGGAGCTTCTCTACTTCTTCCCTGATTGCCTGGAGACGTTCAGGAGGAGCAAAGTTCTCTTCTTTTGGATGACGGGTTTGCATGTAGGGTTGATGTTGAGAGAGTGTTGGATGACGTGAGGATATATGCCAGACATATCTTCTGGGGCCCAGACGAAGATATCTCTGTTGTTTCGGAGGTAGGCTGTCAGTTCTTCCTTTTCTTGTTGTGGCAGGAGCGATCAGAGCTGGATGGTGCGAGCTGGGTTTGTCAGCGAGAGAGGGACCTCAATCAGCCCTTCTATAGGCATCCCTCACTGTAATACGGCTTCGTCGCGTAGATTGAAGTCGTCGATGTTCAATGTAGTGGCATTCACAGGCTGTGCTTGTTTGGAGTAATAATTCTTGGCAGCCTCTTGATTGCCGCGGACGACTCCAATACCTCCCAGAGTGGGGAACTTTATGGCGAGGTGAGGAATCAAGGGGATGGCTCTGAAGATAGTCTGAATGGGTCTTCCGAAGATGGCGCTGTACGCTGAGCTTGAGTCCACTATTACGAACTGGATTTCGTGAGTCATCTGCCTTGGAAATTCTCCTATGGTGACTGAGAGAGTAATCATCCCCAGTACTTGGACTGGGTGGTTGTCGAAGCCATAGACCGGTCCAGCTGCCCGTGTAAGATGTTGATTGGAGATATTCATGCTCTGAAGGGTAGCGGAGAACAAGACATCAACTGAGCTTCTGTTGACGACAAGAATTCATTTGACATTATAACACGGGTCTCCGATCCCGGCACTGATAAATCTCTAGGTGGCTGATCTCTTTGAGGATCTCGTCGACACTGTCTGTTGCGGTGATTGTCACGGAATCTCCCTTCTTGACGCTGAGTTGGCTCCCCTTCTCTCTTACGTTTTTGGAGCCATCAAATTGCTGGCGATGGGCTTCAATGGCTTCATTTGCGGCGATCTGGGCCTCAACCCGATGCACAAGGTCAGGGTAACTGGGAACAGTTTCTGACATTAGTGCTGAGTAGAAGCCACTCGGGCGGAGGTCTCCAAGGAATACCCCTCGCAATAACTCAGGGTTGACTCCTGGAATCTGACGGGCTTTGGCGGTAAAATGTCGGAAAAAGTCTTTTAGAGTCCCCCCCTCGTTCTGGCGAATCCCTGACAAATGGGAGGGGTCACGAACGATCCTGCGATTGGCTATGAATTGATCGACAAATTGTCTTGTCAGCTCTGTGAAATTGGCAATGGTACTGGTCCTCAGCGAATGAAACCATGTTCGGGCTTGTCCTTTGAGAGTGGTTAGAAACACTTGGCAGAGCAGCTAATCTGGACCATTGTAAATTCTCATAATGGTGATAAAATGGTTGATATGTTCTAGTGGATCATCGGTCTCATCGAACGTTTCAATGTTCAGGAGCTTAAACCCATTCGGGATTGGATGGTCTAGGATCTGGGGCGCCAGAGGAGAGCCTTGGAAGAATGGTCGGCGGGTACGAATGTCTCTTGCACCAGCCTGACGATATTCTTCAGCGATGACTTCTTGAATTTCCCCCCGAGTGAATCTTTCAAGCGGAGGTAGACGGGTTTCATTGGCAGGATTGTAACGGTGATGGTCCGCCCTCATTCTTCTCTGGTCCGGGTGAGCGAAACTTACAGCTTCAGAATATTCTTCGGATATTCCATGCCTTGGAGGAACCTCTTGGGTTCCGCCTTGGTTTGGTTGTGGCAGAGGATCTACTTGAACTGGTTGCAGCGGGGGAGCTGGAGGCGCTCCTAGGTTGCACAATAGGGTGAGAATTTTGGTTTGTCGCTCTTCCATCTAGCGGACGCATCCCTCCAAGGAGTTGACAGGAGCAAATGCGCCCTCAATGGTCAATGGCTTGTCCATCAGAGAGTGTGAACGTGCAGGCTCAGGATGCCCGCCAGGGGCGGAGCCTTCAGCGGTACGGGTGCTTCTCTTCGCATTCCCACAGACGGCGCCAAACTATTGCAGACTAACTCGATGCCCTGGTCGGGCTGATTGTTCTTGGACCTCCTTAGCTTACGGAGCGGTCGAGCGCGCACACAGTCAATGAAAATGCGAAGTTGACACAAGGTGTGATGATGTGGAAAATCCCTCAAATAGGTAAAAAACCACATGACCGGGTCTGTGCCGGTCAAATTCCACTAGCTTCTGGTGATTACAATGTGTTTGGGGAATCGGGGCGACAGTCTGCTCCCGTTACAGCTTGGGGAAAGAGAGAGAGACTATGACTCCCTGCGGGCAACAGGTTGTGCCGCAGGAGTGACTTGGGTGTTGAAATGCGAGGGATGATCCTGGTGCTCTGGCGCTGGGGCGATACACGTTTACTTGCAGGAGTCGCCTTCTTCCTTGGGTTCGCTCTGGGATGTTAGAAACGAACTAAAACAAACCGGAAAGAGTATAACTGAAACTTTATTATCAGAAAAAGGTATCTATTACAAAGGTATGCCCTCCCTTATATAGAATGAAGGAGAGATGAGAGAATACAAATAAGAGATGTGGGACTAAAAATTTACAGGACTAAGCGGACTGTACAGAACAAACCGCACAAGCCGCGCGGTTAGACAGAAGGGCTAACCGCACGGCTACCACCAGAGAGAGAGAGAGAGACCGCAAGGGGAGACCGCTTGAGAGCTCGGCAACCAGACAACAACAGCACAGCAATCAAACCGCTGAAGGGAAACCGCCAGACCGCGCGGTCTCCAACCCGCCAAGACAGACCGCCAGACCGCCCGGTCTCAACTTCAACACTCCCCCTCAAGCTGGAGCATATATATCGATCATGCCCAGCTTGTCACAGATATGATGAAACGAGGCGGAAACTGGCTTGGTGAAGATGTCAGCCAGCTCTTTATCAGAAGTGACAAAGGGAATGCAAATTTGTTCCTTTAAGATCTCTTCACGAATGAAATGACAGTCGACTTCAATGTGCTTGGTTCTTTCATGGAAGACCGGATTTTTGGAGATGTATATGGCAGCCTTGTTATCACAGAACATAGGTAGTGGATGGTTGTAGACCTCTCCTAAATCCAGCATTAGAGCTCGTAGACATTTTAGCTCACAAGTGGTCGACGCCATACTCCGATACTCTGCTTCAGCACTGGATCTGGAAACAACAGACTGCTTCTTGCTCTTCCAGCTTACCAGATTACCCCCAACAAAGGTGCAGAAACCGGAGGTAGACTTGCGATCCCCTTTGTCATCAGCGTAACTCGCATCTGAGTAAGCTTCAACCCTCAGATGACCATTCTTCTGGAAAAGCAATCCTTTCCCAGGTGCGGCTTTGACGTACTCCAAGATCCGTAAGGTGGACTGCAGATGACACTCCCTGGGAGCTTGCATGAATTGACTCACTTTGCCAACAGCATAGGAAATGTCGGGTCTGGTCACTGTGAGATATATGAGCTTACTAACAAGACGTCTATACCTCGTAGTATCTGAAAGAAGAGGTGAATCATCTGTCCAGGTTTTGTCTTCTCCAACAGCCATGGGACATCGAGCAGGTTTGGCCCCAACCAATCCTGCATCTTTTAAAAGATCAAGGGCATACTTACGCTGGGAGAGGACTAAGGAATTGGGCTTCCGAGAGATTTTGATCCCCAAAAAGTACTTTGGAGAGCCCATATCTTTCGTGACCAGATGTTGACGAAGATGCCGCTTTGTCAAGGCTACCCCTTCCTGGTCATCGCCAGTGAGAAGAATATCATCAACATACACTGCAAGAACCACCAGTCCCGAGGAGGTTTTGCGAGTAAATAGAGAGTGATCGGCAGAGCTGCGCACAAAACCAACGGCCGCCACGATGTCGCTGAACTTGTCAAACCAAGCTCGAGGGCTCTGCTTGAGACCATAAATTGCCTTCTTCAGCCGGCATACTCATGTCTCCCCCTGAGCAACATACCCAGGAGGTTGCTCCATGTAGACGGCCTCCTGAAGATCACCATAAAGGAAGGCATTCTTTACATCCAGCTGGGAAATCGGCCAATCTTTATTGACTGCCACAGAGAGAAGAACCCGTATAGTGCTGAGACGAGCCACGGGAGAGAAGGTGTCAAAGTAATCAATCCCATAGGTCTGAGTAAAGCCCTTAGCAACAAGGCGAGCTTTATAACGGTCCACAGTGCCATCCGGGGCAAATTTCACCACAAAGACCCAGCGATAGCCGACAACATCAGTACCGAAGGGAGGAGGAACAAGAGTCCAGGTATCCCGCTCCGTTAGGGTGGTCATTTCCTCATCCATGGCCATCTTCCAGTGAGGAATAGTAAGGGCCTCCTGGTAGGAGCGGGGCGTGGTAGTGGCGGAGATAGCTAGAGCAAAGGCCCTGCGAGAAGGGGTGAGACGATCATATGAAACAACCGCAGTAATAGGGTGTAGGGTACACGTCCGCACCCCTTTGCGAAGAGCTATAGGAAGATCTAGGTCAGCAGGTTCCTCGGCATCCGGAGCATCCGTGGCAGAGAGAGCTGGCCCGGGAGTAGAGAGTGACGGCGGCGGAGATACGGGAGACGGGAGAGGAGAAGAGGGAGAGAGAGGTGGAAGAAGAGGAGTGGACGGGGGCGGAGTAGGGGTGAATATCGTAGTGGGAGACGAGAGAACAAAGGGAACAGCAGGAGAATCAGAGGCTGGGAGAAGAGGAGGGGGGTCATCCGAGAAGTAGGAGGTATTCTCGAAGAAGGTGACGTCAGCAGAAACAAACTGCTTACGAAGGATGGGATCAAAGCAACAATAACCTTTCTGAGTGGTGGAGTATCCCAGAAAGATACATTTGGTAGAGCGAGGAGATAGCTTATCACGGGTGGCAGAAGGGGCATGCACAAAGGCAGTGCATCCAAATATTTGGAGAGGGAGAGGAAACGGCTCCTTGCCCGGATACAAAATGGAGAAAGGGGTTTTCCCGTGGAGAACGGTGGAGGGAATGCGATTGATGAGGTAACAGGCAAGGAGAACAGCATAGCCCCAATAGGAGCGAGGAACATGCATTTGGGTCATCAAGGAGCGAGCGACATCTAGAAGGTGACGGTTTTTGCGTTCTGCCACACCATTTTGTTGTGAGGTATAGACACAACTCGTTTGATGAATAATCCTATGTTGCATGCAGAAGGCAGAAAAGTCATGACTGATATATTCTTGGGTATTATCAGATCGAAGAACTTTAATAGAAACATCAAACTGAGTTTTGATCATGAGATAGAATGACGTCCATACAGAGAATAATTCGGAGCGATCTTTTAACAGATACACTCACGTACAGCGAGAGAAATCATCAATGAATGTGACAAAATATGAACTACCCCGACCAACCGTAAGAGTAGGAGAAGGACGCCCCCAAATATCAGAGTGGATGAGATCAAACGAACGGGTGGATCCACGAACGTGCTTTGGAGGGAAGGAGGAACGGTGATGTTTGCCAAGCTGACAGGCTTCACAGTTGAGCGGAGGACTTTGGGGAGGAAGGTGGGGCAGAAGTTGATGAAGAATATGAGGAGGAGCATGACCAAGGCGGAGATGCCATTGGAGAAGATCTGTGGAGGTGGAGGAGAAGGTGGAGAAAGCGGAAATGTTGTCCAGGAAGTATAGGCCGCCACTCTCAGTCCCAGTAGCAATCGTCCGTTGGGAGTCCGGATCCTAAAAAGAGCAAGTAGTAGAAGTAAAAGTAACAGAACAGTGTAATTGCTTGCATAGAGAGGTAACAGATAATAAGTTGCACGGGAACTTGTGCACGTAGAGAGTATCCTCCAAGCGAAGAGACGGAGTGACATGAACTATCCCCATCCCATGAACCGATGATGAAGAGCCGTCAGCGAGAGTAACCGGGGGCAATCGACCATGTGTTTCTAGGAGAGAAAAACACTGGAGATTGCCGGTCATATGATTAGTAGCACCGGTGTCGATCAACCATTTTCCTTGAGTAACAACGTGGGTACTACCAGAAGACGTGACCACCGAGGCGAACGGCTTTGAGGAGTATAGGGAAGCCATGAAGGGAGGAACAAAAGACCTGCAGCGGTCACGGTGTCAGACACCAGCAGCCAGAAAAGCCACGACCAAGCCGCAGAACCAAATAGCGGGAGAGAAGTCGGGCGTCTAGCAGACAGACCGCGCGAACAGAAGTGGAGGATATCGGGAGGCAAAAGGCGAACAAGGCAAAAGAGGTCGCGGAGACAGGTCGCGGCGACTAGAGAAGAGAAGGAGGAAGCGGCGACTAGAACAAGTCGCAAGAAAGAAGCAAGCAACAGAAACAGGCCGCGCGAACAGGGCGCAAGCAAACAGGCGGAAGAAACAAGCCGCGGGAGATAGGCCGCGAGAAGAAGAGGCAGGTCGCGCTGACAGAAGAACGCACAGAATCAGTAGTCAAAGATCGAATTCCTCTGATACCATGTTAGAAACGAACTAAAACAAACCGGAAAGAGTATAACTGAAAATTTATTATCAGAAAAAGGTATCTATTACAAAGGTATGCCCTCCCTTATATAGAATGGAGGAGAGATGAGAGAATACAAATAAGAGATGTGGGACTAAAAATTTACAGGACTAAGCGGACTGTACAGAACAAACCGCACAAGCCGCGCGGTTAGACAGAAGGGCTAACCGCACGGCTACCACCAGAGAGAGAGAGAGACCGCAAGGGGAGACCACCTGAGAGCTCGGCAACCAGACAACAATAGCACAGCAATCAAACCGCTGAAGGGAAACCGCCAGACCGCGCGGTCTCTAACCCGCCAAGACAGACCGCCAGACCGCCTGGTCTCAACTTCAACATGGGACTTGGGAGTTTTTTTGCTGGCGACGTGCTGGTGTTGCGCTGGTAGCCGCTGGTGGCCGCTGGTGGACGCTAGTGGTCGTTGGTGGTTCGCGGCGGCTAGAGGCTGGCTCGAGGGAGGAGGCCGACAGATCTATCACCTAAGGAAGGAGATGATCTGGAGCAGAAGAGGAGAAGAATGAGGAGGCCCTGGGGCTCCTTTTATAGCCTCCGGAGGAGGATCATGGCGGGCCCTACCACTAATGTAGTGGGTTAGTGGGTGGTTACCCTCTTGATCAGACAGTGAGGAGAGTCTCCTCCCGATCAGACGATGGAGAGGTCGTCCACGACGACGAGCTTCCATGGCGGAGGAGGTGGCCGGCCGGGCTGGCGGCTGGCGGCTGGCGGCGGGGGCGGTCGGCTTGGTGGCCAACGCGGGCGGCCTGCCGTGTCCTGGACGCGGCTTGCCACCAGATGCTCATGAGCCGAGCAAGTACTTTCCAAAGCCCTTTCATTATTTTGAAAGGCAAAGGCTCAAGGAAGAAGCAAAGAAGAAGGCTGATCAAAAAGGCAAGAAGCCAGCTGAAGATGCTGAAGCTCCTGTGAAGGCTCAAATCCAATCTGGCAAAGGGATTGTCATAAGAGAGCCTGATCAGTCTTAGTTTTAAGTTCTTTCAAATGTGTTTTGTAATGTTTTGATTAAATCATTCAATGTAAAACTCTGTAATCAAACATTATCAAGTTATAAACAAAATTTTGTTTGGAATCATATAATGTTCACTCTGTGATGGATTGTTCATATTTTGTTTATATTAAGTATTCCTGTTATGTCATATATCATCATATTATACTTTTTATAAATGGTGTATATCATTGGCTATAAGGATTATGACTTCTCCAAATAGGGGGAGATTGTTGGGTACATTGGAAAATGTGTACCTGATTTGAAGAAGCCCAACTTAGCTCAATGATATACATCAAGGTGTATTTGATGTTGTTTTAAGTTGACATGTGCAGGTGAAGAAGTGTTAAAGAATGCAGAAAAATATTCTAAGTCCATGTGTCGACACCTGAAGAAATAGTGTTGACACTTCAGAATATTTGTGTCGACACTTGAAGGAAGCTGTGTCGACACAGAGAAAGATAGTCGACCACATTTGTGCCGACACTGGGAAGCAGTGTCGACTCACAGGAAGATTGTCGACCACATTTGTGTCGACACTGGGAAACAGTGTCGACTAACTAAAAGATAGTCGACCTCGACGCAGAAGGAGATAGTCGACACAATGAGACAGAGTCGACACATGTTGGCAGAGTCGACAATTGATGTGTCGACACATACTGAGTTCTGAATCTACAACAACTATGTCGACACACAGGATTTGTGTCGACACACTGCAAAGTCAAGACCAAGTTATTTTCTGAAGAAAGATGAAGTGTTGAGTCGACATAAATTCTCTGTGTCGACTCATTCTCAAAATAAAGTTCTGAAGAAGCTGTGTCGACTTAAAGGCAAACTTGTCGACATCATCAAAGGTTGTGTCGACACCAAAGTTACTTGTGTCGACACATATAGACAGTTGGTCTCGACACTTCCTAACAGTCTGTCTCAACACATTGCTGACCAAGACTAAGGCACAGGATCTGTTTGAAGACTTGACAGCTATGGGTTGCAGCCAGTTAACTGATGTTGTCAGACTTGTCAGAAGATAGTTATAAACCGAATCAGCCGGTTACCATTAAGAAGGTCTATAAATAGACAGATTAAGAGGGAAGAAGAAGAGATTGAACTTTGGCAATCAAATTGAGAAATCAAATCAAGAAGGAGTAATACTCTAAAGAAGATCTTCATCAGAAGATCTAAGAAGACGATCTCAGGATCGATCTAAGAAGAGTTCTAACAAGAATTCAGAAGTATCATCAAAGGTGTTGGATAGAGAGGGATCCACCCATTTTGAAGAAGAAGAAGGAAGCCATCAGTGGTTTCTCAAGAAACTATTTGGAAATCAACTCAGCTAAGTTCAGATTCAAGAAGCTTTGAAGAAAGCTCAGATTCAGTTGATTTCATCAGCTGATCAAGAATTGTCTTGTCCTCTTCTCTCTTAACAAAGGCAAGACATTAAAACTTCTTTTCTAAATTTCTGTAGGATCTGGTTTACACAGATCTAAGTTGTAAGCCTGTGATATAAAGGCTGAGTGTAGGAGAGTTGATCTCTGAGTGGTAGGGCTGTTTGCCTGAGTGTAGGAGAAGGTTCTTCTCTGAGTTGTAGGCCTTGTGACAAGGCTGAGGTAGGGCTGTTGTGCCTGAGTTGTAGGAACCTATCCAGGTTCTGAGCTGTAGGATCTGAGGATCTGAGAATAGTGGAAGTTTGGCCGAATCTAGCATACTGCTAGATAGGTGAAGGGGGAAAGTGGATGTACCCAAACCTCGGGGAACCACTATAAAACATTGTGCAATCTGTGATGTTTGAATTTCTGTGATTGCTGTGCTGGATGTTTTAATTCTGTGATTGAATTCTACCTAAAAGTATAAACAAGCAATTAGAACCTATTCACCCCCCCTCTAGGTGTTTTAGGTTGTCTTGAAAGTAAAACTATCAAGTGGTATCAGAGGGAGGTTCCTCAAAAAGGACTTAACAGTTTGAGGTAGATCTGAAAGGCAGAATCAAGATTCAAGAAGATGGGTTCTGGAGAAAATCACAAGGAGTTAGGGTCAATGAAGTTACCCATCTGCAGGAAGGAAATCTTTGGAATTTGGAAAGAAAGAGTCAGATTATTCATGGAAGCATCTGACCCAAGAAAATACATCACAGTTCAGGAAGGACCCTTCATTCCAATGAAGGTATCAGTTCTTGATGCTAATATTCAAACTCCAAAGAGTTATTCTGAAATGACCAAGGATGAAGTCATTTTGGCAACCATGGACAAGAGAGCTCAGAATATTATTGTGAGTGTCATAGATGATTATACATTTTAGAATCTGATTCACTGCAAGACCTCCAAAGAAATGTGGGACACCTTGATTGTCTATATGGAGGGATCTGAAGAAGTAAGACAGGATAGGAAGTCTATGCTCAACCAGAAATATGAAAGTTTTAGACAAGGAAAAACTGATAGCATAACTGAATGCTATAAGAAATTCTATAGAATTGTGAATGAGTTAATGTCCTATGGAAGAGTCTTCAGTACCTATGAACTGAATGACAAATTCTTAAGATCCTTGACAAAGGATTGGGACACAAAGATCTGTGCCATAAGAGAAGTGGCTAAATTGGCAGAGATCTCTCCTCCCACCTTGTTTGGAAAGCTGCTGTCCTATGAAATGCAACTTATGGTGAGGAAGGAGGAGGAAAAGAATTCAAGAGGAGTGCATAGAGAAAAGACTGTGGCATTCAATGCAGAATCCATCAGAAAGAATAGGAGGATATCACCATCCCCTCCTAAGGAAATTGCAGAAGTTAGTTCAGAAAATTCAGATTATCAGGATTCAGAAAGCTGTGATTCAGATGCAGACTTTGCTGCATTTACAAGGCAATTCCAAAGGTTCTTGAAGAAGAAGCAGTGGAAGTCTAAGCTCTCCACTTCACAGCAAGTTGATGACTATTATCAGAAGAAAAAGTCATCAAGGAAAGAAAAGAGCAGATCAAAGCCCAGCAAAGCCACTACTTCAAAGATTGTCTGCTATTGTTGCAATAGGCCTGGACATGTAGTGGCTGACTGTCCTGATAAGAGAAAGGAGTCTTCAGACAAGAAAAAGATTCATCAAAAGGGCAAGAAAGATAAATCCTTTGTTTCAAAGAAGGATAAGAGCCTAACAGATCAGTCAACTTCAGAGTCAGAATCTGAAGCAGAAGCATATATTGGACTATATGTTGTATCTGAAGAAGAGGAGTTTCTGCAGTTGCTAGACTCCATCAATGAACAAGAGGATCATCAGTGCATGGGACTGATGGCAGGATCAGAAGAGGACATATGCCAGAATCAGTCTGGTCCTAATAAGGTACAATGCCCTTCTATGAAATCTGTTTGTAGTACAAGTACAGAATCAGCTACATCTGCATCAAGTGATATAGATGCATCTGAATCTGAAGGAGATGTCTATCAATTGATAGATAAGTATGGGGACTTGTTGCAGGCCCTTAAGAAAAACAAGAACCTGGTTAAACTTCAGGCTCATGAAATTGTTAAACTAAGGGTAGCTGCAACTGAGTTAGAGAAAGTAATTGATCAGAAGTTAAATAAAATTGCCAAGCTAAAGAATATAACTATTATTCAGATGGGCACAATTAATTATACTAATGATCAAGTGAAGAGTCTGGAGGCCAGACTAAGAATTGAAAAAGATTTAGTGGCTAGTTACTCTAAGCCAAAGTCTGTCTTACCCTTGATAGATGAATTTGTGAATCAAAAGGGTAAGGCAGGATTAAGATTCAAAGGTAACTCCAGGGCTGGCCAATTCAAGAGGAAAGGCAAAGCTCCTGTCAAGCCACTGAACTTTTCAGTCCCTATTAAGTTTAGAAAGGTGGAAGTGCCTTCTAACCTATATGATCATGAAAATATTCATGGTCATATTAAGTCTAATGTTCTGAAAAATAAGGGTGTAAATGCCAACAGGCCTACCCATGTTCATAAACCCAATGGTTATAAAAAATCAATGGGTGAAGCTGCTGCAGCACCAGCAATGGACAGAAATTCTTTTGTCAAGGATGTATCTAGAACTAGATACAATAGATTTGAATGTTGGTGCTGTGGCAAGAGAGGCCATTTTGCACTAGACTGCTGGTATAACACAAGTATTAGAAAGAACAATAGTCTACCTGTTAGAAGAGATAATGGTAGCTTTGTTAATGCTAACTTGAACCAAGGACCCAAGACTTGCTTGGGTTCTAAGGGAAAGTAAATCTGTGTTGCAGTTGTATCCAAGTAGTCATGCCCCTATATGGTACTTGGATAGTGGTTGTTCCAGGCACATGACTGGAACAAAGGGGCTGTTGAAGGAGTATTCATTTGTCAAAGATGGACCTAAATTGATCTTTGGTGGATCTGAAAAAGGAGTCATCAAAGGGTTTGGTAACATTTCTTCTAACCTAATTACTATCACCCAAGTGGCTTATGTAAAAGGTTTGAAACATAATCTAATAAGCATAAGCCAGCTGAGTGATTTAGGATATGACATTTCATTTGTTAAGGATGGATGTCATATCAAAAGGTCAAGTGATCAAGAGATCATTTTGACTGGGTATAGGAAGAGAAATGTATATTGTCTTAATTTTGTATGTGAGAATAAGGCTTCTCCCATCTGTCTTGTAGCTGATGATAATGCTTCTCATTGTGTTAAGTGGCACAAGAGATTGGCTTATCTTAACTACAAGACAATTGGCCAACTCTTTATCAAAGAATTAGTGAGGAATGGTCCTCAAATTAAGTGTATGAAGGAAGGGATATGCTCAGCTTGTCAAAAGGGCAAGCAGACAAAATCCTCCTTTCAAAGCCTTGAAAACAAGGATTCTGTGAGGTGCTTATACCTCTTGCATATGGATCTTTTTGGTCCTATGCCAGTTCATAGTCTAGGTAGGAAGGTCTACACTTTTGTGGTTGTAGATGACTATTCTAGATTTACATGGGTGTTTTTTCTGAGACAGAAATCTGAAACCCCAAGTGTCTTACTTAATTTTGTAAAGCAAATTCAGGATGAACTGAATAGTACAGTGGTCAAAATCAGAAGTGACCATGGTACTGAATTTCAATCTGAAAGTATGACAAAGTTATGTGAAGACTTTGGGATTTTACAAGAGTTCTCCTCACCAAGAACACCTCAGCAAAATGGAATTGCTGAAAGAAAGAATAGAACATTAATTGAAGCTGGTAGAACTCTATTGAGTGACACCTCTCTACCAGAATATTTCTGGGCTGAGGCAGTAAACACTGCTTGTCATGTGATCAATAGGGCTTCTATCACCAAGAGCCACAAAAAGACTCCCTATGAGATTATGAAAGGTAGAAAACCAAATCTATCCTACTTCAGAATCTTTGGTTGCAAATGCTATATACTTAACAATGGTAAGTCATATTTGACTAAGTTTGCTGCCAAATCCCAGGATGGGATATTTGTTGGGTACAACACAAATAGTAAGGCCTATAGAATCTTCAACTTGACTACTCAAGTTGTTGAAGAATCTGTGCATGTTGTGTTTGATGAAACAAGATTAATCAACTGTGAGTTGTCTTGTAGATCAAATGACTCAACAGGTATAAGCAAAAGAATGGACAAGCTCTCCATTGCTGAAGCTTCAAGGGAAGATGGAGTATTGGAAAATGAAGGTTATTGTCCAGGGGGAGTACAAGACATAATAGAAGATGAAGAAAACCAAGAGGTTCAGCATAATGAAGGAGCTGGAGATGTTCAACCAGAAGGGAATCTTCCTCCAGCTACAAGACATTTAAGAGACCATCCATCTGATCAAATAATAGGTGATCCAAGACAGGGAGTGCAGAATAGAAGTAGAAGTCAAAGCACAGTTCTGCATTCAAGTTTCCTGTCACAAATGGAGCCTAAGAAGTTTGAAGAAGCCATCCAAGACCAGCACTGGACTGATGCTATGCAAGAGGAGCTGAATCAATTCAGAAGGTGCAATGTCTGGGAGCTTGTTCCTAAACCAAGAGGCCATAATATAGTTGGGACAAAATGGATCTACAGAAACAAGTTGGATGAGAATGGAGTAATAATGAAAAATAAAGCAAGATTAGTTGCTAAAGGATACAGGCAGGAAGAAGGAATTGACTTTGATCAAACCTTTGCCCCAGTAGCAAGGCTGGAGGCAATCAGAATGTTCCTTGCCTATGCAGTCTATCAAGACTTCAAAGTATACCAGATGGATGTGAAGTCAGCATTTCTGAATGGTGATCTTAAAGAAGAAGTATATGTAGAGCAACCATCAGGTTTTGTAGATCCTCTTAAACCTGATTATGTTTATAAGCTTAGAAAAGCTTTGTATGGGTTAAAGCAAGCCCCAAGGGCCTGGTATGAAACCCTGTCTACTTTCCTTATTGAGAATAAATTCTCAAGAGGAAAAATAGATAAAACTCTATTCCTTAGGGAATCCAAAGGCAAGATCATCTTAGTTCAGATCTATGTTGATGACATAATCTTTGGATCTACTGAAAACAACCTTTGTAAAAAGTTTGCCAAACTTATGCAAGGAAAGTTTGAGATGAGCAGTATGGGGGAACTGAAGTTCTTCTTGGGACTCCAAGTAAGACAGATTGATGATGGCTTGTCCATATCCCAGTCAAAGTTTACCAAAGAATTAATTAAGAAGTATGGTATGGAGTCATCCTCCATCATGAGAACTCCTATGGGAACAAGTATGCCTATATGCAAAGATGATGCAGGTAAACCTGTGGATGGGACTTTGTATAGAGGAATAGTTGGTTCTCTACTATATCTCACAGCTAGTAGACCAGATATTATGTATGCTACATGTGTCTGTGCTAGGTACCAAGCCTGCCCTAAAGAGTCTCATTATACTGCAGTCAAAAGGATTCTGAGATATCTTAAGGGCACACCTAATCTAGGCCTTTGGTACCCTAGGAATAGAGATTTTCTACTAACAGGTTATTCAGATGCAGACTTTGCAGGCTGTAGAGAGGATAGGAAGAGTACAACAGGTACTTGTCAATTCTTGGGAGGAAGATTGATATCTTGGAGTAGTAAGAAGCAGACCAGTATGGCTATATCTACAGCTGAGTCAGAATATATTGCTGCTGGCAGTTGCTGTGCACAACTATTGTGGATACAGCATCAGCTTAAAGATTATGGTATTCAAGTAAGTAGAACACCTCTTTTGTGTGATTCTAAGAGTGCAATTTCTATTGCTAATAATCCTGTTTCTCATAGTAGAACTAAGCATATAGAAATTAAATACCATTTTCTTAGAGAACATGTAGAAAGAGAAGATATCACATTGGAATTTGTTAAAACAGATTATCAAATAGCAGATGTATTCACTAAGCCTCTGGATGAAACAAAATTCAATAAATTTAAAATTGAATTAGGCATGCTGACCATTGATTAGATTATCAACAAACTAACAAGTAACATATTAGATTATCAAATGGTCTCAAGTGGTGTTGACAAAAAAAAACAGAAATTGGCTAAGTAAAATAGTGTCGACACATTCAGTGATAATGTGTCGACTCAGTGTAGTAATGTCGACAAGTTAGAAATATTGTGTCGACACAGAGAATATGTGTCGACACTTAAGAATTAAATTGTCGACTTATCCAGGAATATAGTGTCGACTTCACCAGAATAGTGATGTCGACACTTACATATTTTGTGTCGAAACTTATCCTAAGAGTCGACATAGATTTTCTGATACTCTACTATATCACTCAGGTGTCGACATATCCACAATTGGTGTCGACACATAGTAGACAGATTTGTTGTCGAGACAATAGAAGTTTGTGTCGACACATTCCATCTGTGTCGACACATATAGACTATTTTTTTTTGCCCGTCTTTTGATCTTCTTTCAATAGAAGGTATAAATAGGTCAAGAACTTATTCAGTCGACACGCTTACAAGATTTTCGAGACTGAAACCCTGTGTCAACTTTCTCTCTCTCTCTCTCTCTTCTCTCAAGCTTTCTCACCTGAACAATGACGCCAAAGATTGAAGACAACGTCAATGAAGGTTATGAGTTGGTAAGGAATGCCTTTGCCGAAGCCCCGATAGATGTTCAACGAGTTATCACTCTTATTTCCGAATCCGGATTAGAGTTTTTAATTTCTGAACCTTCCAAGATATGGAAGAAGGAGGTGCATGAATTCTTTAACTCTGCATCAATAGGTTCAGATACACTCAAGATAAAGTCCACTGTGCATGGGTCGACAGTGAAGATTACCCCAAGAAGTCTAAGGAAGATTCTACATTTACCAATAATTGAGAATGAAGAAGAAGTCCCTGCTTCTAAGTTAAGGGAGGCTGTCCAATAGTGCGGATTGGATCCCACTCTGAAGATTGGAGCTGCTTTCAACAGGAAAGGGATGAATCAGCAAGGGAAATTTCTGTCTGAAGTAGTTGGCAAGGTGATTCTGTGCAAGCCAGGGGGACATGATAGGATTTCAGCCTATATGTTCAGCCTCATGACCAGAATTGTGTTTACAATTCCAACTGATTGGTCAGCTGTAATCTTTGACAAGATCAAGGAAGGAATCAAGAAGTCAAATCTGGCTAGAATTATGAGTTTATATCTGAATGGAGTAATCCCTGAGGTAATGCAACACCTGCCAGGAACAAAAATCAATCACATGAGAAAGATGGACATGAGATTGTTCTCTAGGTGGGATAGGGTGCTGTCTAAGGATGTGCCTGATGAGAGCAGGCAGGACACCCCAGTGAAATCCTCTTCTCATGCTCAAGATACTGAGCAGCTTCAAGAAGAACAAGAGAGGAAGCAGGATGAAGATCACCCTGCGTCTACTCCAGCCCAGCAAGACACTATACCTGCACAGATGCAGGGGGAGCAAGCTCATTCTCCTGCCCAGAATGAAACTACTCCTGACCAGGTACAATTGCAGGGGGAGCTGGTGTATTTTCTTATAAAAGACATTTCTAATATTTCAATTTCTGCACAGGTGCAGGGGGAGCAAGTGTACTCACCTGCCCAGGACATTACCAATACTGAACAAGTACAGGGGGAGAAGATGTCAGACCCAGTGCAAGAGGCAGTACAAATTGATATCTCCAGAGATCTAAATATAGAAGATCTAATTGATACATCTTATGTTCAAGCTCAGAAGGAATATACTCTAGAAGAGTTATTTCCAAATGTTGATATTGCTACTGATAGAGTAGAAGAGGGGCAAGATATTGAAAAGGCCATTGACATGGAGATAGAACTTGAGAAGGAGCAAATGGTTGAGGGGGAGTCTGTGCATGTTGAAGCTGAACAACATGGCACTGAGACAGATATTCCTCCTCCTCCTCAAGAAAGAGTTCAAGTTGATAGTTCATCTGAATCTGAGACTGAAGAAGCCAGAATGGCTAAGAAGAGAAAACTTGTTGTCTTCAAGAGAAGGAGCAAAGGTTATAAGCAGGCTCAACAGACTACAACTCCCCATCTCATTCTGAATTTAATTATAACAAGTTTATGGTTGATTTGCAAGTTAAGTTAGATGACCATAGAGTGGCTGTTGAAAAATATGTGGATGAGAGCAATAAGTTCCTTCAATTTGACTTGGCTCAGGATATAAAGTCAATTCGATTTGAAGTCAATATGCATAAGAAGGAGATGATAGATTGCTTCCATAAGGGAGGTAATACTGTGGTGTATTTGGCTAAACAACAGCAATCCATCATCCCTAAAGTGGATGATATTGTTTTAAAGCAAAGTTATGTTTTGGAGAATCAGCTGAGGATGAATGACAATTTAACTGAATCTCATCAAGAAATTATTGATGAATTGAAAAAGACTACTCCAGGGCTGACTGAAGCTAAAGCAAAGGAGATGGGAGAATTTGATAAGAAACTTCAAGATGCTATTGAATCAGTTAAAACTGCTATCACTACCTCTCAAAAGGACATATCTGACAAGCTTCAAAAGTTAAAACCATTTTTAAAGAGAGTGTGAATTATCTGGATGGACAGATCAGATTTCAGAAGGAAGATCTAAGAGATCATATTACCAGAGAAGCCATAAAGGGGGAGAGGTTGTTGGTTCATGCTGGCTCAGAGCACACCAAATGGGTGACAAATAGTATTTGAGTCACATTGGGATATCCACCTTTGTGTGATGATGCTATGGTGGCTGAGTCAGGAATACAAACAGGTCTACTTGAAGGCAATCAACCTGAGGTTGCCCAAGTCATTTACTCTCCTCCAGATTTTGATATGATTGATCAGCAAGTTCAAGATATGTATAGCCCTCCAAAGGAGGTTAACAGGGTTGTTATTGAGAAAGTGGATAAACCTGAGGCAAATTTGAAAGAACAGCAAGATGCTCTACTATCCAAGAAGAGATTTAGAGAGCAGGCTGAACTTAAGCCAGATTTTGAGCAGTGGAGCCCTACTTCAAGAAATATTATACTCACTGCATGGAAGGCTGTGAAAGACCAAGTTCATGAAAGAGGAAAGTGGTATAATGAAATAGAATGGCAAAAGCATGAAGCTAGGCAGGAGGCAATAGTACAGTTCAGAAGAAATGCCAAGCTGGGTTGGCTGCCACCAGATGCTCAGGAGCCGAGCAAATACTTTCCAAAGCCCTTTCATTACTTTGAAAGACAAAGGCTCAAGGAAGAAGCAAAGAAGAAGGCTGATCAAAAAGGCAAGAAGCCAGCTGAAGATGCTGAAGCTCCTGTGAAGGCTCAAATCCAATCTGGCAAAGGGATTGTCATAAGAGAGCCTGATCAGTCTTAGTTTTAAGTTCTTTCAAATGTGTTTTGTAATGTTTTGATTAAATCATTCAATGTAAAACTCTGTAATCAAACATTATCAAATTATAAACAAAATTTTGTTTGGAATCATATAATGTTCACTCTGTGATGGATTGTTCATATTTTGTTTATATTAAGTATTCCTGTTATGTCATATATCATCATATTATACTTTTTATAAATGGTGTATATCATTGGCTATAAGGGTTATGACTTCTCCAAATAGGGGGAGATTGTTGGGTACATTGGAAAATGTGTACCTGATTTGAAGAAGCCCAACTTAGCTCAATGATATACATAAATGTGTATTTGATATTGTTTTAAGTTGACATGTGCAGGTGAAAAAGTGTTAAAGAATGCAGAAAAATATTCTAAGTCCAAGTGTCGACACCCAAAGAAACAGTGTTGACACTTCAGAATATTTGTGTCGACACTTGAAGGAAGCTGTGTCGACACAGAGAAAGATAGTCGACCACATTTGTGTCGATACTGGGAAGCAGTGTCGACTCACAGGAAGATTGTCGACCACATTTGTGTCGACACTGGGAAGCAGTGTCGACTAACTAAAAGATAGTCGACCTCGACGCAGAAGGAGATAGTCGACACAATGAGACAGAGTCGACACATGTTGGCAGAGTCGACAATTGATGTGTCGACACCTGAAGGCTGTGTCGACACATACTGAGATCTGAATCTACAACAACTGTGTCGACACACAGGACTTGTGTCGACACACTGCAAAGTCAAGACCAAGTTATTTTCTGAAGAAAGATGAAGTGTTGAGTCGACATAAATTCTCCGTGTCAACTCATTCTCAAAATAAAGTTCTGAAGAAGCTGTGTCGACTTAAAGGCAAACTTGTCGACATCATCAAAGGTTGTGTCGACACCAAAGTTACTTGTGTCGACACATATAGACAGTTGGTCTCGACACTTCCTAACAGTCTGTCTCAACACATTGCTGACCAAGACTAAGACACAGGATCTGTTTGAAGACTTGACAGCTGTGGGTTGCAGCCAGTTAACTGATGTTGTCATACTTGTCAGAAGACAGTTATAAACCGAATCAGCCGGTTATCATTAAGAAGGTCTATAAATAGACAGATTCAGAGGGAAGAAGAAGAGATTGAACTTTGGCAATCAAATTGAGAAATCAAATCAAGAAGGAGTAATACTCTAAAGAAGATCTTCATCAGAAGATCTAAGAAGACGATCTCAGGATCGATCTAAGAAGAGTTCTAACAAGAATTCAGAAGTATCATCAAAGGTGTTGGATAGAGAGGGATCCACCCATTTTGAAGAAGAAGAAGGAAGCCATCAGTGGTTTCTCAAGAAGCTGTTTGGAAATCAACTCAGCTAAGTTCAGATTCAAGAAGCTTTGAAGAAAGCTCAGATTCAGTTGATTTCATCAGCTGATCAAGAATTGTCTTGTCCTCTTCTCTCTTAACAAAGGCAAGACATTAAAACTTCTTTTCTAAATTTCTGTAGGATCTGGTTTACACAGATCTGAGTTGTAAGCCTGTGATATAAAGGCTGAGTGTAGGAGAGTTGATCTCTGAGTGGTAGGGCTGTTTGCCTGAGTGTAGGAGAAGGTTCTTCTCTGAGTTGTAGGCCTTGTGACAAGGCTGAGGTAGGGATGTTGTGCCTGAGTTGTAGGAACCTATCCAGGTTCTGAGCTGTAGGATCTGAGGATCTGAGAATAGTGGAAGTTTGGCCGAATCTAGCATACTGCTAGATAGGTGAAGGGGGAAAGTGGATGTACCCAAACCTTGGGGAACCACTATAAAACATTGTGCAATCTGTGATGTTTGAATTTCTGTGATTGCTGTGCTGGATGTTTTAATTCTGTGATTGAATTCTGCCTAAAAGTATAAACAAGCAATTAGAACCTATTCACCCCCCCTCTAGGTGTTTTAGGTTGTCTTGAAAGTAAAACTATCAAAGAGCCCAAACCATTAGATCTTGGTCAAAGAAAATGAACGGCTCTGATCAGCCCTGAATTTGATTTCCTGGGCCGAACACGGGTTGTGAAACGCCCGTGTCACAGGCCGTGTTCCTTAAGCGGTGCACAACCGACTTAGAATAAACCAGAACACGGGCATTGACACGCCCGTGTCAAGCCTGACACATCCGTGCCACCTTTGTAACACGATCTCCAAAATTACCCGAGCAGGACACGGCCAAGGCACACGCCCGTGTCCCTAGCCGTGTGCCAAACACACCCGTGTCACAGGCCGTGTTCCACACTTGACGATCAGGTCTCGAGAACTCATCGATAATAGGGACACGCCTTGGGACACGTCCGTGTCCCAGGCCGTGTACACTTGACACGCCCTGAGACACGCCCGTGTCTCAGGCCGTGTCAGCCAACCTGAATCCCACTTTGGCTTTTTGAGATTTCTAGGGTGTTACAATCCTCCCCTCTTTAATAAAATTTCGTCCCGAAATTTGAAGACAGCAGGGAGATAACAACATAACACAATCAGAGACATATATGTTTCTATCACATATATAAACGAGCGAACAGGTTACGAAAATAACTCGGGAAACTCGGCTCGCATGATCTGCTCCCGCTCCCATATTAGCCCTTCTCGGCCACAATTGTCCCACCGGACTTTGACCATCCCGATCGTTTTGTTCCGCAACTGTTTCTCGGCTCGATCCTCGATCCGAATGGGCCTCACCTTTATCGTTAGCCCATACTCAACCGGCACCCGATCATTCTCAATCACTTGAGCTGGATCCTTGACTGCTTTCCGTAGTACCGAGATGTGGAACACATCATGCAGTCCACCCAATTTCGATGAAAGAGCTAGCCGATAGACAGCTTCCCCAACTCGCTCCACCACTTTAAACGGAACAAGGTATCGCGGACTTAGCTTTTTCAACCGCCGAATCTGAGATACGCCTTTGAAGGGTTTAATCTTTAAATAGAACCAGTCACCCACCGCGAACTCCACGTTATGGTGCTTAGCATTGTAATACTTGGCTTGCCGATCCTGGGCTATTAGTAGTCTCGATCTCTCGAATAGAGCGTATTGTTGAGTTAGCATCCTCGACTGTCTTTTGTCCCAAAAGTTTGGATTCGCCAGTTTCTGCCCAAGCTAACGGTGTACGGCACTTGCGACCATACAGAGCTTCAAACGCTGCCATGCCGATACTCGCTTGGTAGCTATTATTGTAGGCAAATTCCACCATAACAAGATGATCTTCCCATTTCTTACCGAAGTCCAGGGCGCACATACGGAGCATATCCTCCATTATTCTGTTGGTTCGTTCAGTTTGGTCATCCGTTTGCGGATGAAAGGCCGTACTGAATGCTAACTTCGTGCCCAATAGTTGATGGATTAGCCTCCAATCCTTTGAAGTAAATCGCCCATCACGGTCACTGACGATGCTTCGGGGAATACCGTGCAATCGAACAATCTGCTCCACATAGAGCTTTGCCAACGTTTCCACTGAATCGTCCCGCTTGTTTGGTAGGAAGTGAGCCACCTTTGTTAATCGGTCGACAATCACCCAGATTTAGTCATTCCCACGTTAAGATCTCGGCAATCCGTGCACGAAATCCATAGAAATATCCTCAAACTTCCACTGCGGAACTGGCAATGATTTCAGGAAACCACTAGGTCGTTGACACTCTGCCTTTACCAAAGCACAAGTACGACATTTAGCCACATACTCGGCTATGTCCTTCTTTAAACCGGGCCACCAGAACAATTTCTCCATGTCCTTGTACATCTTTGTGCTCCCAGGATGAATTGAGTACTTTGTAAAGTGTGCTTCATATAACAATTCTTCTCGCAATTTACCCGCACAAGGGACGCACAATCGGCCATCCTTCCGTAATAACCCGTCATCCCAGGAGAATTGGTCATCAGACCCTTCCTTGGCATAGCGTTGGAGACTTTCATCAAACTTCGTTGCCCGCCAAACCCTGTCCGCAAGGTCATATTGAACCTCCATCCAGTTCAAGCATGCATCGGCCGAAGAATCCCTTTCAACACAAGATATCTCCAACGCTTCCAACTCCTGGATTAGACGTTCATCATGTATCCGTAACAAACTTGCCCGCACCGGAGTCCAACGACTCAAGGCATCAGCGACCACATTTCTCTTTTCGGGAACATAGTGAATGTCGAAGGTATAATCCCCTAGGAATTCCATCCACCTCCTTTATCGCATATTCAAATCCTTTTGATCGAGCAGATACTTTAGGCTTTTATGATCTGTATAAATATCTACTTTCACGTCATAAAGATAGTGCTGCCACAACTTAGCGAAAAGATCACCGCCGCCAACTCCAAGTCGTGGACGGGGTAATTACGCTCATGCACCTTTAATTGACGTGAGCCATAAGCGATCACCTTGCCAAATTGCAGGAGAACGCAGCCTAAGCCGCTTCCTGACGCATCGCTGTATATCTCAAAACCGTCTGTACCACAAGGCGACATCAAAACAGGCACCGTAGTCAAACGACCTTTTAACTCCTCAAAAGCTCGTGCGCACTCCGGCGTCCAAACGAACTTCTGATCTTTTCTCGTCAACGTAGTCAAAGGCAAAGCAATCCGGGAGAAGTTCGCCATAAATCGTCTATAGTAGCCTGCCAGTCCAAGAAAACTCCTGACTTCGGCCACCGAAGACATCACTGGCCAATAACGAATGGCACTTATCTTTGCCGGATCCACCGCTATGCCCTCTCCACTTACCACATGGCCCAGAAAAGCCACCGACGAGAGCCAGAACTCACACTTAGAGAACTTGGCATACAGCTTATTTCTCCGCAAGGTATGCAATACCAACCGCAAATGGTTTGCATGATCTTCCTCCGACTGAGAGTACACGAGGATATCATCAATGAACATAATCACAAACAGATCCAAGTATTCGCGGAACGTTCGATGCATGAGATCCATGAATACCGAAGACGCATTACATAAGCCGAACGACATCACTGCGAACTCATAATGACCGTAGTGTGTGCCAAACGCTGTCTTGGGAATGTCACCTTCCCTAATCCGCAATTGGTAATACCCGGATTTCAAATCCAACTTGGAATAGACGGTTGAGCCCGCTAGCTGATCGAACAAGTCATCGATCTGAGGGATCAGATACTTGTTTTTCTCCATCAGCTTATTCAGTTCGCGATAATCAATACACAGCCACAAACTACCGTCTTTCTTTTTCACAAAAAGGACAGGCGCACTCCAAGGTGACATACTTGGGCGTATGTATCCCTGCTCCAACAGTTCTTGCAACTGAACTTTTAGTTCGGCCATCTCTTTTGGCGCTACCCGATACGGCGAACGGTCCACAGGTTTCGCACCCGACACCAGCTCGATAGCGAAGTCGATTTCCCTTTGGGGAGGTAACCCCGGAAGGTCCTTTGGAAACACATCAGCATACTCCGACACAATCGGCACTTCACTCACACTGGCCTTCGGCGCCACCGCCTCTACGAGTGTGAAGAACAACTCCGCACCCTTCCGAACTGCCTTAACGACTTGGAGAGCAGATAACAACATCCCACTCATCTCTTGTATACTAATGAACTTGGTCTCTTGTTCGGTATTCTGCCCGAGTGTGACCTCTTTTGAAGTGCAATCTATACAGGCACGCTGCTCTGACAGCCAGTCCATACCAAAGATTATATCAAATTCCTTGATCGGCAATACTAATATTTCCACCTTGAACTCCCGACTCCCTATCATGACCTCAAGACCGCAAGATTTATCCGCGCACATCAAACATCCATTCGGTAACAACACCTTTACACTGTCTGTCGTGGTCCGGATAGGTACCCCGACGCGAAAGACGAACTCTTCAGACAGAAACTAATGTTAAGCACCTGTGTCAAACAGTGCTCGCGCCGGATACTCTCGTATAAGGACAAACCCTAAAACATCACAATCAAAACAAGCACAGCACATAGGATAAAATAACATTAAAAACTGTGCGCACCTGTGACGACATCCGCCTGCTTAATGGCCTCCTGTTGTCCAAGGTTGAAGATCCTGGGCTGCGTGTGCGAGGCAGAAGACTCCACCACAGTCTTCCCTTTCTCCGCATAAGATGCTCCCGTCTTCTTGTCACCCTTTGGAGGACCAACTCGGCAATCACGTGCGAAGTGTCCCAACTTCCCGCACGTAAAACAAGCGCGAGATCCATACCCAGATGTCTCTGTCACAGTCGCAGAAGGAGCTTGTCCAGTAGACTTGGACTTCTTTCCCCATCTCTTACGGTACCCAAACTTCTCCGGACGCGGCGGCTTGAACTCGGGCTGAGTCACAACCAAGGTCCCTTTTGCCTGCCCTCTTTTCATGTCCGTCTCCAAAGACCGAGCCGTACAGACTAAGGCTTGAAATCCCTGACTCACAGAACTCGAGAGCAAATACCGCAGCTCATCTCGCAGTCCCGCATAAAACCTACTAGTCTTACGCTCTTCTTCGACGAAGATTGCACCCGCATATCTTCCCAAACATGTGAACTCATGTAGGTAATCATCCACACTACGATCTCCTTGAGTTAACCATTGAAATTCCATTTTCATCGATATCCTTTGCTGCATTAGTAGATGTTGTGCCAAGAACAACCGAGAAAATTCGTTCATCGAGACTTCTGCAAGTTGTCTACCGGCCAAGTGATGCAGTTCAATCTCATCCCACCATAAACGAGCCTCTCCTTCCAGTAGGAAAGTGGCCAACATAACTTTCTGTCCCTCCTCAACCTTGATCGCTCTGATGATCCTGTTGATCCTTGCAAGCCAATCCTCTGCTTGGGCCGGTGACCCTGCCCCAATAAATTGTGGAGGATTGAAGCTCAAGAATTGCTTCAATTGTTGATCTACTGCCCGCGGATCAACTACAGCTTCTACCGGTTCTTGCCGTACCCCAGCATGCGTTGGCACCACTGCAGGACGTGCCTGCCCAGCCTGCTGAGCATTCATCACAACAAGTACCGTTTCTGTGATGAAACGTACCGTTTTGGCAGATGGAGGAGGTGTGGGCACCTCAGCTGGTGCCGCACTTTCTACAGAATGTTGAGGTTTGGATTGACCCGCAACACTTCTAGTCACCTATATGTGTAAAACACACAATTTAGCGACCAAGTAAAACGACAAACATACAAAAAGAATACACAGGTTCAACAAACAAGTTTATTTGCATTCCTAAGTGGACATTCTTGAGTTCAAGTTAAGTGTTATAACGACAGCACTGACACGTGCTCGCCACCTCTCAAAAGAATACGTCCACGAATTCGGAAGAGATCAACCAACAAGCTGATACCAAATTGTGTCACAGGCCGTGTTCCTGAAGCGGTGCACAACCGACTTAGAATAAACCAGAACACGGGAATTGACACGCCCGTGTCAGGCCTGACACGCCCGTGTCACACAGTACACGGCCGTATATGCAGCAGAAGCGTGGTGGGCCCATAACTCACAGGTCGGAGGATCGAAACCTCCCTCTGATACCAAATTATAACACCTCTACCCGTCAAGAAGAATATAATAGAGGGTTCGGCCGGGGCCCCACACCATATTCCACAAACAGGCGGAGACGCTACGAAATAATATCAAAACCAACGCATCCTAACACAGAGCATTCTAGCGGAAGCTTCACGGTTGAAAAACTTGAACTCAAGCAAAACAAGAACTGTTCACTAAACCATAGGAATGTATACAACCACAGCATCTGGCCTTAAGACCTTACAAATTTCTCTTAACAAGGTGTGGTTTACAGACATCGGCACGCAGGCCGGCCACATATGAACAAGAAGAAACAAAACAAAGCCTTCGAGGGCAGCAACGCAGCTTGGGCTTCAGCCCGCTAAGTCCCGCTCGGACCAGCACCTCCAGCACCTGCAAGAACCAATCCACCAAGCGGTGGCAAACAAGGCAACGATCATTATTCAGCAGACAAATTATAACGACCCTGCCCCTGGCACGGGGCAGCGGAATTCCATCCCTGCATAGCATTTTCCAATATGATATATATATAGCAAACCACGCAAGACGTGCACGACCGCACAGTCAATACATATCACAAACGTCGGCACGACGGCACGACGCTCCGTGCACTCAGGGCACATTCGGGTGTACCGGAAACACCGGATCCCACCAATGAGCATTCTAGTCATGATCGACACGCAAGCCGTCGACTCTCGCTATGTGATCCTAACAGAGCCTTAAGCACCCAAGGTTAGACAACCATAATGCGGGTACAGATCCGCCTATCCCGTTGCTCACATCGTCAGACTCAAGACTGGACTGACGCGGGTACAACTTCACATGCCCGTTCACCACAAGAGTTGAACCCAACTCGCACAATTTCCTGGACTTCCTCCAGTACTTCCTGCTGCACCAAGCAACAGGTATGCACCACAGATTGCACACAAACAATCAAACTCTCGGAGATTCCTCCGAATGAAAACAAGCATCACCAATCAAGACCAGCACGTCCAGATGGGCTTCATACAGCATGCCTAGATCCGTACTCCAATTCCGAACTCTAATAAGGGGGACTTCACATATCTACCCCAAGGGACACCACAACCCACGGCACACTCGCGGGGACGGGTTTTCCCTATGCAAATGCAGGAAAGTAGGACTTCACATGTCCAAGACGGATATCGTTACCCTTGGAATTCGCCTCGGAGCCATGGAGAGAATTGAGACGGATGAAAGCCTTCGTAGCAGCCTTGCCTTCGTAAATCCGAACTCGGCTCGCGATTTGGACCACCGCAGCATCACCGACGACCGGATTTCTCCTCTTCTTCCTTGCTTTGCTCTCCCCTCTCTCTTAACTTTAGAAAGAGAAAGATGAAACTCAAATGAGTTTTCTCCTCTTCAATCCCGGTCTTATTAACCCAGGGAAGAGCCCAGACCATTGGATCTTGGTCAAAGAAAATGAACGGCTCTGATCAGCCCTGAATTTGATTTCCTGGGCCGAACACGGGTTGTGACACGCCCGTGTCACAGGCCGTGTTCCTGAAGCGGTGCACAACCGACTTAGAATAAACCAGAACACGGGCATTGACACGCCCGTGTCAAGCCTGACATGCCCGTGTCACACAGTACACGGCCGTGTACCCGGCCGTGTCACCTTTGTAACACGATATCCAAAATTACCCGAGCAGGACACGGCCAAGGCACACGCCCGTGTCCCTAGCCGTGTGCCAAACACGCCCCTGTGACACGCCCGTGTCACAGGCCGTATTCCACACTCGACGATCAGGGCTCGAGAACTCGTCGAGAATAGGGACACGCCCTGGGACACGCCCGTGTCCCAGGCCGTGTACACCTGACACGCCCTGAGATACGCCCGTGTCTCAGGCCGTGTCAGCCAACCTGAATCCCACTTTGGCTTTTTGAGATTTCTAGAGTGTTACAAGACGGCCGGCTGCGGCTGGGCCGCGGCCTGCTGCGGCGGCCCGGCCGTGACAAGGCCGAAGGGGGGCCGACCGGCCTGCGGCGGCGGCGGTTCTCCTCCATGGTAGAGGAGTGAGTCCCACCCCCCATGATTTCCTCATCATGAGGATTCATGGGGGGAGTGGTCATCCCATGATCCCACTTTGAGAGAAGATCATGGGGGATTTTTTTTTTCTATAAATGATGGTGGAACTCATAAATATTAACTAAATAAAATTTTTAAATATGTATCATAATTAAAGAAAAAATAAACTTTGTGAGTAAAGTATCCTAAAATTTAAATTTTTATACTAAATCTTTTTCCTTCGTTAAAAACTCTCTTTTTTATTAACTTTTATACATTATATTATTTGAAATGCAATCCAACCATCCAAAAAAAGTTAGAATGATATTTTAATTAGAAATTTTGTGTTAGCATGATGTAAGAGAGATTTTATGTTATGAAAAAAGACATTAAATATATTTGATTTCTCATATTTAACAAAAATATTCAAAATTATTATGGCCTTCGCTATAAAACTCTTATATATTTACTTTTAGTTAAATGAATGAAAAAATTTTATTTTAATCTTACTTATACTTATGGTATTTAAAATTTTTATTTATATAATATATTACAATTTTTATTTCAAATATTTTAATTAGAAAATTTGTTTTATCTAATAATTAACTTAAATCTTTATTTTTAAGATGATTTAAGATGAGTGGGATGAAAAAAATTTAAGAGGGATTATCTACTAATGTTGTTCCGGCGAAGAAGACAATGAAATATTAATGTGCCGTTTGTGAACATATATTGTTGGGCTGACGCTGTTCCAATCAACGTCTTCTAGACGGAGCCGGCGGACAGAAGATGGCGGTGAGGAAGATGCCTTCAATAAATCTTGTCGTCGGCAATGTCATACACAGATCAATGGAATACAGGAAGCAGTAGGAGCTGACAGAGACCACTGCTCCGACAATGAAGTTCTCTGTTCCTCTTCTTGACCGTGAATTTTGGCGAGTTTGTCTTTTCCGGCGATGTGCCAGTGACGAAATTAGTTGGCTGGGAGGGAGATATCTCGCACGGTGGGCGTACTGTGATGTCCCGGCGAAATAGCTGGAGAGGCAAGAAGATGCAGGGGATGGCGGGGAGAGGGCCGGAGGCGGGGAGGGAAGAATGTCAACGAGAGCATCAATGTAATGGGCCTTATGCCGTTACGAGTTTGCCGGCGTAAGAATTGTAAACTAATTAACAAGATAGTCGGAGACGAGAGACGAAGATAATAGGATAGAGACGAAGATAATGGGGTAGAGACGAAAGGAATGAGGCAAGAAGAAGACAACTAAAAAAACTGCTAAACTTTCATTCATTCATACTAGACTATTACAATGGAGACTTCTTGCTACATGGTGGATATACATTCACTATAATGTAGTGGGCTGCTACAAACCCCCACTAACACGATGGAGATCATGGAAAAAACCGACACACATGCGATCGGTACGCGCGATCCATGCACGATTGGGGCACAAGATCCCATCACGCGCACAACCCAAACAACCATCTGCGGCCGGCCGTCGCCGGAACCAGGCAGCCTTCGCTCGGTCGGCTTAGCGTCGGGCGGCGTTCTCCCGGCCAACCTCCGCGAGGGTCGGCGGCGGGCGCCGCCCAGTCGGCCTTCGCCCGACCGGCCTCCTAGAGGACGACACCGGGAGGCTTTCACCCAACTAACCTCTGAGAGGCCGGCGTCGGGCGCCGCCTGGTCGGCCTCATAAAGGCCGGTGCCGGGCGACCTCCGGCCGGCCTCCGTGAGGCCAGCTAGAGGTCGGTGCCGGGCGGCTCTCGGTCGGCCTCCCCAAGGCCGGAGCTGGACGACGTTCGCCCAGCCGGCTACCAAAGGGTCGGGGCTGCCCGGTCGACCACCCCCAATGGCATCTCCCGGCCAACCTCCTAAAGGCCGGCAGCCACCCGGCCGCCCCCTCCCCCCCGATCGCCCGCCCGGTCAGCCCTCCCCGGCCGACCCTCCCCAACCGGGTCTCCCTCTGGTCGGCTTCCTGTTAACCACCTTCGTCCGATCGCCCATCGACAATTACAGCCACCCGATACGTAGGTAACCAACTGCGTAACCACCGACATAACCACTGGTAGTGATTGGTGCGAATAGCCGGGATGGTGGCAGCCTGTGAATAACAAAATTATTAAAATAATACACATTGGAAACTATAGAAAATACGATCTGCAATTAGTGATTTCGGTGGTTACGATCTGCGGATAACTGTGTAACCATCATAACAACCACTGAGACCTATAAATAAGACCTCAGACTCCTCTCATTTCTAACTTTCTCCTCCGAGTCTTCTCCTACTACATGTCAGAGCTCTACCGAAATCCTCCTACGAGCCTCCTCCCTGCGAGTGCTTCAAGAATTCATCTAAGTTCACGACGCTCCAGAGAGCAAGACATTCCACCGACCTCTCCAAAATTTTTTCCTAAGTGCAAGGCGTTCTGCGAGCCCTTCTCAACAAATCTCCTACGCGCTCCGCTACAACGCGCTGCGTCCGTGCAACGTCAAAGAGCGTACTCCGCCAATAGAAAATGACAGTTTTCGAGCTCAGCGAGTGACGGTTTGTCGCCCTCCAAGCGCACCCGTGCTTTCTCTCATCCCCATGCTGTAACGAGGAGCAGTCAGTCGTCCTCGATTTCTTTGACAGCTTGTAAACTATCATTGATAGTGAAGTTGGACTAACGCTGAATCGATCATGGTATATTTTTACCAAATTTACGGGTTTTTCAAGTTAAAAATTGTCTTGCGCATTTCTCAACTTATTCCGGGACTGTTTGCGCGCTTCTCAACTTATTCCACGGACTAAAGCAGACTAATTTAATCCGATCTACTAGTAACCTCGAGCGGCCCACAACAGTAATAAATGTATAAAATGGATGCATATGTAAAAACTTCTGAATGCTTAGATTAATGTGAATGTACACTTATGGTTCTTTCTAAATAAGTATTTAGATTAAAAGATATTTAAAGAGCCGAGCTTCCACCAGTACACCTATTTTGTGAAGAGTTGGGCTTCAATTATGTTATAAAAAGGAGGGGTGGTCCAATTTGTTGAAGAACTTCAAAGAGCGCCCTAGTTTATATTATAATCACGCACAGATAAAAAACAAGTGAGATGAATAAAAATGCGATTGAAAATTATGACTCAAAATAATTAAAAAAATAACTTTTCCAACTCATGATTTTTTATCATACAACTACTAATTTCTCAAATAAATTTAATCACAACACTTTATAATTTTGAAGTCATATAAGTGCACAAGTTCAAAAAATATTTCTTTTGTCATGCGACAATACTTTCAATCATTTTCATATTACAGGCATACGACTTTAATCGTTCTCTCAAATTTTTTTTCTTTAGCAATGATTTTCGGTTCTCGGGTTGATTTGCCCAACCTGTGGAACCAGAAACGGAATTCAATTGTCTGAACCGTTCGGTTCAATTCCGAGCTTATTTGTAAACGATTTGAACTGTTCGGTTCAACTCCGATCCATTCTTGATTCTTTGTTTTTTTTTGCACACCCCTATTTCTCGATGACAAACGCTAATAATTGCTCAAATGAGTTAAGATAAGCAATATGGTAACATTAACATAATGAAAAAACATTAGTCAAAAGTGAAAAATTAAACTACCCCCAACAAATTATATATTTTAATTGTAAGCTATTACAAGTGAAACAGACTGCTAATCTACGCAAGGAATTCGAATCGATGAAGAATAAACATGTAAAAGATTCTCAGAATATAAAGAAAAAATATAAAAAAAAATCATCTAAGAAAGCAAAGAATCGTCAATCACTCTTCTTGCTGCGGCAGCCGGAAAGGAAAAGCATTATTGGCGGGTTCGGGTCCGGCGCGGGCCGATGGCTTCGAGTTCGAACCGCTTGACCCGCCGGGCGACACGCCGGAGAGTATCGTCGAGCACGAACGGGGTTCCGTCGACGGTCAGCTGGGTGTCGTTGACAAACTCGCGGCACGGTTCGTCGCGCTCGGCGACGGTGTCATGGTAGTGGAAGTAGGCGATGCGGCGGCCGGAGACGTGGAGGGTCTTTCCGTCGATGTGCTGCGACATGTGGACGCCGGCGGAGAAGGCGCGGCGGGGCTGCACGGCGTACTTCCGGTTCCGACGAACGCCGCGCTTGACGTCACGGTACACCAGCTTCTCGAAGCCCCACATCCTGGAGGTGAGATTTGGGTCAGGCATTTCGACAAACAAGTGGCAGAATGCGAGAGATGGGTTAGGCAATGGGCAAACAAACGGCGGCGGTCCCGCATGTTTATGAATTGGGATGGTGGGAATATTATTTTATTTGTAGAAATTATTGGCCCATCACAAAATTGTGACAGCTGATAATGCGGAGCTTTAAAAAAATCGGCAAAGAATATTTTTATTTTAATAATGTTATAAATAAATTAATTAATTTATATTCATATATATATATATATATATATATTAAAAAAAAGTAAACTTAATCATATGTTTATCTATGTACACACTTGCAAAAATTCGGTTTTCATTCCCCCAGAACTGAAATCGAATTGATCCGTTCGGTTCAATTTGGTCGGTTTCGATTTTATGTGCACACCCCTAGCAAAAATAAGACCTTTTTCATTTGAAGTGGAACATTCAGACAAGAATTTTAGAGGCATTTTCGACAATGCCGAAAATGACATCTCAGATAACACGGACACCCATCTCAAATGTTCTTGAGCAAACTGTTTGTCTAGGCTTCGAACACAAAAATTTCCATAATTTCCCAATTTTAATTGATTTTTTCCTTTATGACGGGTTAAATAATAACATCCTTCTTCATTTTTTGTGTGTGAAACCAGGAGGAATCATAGCTTTGAAATGCTAAAGAAAATCATAGCCCTTCAATTTTAATTTTAAATTTATGGAAATGTGTGATTTATTTTACATACAAGCATAAAGTTTATAATATTGTACATATTATTTATGGATAATAGCAGTTCTAGGTAAGGCTGAACGTATTATTCGAAACTTAAAAGTCGCTCAAAAATTGTTCGAAAATTACTAGAATATTAGGCCGAATAAGAATCAGTTTAAACTGATTTGACTCAAATTGATTTGATTTGACTCGAATCTGATTTCGAGTCGATTTCTCGCCAGCCCTGAATCACTTGAAATATGATTCGAATCCTCTCAAATTGAATAAAAATATGGGATATTTATTAATATATTCTTATTTTAAAATTAAAAAAACTAAAACTTAAATCCAAATAAAAAGGGTGAAAGTTTTAAGTGTTTTTTTTGTTAAATTTAGAGGTTGCTCAATTTAATTTCATGCAAATTAAAAAAAAATAAAAAAATTACTCAATTTTGAACCGGCACGAATTCGAGTCATCTTTAATTGAGCCAACTAAATCAATTTCAATTTCATTTCTAACAAAATTGGACTGGAAAATTTCGATTCCAAGTTGATATCAGCCTTAGTTCTAGGGAAATAAATAAGATACTATTATTTTAATTCTTAGCAACCTTGTATTTTACTATTACAATTATTTAGTATTTTAACAGTTTTCTTCAACATTAAATCTATTTATATTATTGTTATTTATATTGACATTTGCATCCCCAAATTACTTTATTTTGACACTTTTAGACCTTAAATTTTTAAAATTTGTATTTTGCATCCCATAATTATAGATTTTTGATACTTTGCACCCCAATATTGCAATTTAAGGGGTATTTCAGGCAACTCTCCAAAATGCTTATTTTGACATTTTGCATCTGGAACTACCTAACTTTGACTATTTAAAAAATATCAAAAAATGAGCGTTTTAGATGGTGTGGATGCCTAAATACCTCTTAAATTTCAACCTAAAATACCATAAATTTAGTGGGTGAAAATTGTCAATTTTAAAAATTTACCATCCAAAATGTCAAAATAAGATAATTTTGAGTTGCAAAGTGCCAGAAAAGCCTAAAATTAATAACAGAAGACAAATCAGTGAGGCAGTGGTGGTTTCTGCACCTGTGAGTTCTGCCGGCGTCGGCGGCGAGACAGAGCTTATTCGACATGGGTTTCTGCTCGATGGTGAACTGCGAGTACTCCGCCATGGATTCCATGAAGGAATCCAGATTCGTCTTCGGCTGCAAGTAGATGAACTCATCCACATCGAAGAAGAAGATCCACTTCGCCGACAGCCGATTCCTGTGCAGGCAATCGTTCACCACCAAGAACTGATTATGGTAGTACCCATCAAACTCTTCCTGCCCCCTGATATCCTGCAAACTCACCATCCCCTTCTCCATCCACGGCCGGAGCACCTCCAGGACTCCTTCGTGCACCCCGCCGGCGTCGTGGAAGACAATGTGGCCTCTGGAGCCGAAGAGACGGGCGTGGTAGGCGATCCACTCGCGGATGCGCTGCGGGCTGAGGTTTCCGAAGAGAGAGGAGCCGCAGTAGAGGTAGTCGAATTTGGGAGGGGATGAGAGGCTTGAGGGATCGAATTGGTGAGGGATTCGGTGAGGGAGACGATGGTGGTTTCCGGCGAGAAGGGGGAAATGGAGGCGAAGAGGAGGAGGCGGCCGCCGGAGGCGGCTATTGGAGAGGGGAAACTACAATTGATGACGACGACGGTGTAGATCCGGCCAAAACCCCAATCAGGGAGGAATTTGTCGGAGTGGGAGGAGGGGATTGGGGGCGAGGAAGACGATGGGTGCCATTCGCAGCGGAAGATTGGTTTGCCGAAGATGTGTAGGGGTTTGGAGGCGAGGCCGACTATAGCGAAGGAGGTGGCGGAGCCACGGTAGGCGCCCATCTGGATGAAGAGGTGGGCGGCGGAGCCGATGGGGGTGAATGAGCGGCGTATGGCACCGGAGAGGAGGGGGAAGTCCGGCGGTGTCGTGACCTGAGCCGCCGGCGGCGGCGGATGTGGGGAAGGGGTGATGCAGTAGAGGGTGACAGAGGAGAGAGAAGGAAGGATCTGGAACAAAGCGAGGAGGGATCCGATGAGGAAGAGGACGATGAGGAGGAGCTTCGTGTCGGCGCAGTTCCATAAGAACCCTAAAATGAGGCGGCGATCTTCCTTCCCTTTGGTCATGGATGAGGCGGGGATCCGCCGGCGAGGTTAGAGAGAGAAAGAGAGGCGGGGGGAAGAGGAGTGGGGATTTGGTAGAGAAAAAGTGAGTGAGTGAGCTTTTTGTTTTTTTTCGGGGTTAGTTTTGGAAGGAGAGAGAGAGAGAGAGGCGCGAGTGTGAAGCAGAAGAGAGGAAGAAGATGAAGATGGAGGGAGAGAAGACAGATCAGACGGTGAAGAGGGAAAGAGGCTGATCGGACGGCGGGGTGTTGCCGTGTGGGTAGCGTTATGAACTTTGATTACTGTAATTAAGCAGTTAACCGCGTTTAGGGAGTTTAATGTTAAATGTAAGTTTCTATATCAATATGAATTAAATTGATATGAGTAATGTCTTATTATCCAATATTATTTCATGGATTTTTGTTTTTGTTTTGTATTGCTATAAATAGATGCATGCACTCATAGTTTGTATTTAATTCATTGTGAGTTTGTTAAGAGCTTTAAGTAGAAAAATGTCTTGAAATTTATATCAGGAAAAGTAGTCAATTTGAAATTTGAACTTAGAAACAACGAGATAATTAAAAGGAGCCTAGGTGTTGTGGTAGGAAAGTCCCATCACGTACCTGGATGCTTAGAAGAAACTTTCCCTGCACAAGGTGGACATTAGATGACGACTATCTCTAGATGACGACCAAGGGAATGATCACTATCGCGCGACTCATGTCCTTGCTAGCATGATCTAAGAGCCCAGCTAAAAGTACAGAAAAGAGGTTGTCGAGATCTTTTGCAAAATTCCAAAGTCTATATCATTGTATCCCTGGAGTCCTATTTATAGGAAAATCAAGGGGTGAGGTGGTGGTCTTATTTATAGCCCAACCCCCACCAACGACTAGGCGACTTCCAGGGGAGCTCGCTCACTTGGGTGAGTAGCTGTCCTAGTCGTCTACCCGACGAGTATGTATGGGGAGCTCACCACACTCGCCCGAGCTTTCAATTATCATGAGTGCTAACTTTGATCTCTGTCTTGATCCATTGTCTTTGACTTCTTGCTCACCTGGCTCTGAGTGAGTCCACCCTCGACGAATATAGGTTGTACAATATGTGAATTTCAATTGAGTGTTATACTAAACATGGGTAAGTTAAGCTACATGCGACATCATAACAAAGAGACTAGTATGTATAAGCTAGGCATATTTTCATACCATTTGAAATGCATTCTCACATTTGATATGATGTCGCCAGAATCTTTGTACCAATTGTAGGAAAATCGGAGCGCCGAGAAACAGAAATCCGAATAAAGCAGTAAACAAATGAAAAATAGAGCAAGCACACAAACACAGATATATAGAGGTTCACCCAAAAACAGGGCTACGTCCTCTCTCCCCTTCTCTTCTCAGTTCTTGTAATCACCAAAAGAAATACAGATTACACAAGGTTACAAGGATCTAAACCGATCCTACCTTAACTCCTTCTTCTGGACAAGAAACAAAAGAGAATAACCCCCTTCTGGATCGCCGTCAACAATCTCCTCGTATGCGCCTCCAAAAGGTATACCAGCCGTAAGCCGACGTTTCGTCTGTATCCCTAAAAAAAGAACTGGAATACGCCTTAAATAGGCTTCAGCATGACAGGATCATCGAACGCCGAACGGCGCTCGACGATCGTCGAACTCGGCCCGATCGGCGTTCGACGATCGTCGAACTCGGCACGAACGTCGAACGTCAATCTGGGTTCGACGCGTCGAACGTCGAGCTGGGTTCGACGTTCGACGTTGAACCGAGTTCGATGATCGTCGAGCTGGGTTCGACGAACGTCGAACCCAGTTCGACCTCCGCCGGGGGCGGCTGCCCCCGGATCCCCGCTGTCGTCGGCGCCAGATATGTCGGAGGGGGATCACACTTCGATTCCTCTAAGCTCACGCGGGCTAACCCGGTGTGAGAAACAAGAGGACCGGAAGTGTTCCACAACTTCCACACATTCAAGATGTTGCCGCCGGTTCATGTGCTCGTAACCGCTTGACCTGTGAAAATAAGTCTCCCCAAACGGAGCCTCAATCACATTGAAACCTATAATGTACCCATTGAAAGACTCCCACACATTCAAGATGTTGCCGCTAAACCCACGGCCCATGGATACCTAGCACAAATGTAATGTCGCCAAGAAGGTTAGCTCATTACACCATCCACATTCATAATCTGCTAACAAGGAAGGGTATGAGTATGGGTTCGAGATTTCACTCTCAAAAGTCTAACCTTGCCAATATACCTCAATTGTTAGGAAACAAACGATGCAAAACTCATAGAATCAAGCAAAACAGGTGTGCAAGAAATTAGATCCATAGGCGAGAACTATGCGATTCCTAGATGCAACGCCAAATAAGTATCCCGCCAACAAGGCTTTCGCGGCTTCACCGCAATGTCTAATATAGGGTTTAGGGTTCACAATCCAATGCTCCATTGGTTCCCATGAATCATAAGGCCAATCTTTCTACTAATCAGCAAGAACAATGTAGTTTATACAAGACTAAGGCTCTGTTTGGAGAAGTTCGTTCTATTCAGAAAGTTATATTCAAATCGTGCAAGCTTTTTTTCAGGTTGTTTGAATGAGGAGCATTTTCAAAAGTGATTCTTCGAAAAAGGTTCACTAATCCCATAATGTTATAGTTTCTTTTTAAACAAAATATTTTCCGCCATTAGATTTAGTGAGAATGCATCCACACCATGAAATGAATACTATCCATTTCCCTCAAATGAAGAGAATTTGAATCCCTCGTCGCAAGGGGTCAAGCACGTAATGCCTAAAATAGGGGAAACATGACGCTACAACTTCGAAACATATGATTGACACCAAAGTGCAATTAACAAAATTCAGTCAACTGTTTGTTTGGGGATAAAAAAGAGGTAGCCCATTTAAGCTATATGTAGAAAATATACTAGATATATTGCCATAAGTGGCTATGGAATTTGGTAGCAATGTAGCATGGTCCTCTAATGCAATGGACTTCAAGATACCATGGAACTATACCACTTATGAAAATAATATGGAAGTGATATGGGGGCACATTGACAGTCTTGTTGCATGCGATGAAACTTGCTACTTTTGAAATTAGTCTATCATCACACAAATATAGGCTCCGTTAGGCAGGACTTATTTTCAACGGTCAAGCAGTTACGACCGCATGAACCGAACCATAATTAAGGTCTGATTCATGCGGCTGTAACCGCTTGACCGGTGAAAATAAGTCCCCCAAACGGAGCCATAATCAGATCATTTTTAAGCTCACAAGAGGCCTAATACAATGTCAACTGAGGCTCCGTTTGGCATGGTGGTGGCGGTCGTAAACGCATGGGTTAAACCGTCATTCGTTAAGAATCACCTAACAAACAGCATCCCATTGAACATAAAAGTGGATGAAGTTTCTTAGGCGGGCGTTAACGAATGACATGACAATTTAACCCCCATGTTCATGACCGTCACCACTCACCACCATGCCAAACGGAGCCTGAAACGCCTTTCCATTATTCCACAGCGATGCAACACTTGAAGAGGCATGTACAGCCCCGTGTTTTAAGATTGGCCCTCGGTACTTTGACAAAAATGTGTAAATTGAATGCCCATCTTGTACAAATAAAAAAAAAATCGAAACCCACATCTTCATAGAACAAATCTTTCAACACTCAAAACCCATCAAAAGTGTGTGCACCAATTCAACACATTTGTAGCCTTATCGAATTGCCCAAGTGCGCGTGCCAACTTATTAACACATCACAACACTCTTGTGGAAATTGCACAAACTAGCATGAAGAGACTAAGACAAGGAATTAATTTAACAAAAGAGCTTCTCTTGAATTGAAACACATAATTTTAAGAACATTTCAAGCATCAATTTCACTTCCTTTAACATTAACAAAGATTTCATAACTTTCTAAGCATCGAAAAAATTAGGGCAAGGAATAACTCTTGGGAGACATGAAATTGTTCTTCGAGTTGAGGGGGAGCTCAAAACTCTTGAAAGTAGGTTGGAAGATTTTTCCGACAATGCATCGGGGATACCCTCCAAGGCGGCGATGGACCTCCCTATGTATTCCTCCTCTCTAGGCTCCCATACTTCTTCCCAATGGATTTCTTTGCTCCATATGTGCGTTAGGGGAAAGGAAAGCTGTGGCTTCCGTCTGTTTGCATGGAACGAAGGCTTCGAGGGCTCGGTTTGAGGTTTCATATGGATTGACGGCTCCTTAAAGAAATGGAAGAGTTTCTTAGTCCCATCTCATCCTATCCATTGATTTAGAGAGGTACTATGGATTAGATTTCTTCCTATTAAGTGATGGAGCCCACCTTAAATAATGAAATAGGAGTAATGCTAACAAAATTAATATTAAATTACTCCCTAAGCTTAATACCCCGCTAGAAATTTTGAAATAATTCCTAAATAAATCTTAGTGTTGAAGCCAGGAAAATTCTAGTTTCAAATGTTCGGACCTAAGTGTAGCCTAAGGTTACTGATTCCGCAGTCTAACCTCGCAAATTTGATGGCAAGAGCGAGGGCGAGAACTTGACTGTCTATAAACACGACCCGGGCGCGACAACGATAAGGTCCCGCCATGTACACGGAAGTCTAGAAAATCTTCTCCTCTAAAACCAAATGGTTGAGCTAGATACGAGGAAGGCACGAACTTGATGAGTATGGAACTTGGGGGTCTCAACATGCCATTCATGGTACCCCTGAAGTCCTATTTACAGACAAATCCTAGGAGGTATGTATGCAAAAATACACCTGGGATCTTTGGATACTTGCCCACACTGGCGAGCTACGATGTCTACTCATCCATACTTCCGAGTTACAAGGACTACTCGCCCATACTGGCGAGTTACGAGGAATACTTGCTCATACTCGCAAATAACAAGGGCTACTCGCCCCAACTCGCAAGTTACAAAGGCTACTCTCACATACTCGCAAATTACAAGGGCTACTCGCCCATACTGGAGAATACTCACCACTATTCCTTTCCCTAAGAATGTGGATTACTCTTTTGCTAAGGTCCACAAATAACCGCCAGACTGTCAAGCTAAATGCTTCGTGAATAACCATCTCCTTAGGCACTTCTTATCTCAACAAATTACGGATTATACACACACACAAAATATTTTAAATCTAAGAAAATATTTCATAAGTTTTTTTTTATATAAAACCATTATTTTTCTCATTTTAATCAATAAAATAAAATTATTCATGAGTTAAAATTCCTAAAAACTAGCAAATATTCTCCAAATTTTAAAAAAAATGTATCATGAACTTATATTAATAGCATGATGCTATGACACTATTACTAAAGTGAATTAACATCATAAGAGTTAATTATCCGATAAAAAATTTTAATACATACAAAAAAACTTGAGGATGTCACAATAGCGACAACTAATATAATATGAAAGGCCATTCAAATAGATAGAAATAATACTTAGAATAAAATCAAATTAATCTAAAAATATATATATAAATTTTTATTTCCTTCCTAGTTCTCATTTAATTGCATTTCTTTTATTAAGTTTATTAGATAATTATGGATTATAATCAATTTGGACGAATAATAATAAAAAATATAATTACTATAGTTTTAATGATTAGTTTTACCAGCTTAAATTTTCATATCAAAATTCACTAAATAGCAATTCAATCAAACCTTTATATCAAACAAAAAGCATCCACTGGGATCAAACAACCAACTAATAAATATTCAGCGAAGGTCAATCCACATGCATGTCAAATTTCGTGCACGCCGTGAACTCACGAAGAAGTTTACACAACCGTTGAGTTCGCTTTTGAGCCCAGGAGCGCCAAAATGCCCGCAAATTGGCGTCAACAACGGATAAAATAATATCTTATTTCAGTAAGCCAAAGGAATCACCTTTTGAGGGGAAGGGTAGAGTGCTGAAGCAATACCTTTCTTTCTTCTACACTTTTGCAAGAAAAGAGTCCACACAATCCGATCCACCCGCAAAATATAGATTATTCGATCCACCCGGTAGGATATCGGTAAAGTTTTACGTTTCACGGGCGTCCAAAGAAAATCTAATTTGAATTACAAAGAAATGGTGCATATGTTTGTATAACTATGTGAAATGTAAGTTGTTAAAATCACAACATTCATTTACTTCCCATGAGCTCCACACCATCTTACATAATTCTAAACAAAATGCGCATTAAATAAACAAATTGCGAAAATATTATTGCCCGAACTTACATAAGCTCCATAATATTCTACGTTAATCATCCAAACCTTCCCCGCGAGTTTGCATAATTACAGGTTGGACCTCTCTATCGTTTGAAATTACAAAATCTCTTCTACAAGTTCCACGCACAAAAATACAACATGGATATGTAAACTTACAGAGGCACCCTTATTCATTTCAAAAGATAGAAGAGTGCAACCTGTAATTTTACAAACCGACACGGGAGACCGCAATAAACGACCATTCACACGATGCGATTCTATCAGCATAAAATTGTCGAAAATATTATAGAATTCGCGTGCATTCAAAAAAGAACGACACAACGGGTGCTCGTGCATAGTTTTGCCCCTGACAAAGATTGCACTACAAATAGCAGGCATATAGAAAACTATCAAGCTCTAACTATTATGACTATCAAACAATAATATTAATCAAAATATTACAAACAATCATGGGATATTTACAAAGCAATTGCCCATCAAATGCTTCCATCAACAGCAGAAAAAAGCTAGACAGATGAAGCCTCCCATTGTAAACAGGAGTCATTCAAATGTAAATGATACATAAAAAAAAAGAAATAGTAAAAAAGGATGAGGATTATTTGTTTACCTTGGGAACAACCATGAGCGACTTCATACAAAAAGAATGTTTGCTTATGTACCTACAGGAGGGTAAAAAAAAAGAATAAAATCAGAGTAAATTCTTGTAAGTTTGCAAAATTATAAAAAATCTCCCCTATTCGTTTACATTTCGGCTCCATTTGGCGCGGAGGCGTCGGTCACGAACGCGGTGGTTATGAACCGTTGTTCGTGAACGCCCGACCTCACCTAAGTATCTTCATCCACTGTTATGTTACAAATTAGTTATCTTTTCTTGGTAACGGCCATAACGATTGCCTTGACAAACATGCATTCAATGACCACCGGAGCAAAAAAGCCACGCCAAACGGAGCTGAATACACGCACAAAATACCCCCATGGGGGGAGCTCCAGGGGAGGCATTTTTGTACATGCGTGTTATGAAATGCAAACTCGGAGAAGAGATTTATGTAATTTCAAAAGATAGAGGGGTGCAATCTGAAATATTATGGCAACTCATAGGGGAGCTTTGGGGCAATTCATAGCTAAAAGAAAGAAAGAAAATAAAATATTGTATCCGGTGGAGCTGAAGCAAATGAGGAGTTGAGGATTTGATGCAGGCTTGGTTTGGTTCTAAACAGGCTATAATTTTAAATCAAAATCAAGAGTAGAAGTTTAAAACCAAACTAGGAAGCTTAGAGGAAGATTTAGAGGTTGAGTTTACATCTAGGCAGATATTAGTAAGGCTAATTTTAGCATTTTGTAAAACATTTTAATAATTTCAAGCAACCAAATTAGCACTAGGTTGATAAGGTGGTTCTATTAAGTATATAATCTTATGTTAGGATACACTTGCGGTATTCTATGCTGAATATAGATCATGGGCCCTCCATCTATAACTAATTTGACTTTAGACTATTAGGTACTAGAGAAGTCCTATCAATTTGGTTTGGTTGATAAGATGGTTCTGTTGATAAAATAACTGTTGAGTTGGTTTAGTTTTTCAAACCAATGTGATTCATGCTTCCACCAACCAGCTCCCAATTAAGACTTTTCTCCTCCCAGTCGCCGATGTGTTTCACATGCAAGAAAACTTCTCGGAAAGTGGTGTGGACATATGAAATGACTACAGAAAAGGGTTGGATTGTGTTTTGGAAAGTGTTAGAAAAGCCCATGTAATTAGCCCATTATTAGGCCCATTATTTATTGTTTTCTTTCTTCTCTTCTTTTAGTCCCACATCATGTATAGGATATCTTCTCTCCTTCTCTCTCCTATATATATGTATTCTCTCTTTGTATTTGGATACACAAGCAATACATACAAGTTTTGAGCTCCTTCAACATGGTATCAGAGGAAACTGTTCGGGTCATGCGGTCTCCCCTTTTCTAACCGCCCGGCCTGTTCCCCCCCCCTGTCCGCTTCCCCCCTTGCGGCTTCTCCCTCTACTCGCTCCGGGTAGCGAGTTCGCTTTTCCCTTGCGGTTACTGTGTGCGTTAACCGCGGCTTTCCCTCCGTCTCCTCCTCTCGTGGATCCACCCTTCCTCCGTATATTTATAGCCTTTCTCTTCTCCTCTCCCGTGGGCCCACCCCCTCTCTACCCGCGCTACCCGCTGCCCTCTCTCTTCTCGCCGCGCGGTCTGCATCTCCTTGCCGCTCGAGTATTCCTACTCGCGGCCTCTTTGTTTTCGCGCGGCTTTCCTCTTCTCGCAATAGCCCGCGTGCCTCTCCGCTTGCGGTCTCTCCTCTTTAATCACAGCGATCTCCCTTCTCGCTGCGATCTCCTGCTCGCCACTTCTTTCCGCGTCTATCTGCCAAGGCTTATCTCTCTTCCTGTCGCGGTCTCCCGCTATCCGCTCGAGCTCTCCTCGCGGATTGCTCTTCTTCTCGCCCGGCTTGGCTTATCTCTCGCCCGGCTCCTCTTCTCGCCGCGCGATCTGCGTGCCCCCCTCTTGCCGCGGCCTATTTCTCTCTCGCCGCGGTCTGCCTCTCCGCTGCGGTCTCCTCCTCTACCCGTGCGGGTTGTGTGCCTGGTGCCCCCTCTCCTGTTCTCCTCTCCGGCGGTCTCCTTTTCTACCCGCGCGGTTATCATGGGCTCTTCAGTCGATTCAACCGGCCAGCCGGCTACTGCCTCTGATGACCGCCCGCCCTCTCTTACAGAACTTCGAGATGAACTTCGGATCACCACTGTTTCCCTCTCCGGCAAACGGAACTTCATTCCGTGGGTGCACTCTGTCCGCCGCGTTCTTCAGGCCAAAGGCCTTGTCCATCATTTGACTCAGGGCCCGCCATCTCCTCTTACCGACGAGTGGCTTCGTAATGACGGTAGAGTTCAGACTTGGCTCCTCAATTCCCTGGAGGGTGAGCCTTACCAAATGGTCATGTACCAGGAGACGGCCCAGGATATGTGGACGGAACTGCACTCCTTATACTCCGGCAAGGATAGCCTTCAGCACCTTTATGATATTATTACAGAACTTCAAACTCTCGATGCTGGCGGGGCTACGGACATGACATCATTTGTTGCTCGGGTTAAGACTCTTGCGGAGTCCTGGATCCAACATCAGCCCTCTACTTCTGATCATGCAGTCCAACGGGCACAGAAGGAAGCCGTTTGCATAGCTATGATGCTGGCTCGAGTCCCACCGCATCTTCAGGGTATCCGGACTCATGTCCTTGCTTCCGCGACCACTCCTTCCCTCTCAGATGTGTGTTCTATGGTCCTTCGTGTGCCACCCCCCCTGGAGTCTCCTGTTCCCTCCTCTCCGGCCCTTCTCCAGCAGATCCTTCCTCCCTTACTGTCCACACCGCCCTCTACTCGTGGCGGCCGTTCTGGCTTCCGTGGACGGGGTCGTGGCAGGTGTTCATACTGCGGCCGGGACGGCCACACAAATGCGGTCTGCTACAAGAAAAACGGTTACCCTCCTCGTCCAGCTGCTGCTGCTGCCACTGATGGCTCCTCCTCCACTGGTACCGACCTTGAGGCCGTTCGCCTCCAACTACAACACCTCCAGGGGCTTCTTAGCCCGCCGTCGGCGTCTGTTGCCTCCATCTCTCCTGCAGGTATTACTTGTCTTTCCTCTGGTCCGCGTTGGATCTTGGACTCAGGTGCAACTCATCACATCACCTCGCTGCGGCCACAACAGTACTCGGATGCTCCTCATCCGAAGTCTATCACCGTGGCTAATGGTGCGATCGTTCCTGTCTCCGGCTGCGCCGACATCACGCTTGATCCTTCCATCTCTCTTCGCTCGGCTCTTTATGTTCCGGGCTCTCCGTTTAATTTGCTATCTGTTGGCCGCCTCACTCATGATATGGATTGCTCAGTAACATTTACTCCCTCTACTTTTGTGATACAAGATCGACGGACGCGGAGTACCATTGGTAAGGGTCGCCTGCAGAACGGGCTCTACCTCCTCGACGCCTCTTCAACAATCCTATCCTCTGTCTCCTCTGCTGACTGGCATCGCCGTCTTGGGCATGCTCCCCTACCCATCCTTCAAAAGGCTCTGCCTGATGTATCTTTTCATGCTTTTCAGTGTGAGTCATGTATTTATGGCAAACAGCCGCGTACTTCTTTTCCTGCCCATTGTACTAGGAGCTCTGCTCCGTTTGATTTGATACACTCCGATGTTTGGGGTCCGTTTAAAATTACTAGTATCTCTGGCTATCGATATTTTATGACTTTCATTGATGATTTTTCCCGCACGACATGACTGTACTTACTTCATGATCGCTCTGAGATTCCGCGCCTATTTCGTGCTTTTATACAAGAAACTCAAACACAATTCTCCACAACCATCAAAACCTTACGTACCGACAACGCTCGCGAATACACCGGCCGCGAATTTGCAAATATCTGCGCCGACTTTGGCATCATTCATCAAACCTCATGTGCCTACACCCCACAACAAAATGGAGTTGCCGAGCGAATTAACCGTCACCTTCTTGACGTTGCCCGCTCCCTCATGCTTCAGATGCATGTTCCAAAGACTTTCTGGAATTTTGCGGTCTCCACGGCTTGTTTTTTAATTAACCGTCTTTCTTCCTCGGTCCTTAACTATGCCACTCCTTTTAGCCTCCTATTCCCCTCCACTCCGGCCTACCCACTCACCCAAGGGTCTTTGGGTGCACTTGCTTCGTTCACCTCCTGGGTCCATCCGTGGACAAATTGGATCCCAGGGCGGCTAAAACTATCTTCGTCGGTTATTCACGTACTCAGAAGGGCTACCTTTGCTACTCTCCGGTAACCCGGAAGGTCACCATCTCCGCCGATGTTACCTTTTGGAGGATAAACCGTTCTTCTGCTCCACTTTACCTACCGCGTCACCAACACCCTCTCCACCACTGCCTCGACCCGTCATACCCACTACTCTGCCGATTCTCCTACCTCCCTCTACCTCACCCCCGGCTCCCTCTACCTCAGCCCCTGCTCCCTCTACCTAAGCCCCTGCTCCCTCCAAACCTCCAGTTATCCAAGTTTATACCCGCCGACATCCTCCTCGCTCCGCTACCCCTCTGCAGTCGGCCTCATCCTTGAATACACCGCGCTTGGCCGATCAGGTATCTCCCTCCACCGCTCATCCTCTGGCGAACTATGTCTCTCTGCATCGCCTCTCTCCCCAATTGCATACTCTTGCAACTTCTATTTCCTCCATTTCGGTTCCTAACTCTGTGCAGGAGGCGCTTCAACATCCTGGCTGGAAGGCTGCCATGGAGGAGGAAATGGCGACTCTCTGGGCCAACCAGACCTGAACTCTTGTCCCTCTTCCTCTCGAACAGTCTCCGGTTGGGTGCAAATGGGTTTTTGTCGTCAAACATGCAGCTGATGGGACTATTGACCGTCTGAAAGCTAGATTGGTCGCCAGGGGCTTCACCCAACAACAAGGGCTGGACTATGAGGAAACCTTCTCTCCTGTTGCCAAACTCAACACTGTTCGGGTTCTGATCTCTGTCGCTGTCCATCGTCGATGGCCCCTTCTACAACTCGATATTAAAAATGCCTTCTTAAATGGCGACCTACAGGAAACGGTTTATATGCAGCAACCTCCCGGGTTTGAGACCACGGGGAGTCTCGGTGTGTCGCCTTAAGAAAGCTCTGTATGGCCTTAAACAGTCACCACGGGCATGGTTTGACCGATTCAGTAAGGCTCTTCGGGAGGTTGGTTTTACTCGCAGTACAGCAGACTTCTCTATGTTCAGTCGCCACCGTACTGCTGGGACGGTACTGCTGTTAGTGTATGTTGATGACATCATAATCACGGAGATGATTCGAAAGGAATACAGGAGGTCAAACAACATCTTGGTACAGTATTTCAAACAAAGGATCTGGGGCCCCTCCGGTACTTTTTGGGTCTAGAGGTTGCTAGACGGCCAGATGGTCTCGTCCTCTCACAGCGGAAGTATTGTCTCGACCTCCTTCATGACGCAGGTTACTCTGGGTGTAAGCCGATCAATACTCCAATGGATGTGAATCACAAATTATGCACTCAGGCCTCTAATTCAGATCTCTTACTCGAGAATCCTGAGTACTATCGCCGTCTAGTTGGCAAATTGATCTACCTCACGGTAACAAGACCGGACATCTCTTTCGCGGTTGGTATAGTTAGCCGGTACATGCATTCCTCGAGAAAATTTCATCTTCATGCCGTGGAACGCATTCTAAGATATCTCAAAACGGCTCCTGGTCAAGGTTTAGTTTACAAACCATCACCTACAGCTCCTACTTTGGTTTCCTACTCAGATGCTGATTACGCTGGGTCTCTTGATGATCGTCGGTCAACAAGTGGTTTCTGCACATATTTTGGAGGACATTTGATTACCTGGCAGAGCAAGAAACAAGCAGTGGTTGCTAGATCATCTGCAAAGGCCGAATATCGGGCAATGGCTTCAGTTGTGTCTGAACTAACTTGGCTGGAAAGTCTTCTTACCGATCTTGGTGTAAGACTCCATTCTCCCGCTCTCCTCTTCTGTGATAGTCAAGCGGCTATACATATTGCCAAGAACCCGGTATTCCATGAGAGGACTAAACATATTGAAGTTGACTGTCATTTCATCCGAGAAAAAGTCCAAATGAAGAAGATCGACCTAAAACATGTTCCCGGGACAGAACAGGTTGCGGATGTGCTCACTAAGGCTCTTCCCAGTTCACTCTTCTATCAGTTCTTGTCCAAGCTTGGTGCGTACGATTTGTACGCTCCAGCTTGCGGGGGAGTGTTAGAAAAGCCCATGTAATTAGCCATTATTGGGCCCATTATTTATTGTTTTCTTTCTTCTCTTCTTTTAGTCCCACATCATGTATAGGATATCTTCTCTCCTTCTCTCTCCTATATATATGTATTCTCTCTTTGTATTTGGATACACAAGCAATACATACAAGTTTTGAGCTCCTTCAACAGAAAGAAACACCACCAGTTCTCATCTTGGAAAAAGAGGTTCTTGGGGGTGGATTCACAGAGAAGAAGGCGGCAAGGCTGCGGCGGGTGGCAGTGAGTGCGGAGAGGCGGTAGTGGGGCAAGCAATGCAGTGAGCAGCGAGCTTAAATACGAGCTTGACATTATTCCGTGGCGACTTCTCCGACAATGGAGGAGGGGGTTGGTCATCTGACGATGACAAAGGTTTGCCGAGCGAATCTTGTGCATACTTCTAAGAATTACAGTTCAAGATTGTTTGACCACCAGCGGATCAAGCTAATTTGTATCATCTGCGGTGTACTTAGAACGGATTGATAATTTTGTCTCTCCAATTTGTAGTTTTTTAGTAATTATTGTGCATTGATTTTTCTCCAGATTATTGTGTATTCTTTGTGCCCTTGCGGTTATTGTGACTGTCCTGGAGATTATAAGAAATCTCAACAAGTGGTATCAAAGCTAGATTCGAAAGGAGGCCATGATTGGACGTTTTAGGAAGGGGTTGACTGTGGTGGTGAATGACTAGATACTCTTCCCAACCCTTCTGATCGGACCTTTGAACATATCAGGTATTCTAGTTTGTCGAGGACAATCATGGCAGGGAAAAAGTAGTTCTGGAGAGATTTTTGGTAAAGAAGTTCAACGGTGGAGAAAATTTTAGCCTATGACATTCGAGGGAAAGATATGTTGTTTTAGCAGGATTTGATTCGAGTCTTGCGAGGAGCGACAAATTGCCCATGGCGGTAAAGGATGGAGACTAGAAGATTCTTGATGAAAGAGCTACAAGCACAATCCGAAAGTGCGTCGCTAACCAGGTGCTCTTCATCATTGAGACTGAAGAGACGGCTGTCGGGCTTTGGGCGAAGCTAAAAAAACTATACCTGATGAAATTTGTGATGACAAGATTGTTGCTAAAGCAACACCTCTATGCGTTGAAGATGCAGTAAGGTGGCAACCAGCGAAGGTTGTCAGGATCGAGATCCTAGATGAGATCATTTCGTGGTAGGATCGGATTAAATAGTAGGGTCGAATCGAGAATCTCTTTACAATATCAGGATCGATTTATAAAATCTGGATCGTAAGATCCTATGATCCGGATCGCGATCCTGACAACTATGCAACCAGCAGGAACACTTCAATGTGTTCAACGTTCTCCTGAGTCACTTTCATGTGGTTGGCTCGAGGGTGGAGGAAGAAGACAAAACCCTCTTGCTTCTTACATCGCTCCCTGTCATACAAGCACATGGTGACTATGCTTCTATATGGGAAGCACACCAGTGGAGCTGGAAGAAGTCACGACGACGCTGTTATCCAGCCAGATGTTGAAGGACCCCACTCCTATGAGTGACCAAATCTTGGTTGCACATGGACGCAGGAGTTTCGAAAAGGATCGAGTGATGCACGGGCTCGATCAGCATTGAAGAAGACAGTGACGTGTTTATACTGTAGAAAGGTTAGTCACAATAAGATAGATTGTCTGTAGCTTGCAGGGATATCTGATACTTCAAGTGACGTCCAGGATGCGAGCATGGTGCATTGGATTTGGCAAGAGATGACAAATTTTATTGCGTCGCTGAGAGTCAGGGTGACTCTAATAGCTGGATGTTTGATTTTGTTGCATCGCAACACGATTGCTCAAATGCATTGATGCTTAGTTCCTTAGAGGTGTCATCCGGGTCGGTCATTCTGGGTGACAACTCGAGATGCGAGATCTTGGAGATAGAGACGATGGACTTGTGGATGCAGGACAGACTGATACGTAGGTTTGAGAGGGTGCATCTGGTGCACAAACTGCATAAAAATCTGATGTCATTAGATAGATGGAACTCGAAAGGATGCAGCTGTGCGGCCAGACATGGAGTTCAGTACAGTTTGGCTGCAAATGCTCAGGCAGTTTGACATTTTGTGCAGATGTTCAGTACAGTTTGATGCTTCGCGCAAATGATGCTTAGTACAGATAGTGCTTTGTGCAGAGTATGATGTATGAAATTCAAACCAAGGTGGTGATTGCTGAGTTGGTTTAGTTTTGTAAACCCATGTGATTCACGCTTCCACCTACTAGCTGCAAATTAAGACTTTTCTCCAACAATCCACCCACGTGTTTCACATGCAAGGAAGCTTTTAGGAAAGTGATCAAAACATGAAATTACTATATAAAAAGTTGGATTGTGGCTTGGAAAGACAAAACCGGTTCACATCTTGAAGAAAGAGGCTCTTGGAGGTGGATCCACAGAGAAGAATGCGCCGAAATTGCGACGGGTTGCAGTGAGGTTGTAATGGGACAAGCGGCGCAGTGAGCAACGGGTTTACACATGAGCTGGGCATTATTCTGCGTCAACTTCTTTGACAGTGGCGGTGGCGGCTGGTCGTTTGACGACAACGAAGGCTTGCCAGACCGAACCTTGTGCGTCCTTCTAAGGATTCCAGTCCAAGATCGTTTGTCCACCCGTGGATCAATCTAATTCGTCTCATCCGCGGTGTACTTGTAAATGATTGGTACTTTAGCTTCTCCTATTTGCATTTTTTATTAATTATCATGCGTTGATTTTTCTCCAGATTATTGTGTTCTTTGTGCCCTTGCGGTTATTGTGACTATCCTGAGTATTGTGAGAAATCCCAACAATTAACTCTTGAAGGTGGATCCACAGAGAAAAAGGCGGCTAGGCTGCGATAGGTTGTAGTGGGACAAGCGGCGCAGTGAGCAACGAGCTTATACACGAGCTAGGCATTATTCCGTATCGATTTTCCGGTGGTGACGGCGGCGGCGATGGTTGGTCACTTGACGACAACAAAGGTTTGTCGGACCGAATCTTGTGCGTCATTCTAAGGATTGCAATCCAAGATCGTTTGTCCACCCGTGGATCAAGCTAATCTGTCTCATCCGCGGTATACTTATAAAGGATTAGTACTTTAGTTTCTCCTATTTGCATTTTTTATTAATTATCATGCAATTAAACCAACGATGCTCTATGGTTCTGAGTGTTGGGCAATGAATTGTGTACATGAGCAAAAAATGGGAGTTGCGGAGATAAGAATGTTTAGGTGGATGTGTGAACATACGAGACTGGATAAAATTCGGAATGAATGTATCAGGGATAAGACATGAGTAGCACCAATTGCAGAGAAGATGCGAGAAGCTCGACTAAGATGGTTTGGACACGTACAAAGGCATCTGTTAGGCGTTGTGAGAGTCTAGTCACTAAGGCATGCTAAATGAGGGAGGGGTAGACCAATAGACTTGGAATAAAACTATAAGAAAAGACATGATGTACTTAGGCATTAGTGAGATTATGACAAAAGATAGGGCACAATGGCGACAAAGGATCCATATAGCCGACCCCACTATAGTGGGATAAATGCTTGAGTGTTGTTGTTGTTGTCATCATGCGTTGATTTTTCTCCAGATTATTGTGTTCTTTGTGCCCCTGCAGTTATTGTGACTGTCCTGTGAGGATTGTGAGAAATCCGAACAATAACCTCATGTTGGGGAACACATGCAGTACGGTACCCTTAATACAGATCACGGGCCCTTCATCTACAACTAATTTGGTTTTAGGTTGGATGCATGCATATGTTTTAGCACGGTGGCAGGCACTAGAGAAGTCTGGTCAATTAGGTTTGGTTGATGAGATGATTATGTTGAGAATATAACATCATGTCAGGAAGCACATGTAGTCTAGTGCCCTTATTATAGATCATAGGCCTCCATCTACAAGTAATTTGGTTTTAGGTCGCATGCATATGTATGGTGGTAAGTACTAGAGAAGCCTTGTCAATTCGGTCAGGTTGATAAGATCGTTTGGTTGAGAATATAATATAATGCCAGGAAACATGTGGAGTCGGTACATTAAGGCTCTGTTTGGGGGGACTTATTTTCCCCGGTCAAGCGGTTATAAACGCATGAATCGGACCTTAATTAAGGTTTGGTTCATGCGGTCGTAACCGCTACACCGGTGAAAATAAGTCCCCCCAAACGGAGCCTAAATGTAAATCTTGGGCCTCTCCGCCAACAACCACTTTGGTTTTAGGTCCGATGCATGCATATGTTTTGGCAAACAGATAATAGAGAAGCCTAAGCCGAATAACCCACTCCCATTTTACTAATTAAAAAAATAACCTGCAGGTTAAAGAACAAAAACTCAGAAGGAGCATGCTAAAAAACAAGAATAGTAGAATTGTACATTTAACATATATCTCCGACCTCTCCACCTACAACAAATTCATTTTAGTTAGAATGCATAGATTCTAACAGTTCAAGATAGACGAACTCTAAACATAATTTCGATTCGGTAAGACTTTTCGGTTCGAAAAAAAACATCAAAACTAAACTATAAAAAATGTCAAATAGTGTGAACACCCAAAACCTGACAATAAATCCAAACGATTTATACGTGGGGAGAGTTCATGGTTACTTACAGTTCTGTACAAGTTGCAGCTGGAATACAACCAAGCCTGGATACTTGGGTCCAGTCTAGCTTCACCAGTTGCAAGAATTGCCTGGTAGACATAGCTGGAAGCCAAATGCAAGATTAGGTTGGCACCAGCTAACAAAATAAGCCTTTCCTGGCACGCATCTATGGCCGGGACGGACCGAGATACTTGTCCATAGATTCCTTCATGTGCTCCGGATCCAGGCTGTAGAAGGAAAATGGAGTGGAGTGAAGATTATATATTTAAAAACTATTAATTACCCAAATTTTCGCTCAGAGTTAGCATAATTATATGTTACACCCCTCTATCTTTTAAAATTATATAAATCTCCCTCTGGTTACATTCCATAACATGTACGTACAAAAATACCCTCTCAGGAGCTCCCCTACATGACAATATTTGTGTGCATGGGATAGAGGGGGTGCAATCTGTAATTTTGCAAACTTATCAGGGAGGCTGGGTAAACAGCCCTATTTCAAATAGAGAATTGATATAACACGTTATTCTGGGAGACACTAAGGTACCAAAAGAATCTTTATGAAAATTTCCAAAACAATTGCATGAACATTTGACAATTAAATTGACAATATGCCATGAAGAATTTTGTCAGCGAGCAGTAATTTATGCAAGAATTGTAATGCCAGTTAATAAATCGAATGCAACAGTTCAGTTTGTATGTATTTGAAAAAAAGTTCAAGGTTCAGAAATTTGCACAGAAAAGAATTGTAATGACCATTTTGTTCAATTGTTCGTCCACAATAATATAGAGGTCTGTCTTACGATCATTTTTTGATCATCCTGCGAACAATTTATGGTCAATCATTTTTGGGTCACCCTACAAGGCTACAATTATATGTTGGTATGTCCTGCTATAGTTTTTTGGTCATCCTACGAACAATTTATGGTTATTAACATTTTGTGGTCACCCTACAATAATTTTGGGTCATCCTTGGATTTTATGGTCATCCTGCTACCACTTCTTGATCTTCCCACCGCCACTTATGCATGGAAATACTGATGGTCTAGCAAACCAGTCATTAATGCATGCATATTACAATTTAAAAGATTGACTGTAGCTAATGATAAAAAGTACTTACAGGAGAACAGAAATCTATAAATAGAAAAGGCAATTCATCTATATGCCCAAAGAGAATTAGCTTCAACTGTCTTTGCGAATGCATTTTTACATCCCAATTTGATAAAAATATAATATTCAAATAGATTCTAAGGTGGGTTATACAAAGCCCATTTGAGGACCATTTATTTAGACCCTCTAAAGACTATTGATCTTGGACTAGCTTAGTTTTATGTCAATTTGAATGAAGGAACTAGGAAGCATGGTTATGTGCACATAAATCAAAATGGATTCTTGGGTCTGCCCTTTCTGATGTCTCTGACTTTGATTTGAGGGCATGATTTCACAGCAAACGTGATGGTATAGGAGGCCATTATTTCAGTGGTATCTGTGAGCAGTCACTTTGTGCATTTATTGTCAAAGGTTAGGTCTTTCTCCTCTGAGAGAAACCACTTTGTGCATAGTGCCAAAGGTTAGGTCTATTTTCAATCTTCCCCCGCCCATACCCCAATGATTGGGGACTATATGGGTTTTGTTGTTGTTGTTGGTTGGTTTCTCTTTAAGGTTCATAGAATATTATTTGAAAATATTAATGTAATCATCTAGTAAAATTAATGTAGACATTTACTCTCGGGTGAGAGCTCAAAAGTATTTTTTAAGTTTTAAGCTTAAAAAAATTGATTCGAGCTACTTGAAAGGCATCATATTTATATATGTTTGATACATTATATATCTCTCTACCATATATAAAGAAATACTATGGCCTGCAAATAACATGAGTTTTAAATTCGTGAAAATAATATAGGCCGTCGGATCTGTCTCAATAATCCAACCACCGTCAGATCTAGCTCAAAAAACCAGTTCCCTCTCTCTCCACATTTTTTTAGGTCTCCTAAACCTATAATTTTTGTAGGACACCTACCCTACAATGAGAAATTATCATTTTATCCTATAGATTCTTTAAAAAATTAAATGGGTGCAAAGCCAAAGCTCTGCATAACAGAGCCCATAACAATTGCCAACAAGATATAGTTCAGGTTTCTACGGAACTCACCAATTATTGAGTTCTCGTAGTCATATATAAATAATATATTTGCATATTGTTGGGCAATGTGAGACTATAGAGCAGGCGGGCCTAATATTTATTATAATTTTCAAACAAAATTTTTTTATTACCACCCTCTATTTATTATAATTTACCGGTGGTCCTATGTCGTTTACTAATTCCAGCTAATCTAAAGCCAACTATTGATTTATCCCGTCATTTCGGTGTTTCTATCTTCCCCAACCCTAGTAATAAATCCGCAGGCATCGGCGATGAAACTCATATGCAAGAAATCAATCTTCACTTCAATCTCGCATGCCCTAGCACAAAAATGAATGACTCTAACAGAGTCTTCTTCCATTCGTGTGGATCTCGCATGACCTAGCTACTCCTTCGACGTGGTTGACGGTTGGCTCCTCCAGGAGCAGTGGTGAAGTCCTCGACAACCTCCACATCTGCCTTAGGTACATCTCTCCTTCCTTTCTCCCTTTTCAACTCTTTTCCACCTCAGATTATGCTTGCAAGGCTTTTTTCCTATCATCTTCCAACCCCACCATTTAGGGCATCCATGATTGATGACATGACGAAGCCATCGCCGGCGGGGTCTTGAAAATGGGAAACCTGCACAGTCATCTTTAGGTAATTCTCCATTTTATTTCCTTCTTCAACCATTTGTCCTCTTCCAATCGGGCTTCCCATGGAATGTTATCAGTTTTCCCTCTTCATGTAGGGCTTCACAACTATGGAACATAGCTTCATCCCTAGTGTTGGCTCAAGAATTTATCACTTCATGGTAGGTTTAAATATGCAATTTCAATTTAATCTTTCACAGTAAACTCTTTTGATCTCTTGAATAAATGTTTTTTGTTCTTGATTTGTTAGATTAGATATAGAATAATAGGACAGTTAAAGAAGTGTCCTAAGCTAAGAAAAAATTGTATGTGAAGAATAAATCTACGTTTTTCAAATGTGCCGAATTCTTTCCTTTTCTTTTGATTATTCAGTTCAAGTATGCGTGTATTTGCCGTGATTTAAGACCATCCAAGATATCATTCAAAGGCAAGAAATAATTGTGTTTATTTTCTATTAAATGTGTTACGGATACTCGCGGTGAACGTGGCACAGACCGATGAAGCTAAACCGGGTGCGTCGGGAGTGGCTTGGACCGACGAGGACGACCCAGGCGGGGTCAGCCCGAAGAATAATTAATATTAAAATTATGCTTTATGTTATTTTATATTTTCTGTTATTGACACCCTCCTCTATAAGAGAGGCTGATTTGGACTTGTAAGAGGATCTGGGATGAATGTTGTGGTTTCTCTCTTCTCTCTAAAACCCCAATCCCTCTCTCGCACTCTCCTCTTCTCTCTACCGCCGGCACCCCCCTCCTCTACTCGCTTTCACCCGGATTCCCTAGTTTGTATCCAATTTGGTTGACATCGGGACAACGTCCGCGCACCCTCCGCTGCCGGTGCTCCTAATCCTGTGCAAATTTCGACCCACTTTCGCAGTTTCCGCTCCGCGTCTTGGTCCGTTTTACGCGTAAGCCGACCTCCTATTTCGACAGATCGACGCTTTTTGCCCGCCTCCAACCGGATCGACCTAGCATCGGAACACCGCGACGTAGGAAGTTCGCGATCGACGCAGTCCGCACCGCCTCCAACCTGATCGGGGCTTTCTGCGACGATCGACGCAGGAAGACCGCCGCACTGTGCTTTTCCACCAAATCGCACCGCTGACTCCAGGCGCGTCCACCGCTTGCGCAGTTCCGTGATCCGCCGCCTGTCGCGATACTGTCCCGACTCACCTGATCCAGTTCCGCATCGCTCTTCGGTCCTGCTCCCTCATCCGCCACCGGCTCCTGATCCACTCCGGACAATCCAATCACGAGCTAGTTCCGCCCCGCATGTTCCGTCGCGCCCTTGCACCATCCACCGCTATGGCTCCTACGACCCGGTCCACTGTCGTTGTCGGAGGACTCCACCGAGGCCCTCCTCCGCCGCGTCGACGCCCAAGAATCCATGGTGGCCTCAATGCACGCACCCATTCTTGCCCTTCATGCGAAGTTCGACGCACTCCGGCCCGTCGCCGCCTCTTCAGCGAACGACTCCGTGTTCCCGGCCACCGACACGTCCATCCTAGGGGTGGCGCCTCCCCCTTACATTGGGAACTCCGCGGCCTCGCCGCTTCCCGGCCGGCCCGCCCTCGCTTTGGACCTCCCACTTTTGTCGGGGTGGACCCGATTGGGTGGATTGCCAAAGCAGAGCAGTACTTCAACCTCCACCATACTCCCGAGCAGGATAAAGTCTCTACTGCCATCGTGGGCCTCGACGGCTCCGCCCTTCATTGGGCGCGGTGGCTCCAACAGTCCAACCCGACGATCTCTTGGTCGGAGATCAAACAGGAGATGATCCGCCACAATGACAACAGCTATTCCGGATCCGCCATCGAATGCCTGTGTGGGGTCCACCAAACCGGTGCATTAGATGATAACATCGTTGAGTTTGTGGCCCTCGCCACCCATGTTTTGGGCTTACCGCCGAATCATTATCTCGGCTTCTTCATGCCGGGCCTCTTGCCCCACATCTGCTCCAGGCTCCGCACCCACCACCCCTAGATGGTTTCTGATGCCCTCGACATGGCCCGCCTTGTGGAGGCGGATTTGTATCCTCGACCACCGTCGTCGTCAGGCGTAACTCCGCCGGGGTGCCGACCGTGGCGGACCGTTACTCCAGATACACCAGCTTCTCAGCCTCCTCCAGCCGCTCCGCCAGGCCGACCAGCTCCTCCTTAGCGATTCTCCGCCCACGAGTTGGACAACCTCCGTCGAAAGGAGTTGTGTTTCTGCTGCCGTTAGCCCTATTGTCCTACCCACATCTGCGTGGTCAAGGAGTTCCGCGCCATCATCGGTGACGCCAACCTTGAGGTTACCTTAACTGACTTTGAGGACCTGGAGCTCTCACCGGAGGATATCCCTCTCGATTCCACCGCAGTTATATTCCACTGGTTGGAGCTATCTGGCACCTCGACGAGCGGTACCTCCGACCAACAGACCATGCAACTTCCGGGCACACTGCGGGATCGCCCAATCTCATCATGGTGGACAGCGACGCAAGCCACAACCTTATCTCTGAGCACCTGGTGCAGCATCTACGTCTTTCCTTGGTTCTCTCCCGGAAGTTTGGCAGTCGCATGGGGAGAGGGGCCCATAGCCCAACTCAGGGTTGGTTTGCACGTCGTCTCTCTCTATGGGCTCTATTCTGTGACTGCGGACGTCTACACATTTTGCTTAGGAGGCCTCGACGCCGTGCTGAGAGTGGCTTAGCTCCGCAAGCTCGGCGAGGTATGCGTCAACTGGGCGACTATGTCCATGCAGTTTCTACACGAGGGACAACCATGTCGTCTCGACGGTGACTCCGCCCTCCTACGCTCCCCGATCTCCCTCAACAAGGAACCAGATTCCTCTTCGGGATTGCCACCAGCTCAGCTTTCTCTGGTCCGGAAGAAAGACGACAGCTGGCGACGAACTACTTAGCAGTGCTACTTGGTTGTTGCTACCATCTTCACGGGGACTCTGGCACGTAGGAGATCCCAGTTGCTGGGTCTTACCGTCTGGAGTCCGATGCCACGAGGTTGTTCCAGGATCACTGTAGTCACCACCACTCAGACTACTACCTTGGGAACAAGACATATTTTCCAGACGGTGACAGTGTTACAGATACTCGCGGCGAACATGGCGCGGACCAATGAAGCTGAACCGGGTGCGGCGGGAGCGGCTTGGACCGACGAGGATGACCCAGGCGGGGTCGGCGCGGAGAATAATTAATATTCAATTTATGTTTTATGTTATTATATATATTTTGTTATTAACATCCCTCCTCTATAAGAGGGGCTGATTTGGACTTGTAAGAGAATCTGAGATGAATGTTGTGGTTTTCCTCTTCTCTCTAACCCAAATTCCTCTCCCTCTCTTTCTCTTCCAAATCTCTCTACCGCCGACACCCCCTCTCTACTGTTGGATTCTCTAGTTCGTATCAAAAAGTGATTATTATATTTGTGATTTTTTATTGTTTGGTGGATGATAATTGTGTTTCAGATCGGCGTGGTGGCAAAGGAGGTAAAAGCCGGCAATGAGCAAGACTATGAAGATCCTGATCATATTTCCTGCTCCACCTACTCCTTCGAAGGTACTAATCATGAATGTTTATTTCTATATATGATCATCATAATGATATATATGTTTATTAGCTTTGATTTGATAGCTTATAATTCACGAGACTTATGTTCTGCTACTCTGTTGTTAGCTCTTTTCTATATCTGGTCATCATATATAGAAGTAAATTCTTCCAAATATTGATGTCAGTTTGAATTTAATTATATCCTTAGATTAAAACCACCTAATATCATAGTTAGGGATAAAGCGAAGCGCCATCATGGTCGCAGTTAGGGATAGGGGCGAAGCCCCATCACTATCGTAGTTATGGTTGGGATGAATCCCCGTCAAGGTCATAGTTATGAATAGGGGCGCAACCCGGTTGCATGCGGGAGTTGTCTGCAAGAGAGCAATCGAACATAGGATCGAAGCCCCACGAGAGGTGTCGCGCCGGGGCAGTGCCACGATCGAGGCACAGTCGTGCAGGGCACGTCGAACAGGGCCTCCCGTACGAATATCACCGCCCGCCGAATGTTGTCTGGGATAGGGGAGGAGCCCCGTGCCTGTTACTCGTGTGTGTGTTTATACACAAACACAAGCATGAGCAGTTTGGCACAGATCACTCTTCGCGAAAAGACCTTGAGCGACTGATATAAAGACGTCTCCACACTGCACACTGAGCTTTGTTAGTGTCGTAGCGGCGAGGGTAATATCGCGTGGGACATGGGGTCCTCCATGCTAAACTGCTAGTAAATATAAACACATTTTTTACATGTTATAATTTTTTCCTATTCAATTATTTAGAATATAAGATATGTATTATCATAGATCATATCTGTTTTATTAAAGGTTTATTAATTTGACAACAATTATAAAGAAAATAAAATTTAACAAAAACCTTAGGCATTTTCCTGAAACTTCAAGCAATGATAGTCACTTTGCGCTTGCCTTCTATACCTGTTTTCAAATTTAGAATCTCTTAAGATGTCGAAGTTGAGAAGATGCAAAGCTAAATTTGGCATTTTATCTTTTTCTTCGAATGACCTACAAATAGTTTCAAGGTCATTGATGGAGATTGTTCACATGATATTGGAGGAGTGAATTGGGAACACAATTGTTGGATCATTAGATGGATGATCGGAGACCGAGACCTTATATATATTTTAAAATATTTTTTGGACTTATATTATGGAATTTATGGTGAGTCATCCGATCATGCGTTTAAGGCCATCAGATGACTTAACTTAAAAATCCCCCATATATAACATTTGGCTAGGGCACAGGGAGGGGGATCGAGGAATTAGGTATTCAAAAGCAGGCATCACATGGTATTCACCTTCCGACGAGTTCTTCTCCAACTGTTTCCGGCAATGAACCTTCTCTAGCCTCCTCCCACCACTTACTCCCCTTCAGTGTTCCCAACCCACCGACAGCTACCTACTACCCCCTTCACTGAGGTTTGAGCCCCCAGACATTGGAGTTCCCTTTCCTTGTCACCGCCAGCCTCCTCCCAACCCCACCACCGCTAGCCATTATTCCCTCCCCTAGACCCTTCCAGTCCTCCGACAACCTCCCCGCACCCTCTACAGCTATTGCCATCCTTTCCATAGCCCTCCACTGCCGCAACATCTCCTCCCCTCCCCTCTGCATCTACCTTACCCACAGTTAAGCCCACTCCATCCACTCCACTACCTCCAGACCCGCCACCCACCTACCACTGATTCAGACAGTCATGCCATAGCCTCCTCGTGCTTCTACGACATCCACCACACCTTTCCACAACCACCAAATCTTCTTCCATTGACGACACTAATCACTGAATGAGTTTACATTTCAGTTTCATTCTCTTTTACATTTTATGAGTATTCCTATTTATTACTAGTAATATTTTGCTCAATTTATTTGCTTAGTTTCTTTCAATGGACTCGTATGTCTTATTCGCCTAATACTCATTATTTTAGTATTCTTAATTATATGCAATTATTATTTGTTGCCAAATTAAAATCAACTGTAATCAATTATGGTTGTCTTATGCAAGTTTTGAAGTTTTAATATTTAATTAATTACTTGTCGGAGTTAATTGCAGGAGTGGATTGACACACTGCATTTGCATCAGGGTTAGGTTTATGTTGTGAGCTTCCCGTTCATTGGATTGTGTGATGCATGCGTGCTTGCATTTCTTCTGCATCTCTTAGGGTCGTCGTAGATCTATTGCATTTGTTTGTGTACTTGCCCTTGCAATCTCATTATAGGGTTGGTCATGCCATTACACTCACCGTGACTTTTGTGCATTGCATCTAGCGTTAGGGCATCCCGCGTCCGCCACCAATAGATTCATCTTACATCAGTCACCCAACCTAAAGTTCAAACTTAAGGGGTCAAACAGAGCAATAATATAGATAAATAACAAAATTGGAATTGCCCGCTCAAGCTATTATTTACCCTTCGGCAAGAATACATATCTGTCGTTGAGTATAATGATCGTTTTGATGAGTTAGTAATGAGGAGCGACATCCGAGAAAAGCCAACTATGACCACTTCCCGTTCGGTCTGGGCTACGAGCAGAGATACGTATTGAGTTGACCTATCACTAGAGTCCCTAGATCAGATATATCAGCTCACTTTTCATTGAGATCCACTAGAGTTAGTCAAGTGGGCTCGCACCATGACCATCCCTCCATGAGTCCTACACGGCCTAGGGCCACCACTCCGCCTACTTGTGTCCCCCTGTACACAAATGACATGACTGATGGTACAGAGTTATCCCATGCAAGTGAGATTCTGTCTCATTAGTGGTTTGTTCTTTGAATCTGACTCATGCTCCATGACCCTGAAAGAGAGTGAGTGCGAGCAATCTGGTGATTCTATACTTATATGTCCTTTTATTGTAGTGATAGACCCCACCCTTTCTTGGCCTCATATGTTGACTTACGACCTCAACCATAAAATCACCTTGGAGATCATGTTCATTTGGGTGTACCCATGTTGTGGTGACGAGTCATACGAAGGGTGAGGGTCAATGTTCTGATGTTGTGTACTGTCCTCTCGGTGAGTCTTTTGTTGAGTTCCCGAGAGACCCATTTGACGAGCCGTCCTTTTCGGGAACCATTCACTTTAGTATGGATATTTTATGTCTTTGCATTGGTGATCACGTTGTTTGCGATGACTTTTCTTACATATCGTGAGTTGCATACTTGCATTCTTCTGTCACCATTTGCGACATTTATTTGGGTGTTGTCATCATCCATGACGAATATTTATATCTACCACCAGGTGAATCTCCTGATAATTCACATCCCATAGGAGGCATTTAGCATACTATAATTCCACAGCTCAATGTTGATGTTTTAGTCAATCATTTGGATGTTCTTCGTACACTCGATGAATATTTCTACACCCCGCCCAAAGAACCACTGAATAAATCGCCCATTTTCAAGAACCTTCATCACTAAATGGATTATGTGCTTAGTCTACCAGGTTGAGCATTGTTCATTTGCATCTATCGCGTGTTTGTATGACATACTCCGACGTAAAATTATATTAAATAATATACATTTTAAAACTTATGTGGGAAATCACATGAGAAAACAAATGTTTAATAAGGGTGATTGAGTGATGATTTCACATTATTTGAGAGGTTTCCATTGGGGACATAATGACGCGCAATGCCCGCCACAGGTGTATTCCCGCAGGAGGCGGTGATCTGTGACCCAGTCAGACGACCCGAGTCTGTGATTGTGTCCGAATGGTCGATCTGAGTCGATTTCATTTACTAATTTTTATGTTTTGAGTTGTATTTGACGCCCGATCGGCCCGAACAGTATGAGTTGTCTGATTCGGGTGCTTAAGTTGGTTTTATGAATATATGTATAATACAGGCAACGGTTATGGTTTTTAGGGTTATATATAATGAGACTGCAATTCAATGAGGGATCGAAGGTTTTGCAGTTGCACGAAACCGTCAGTCGCGTCTCCAGGTGTGACACATGGAGTGCTCTCCTTAGTGCGACGCCAAGGCCGTCCCTTCCTCCCTCCTCCACCGTCGGAGCACCGTAATACTACCACCTCCTCTCCCGAGTCCTCCCCAAGCTTCTTCGACAACACGTGCCACTGCTTCTCTTCCCCGCAGCCCTCTCTTCACTGGTGCGCTACTTGGATCCCTCCCCTCTTCCACCTTTGCCCCCATGTGGTCTCTAGCTATCCCTACCCCCGCTCCTCCCCCTACAATAGAACCACCTCCACATGTAAGTCGGGAGCCTCAATCATCCCTCTACCACCAGCCCCGTTCTCCCAACCGTGAATTCCCTACCCCCCCCCCACACACACACTTTCCCCTAACAGCCACCACATAGCCCACCCAAGCCTCAACCAGTCTAGAACTTGATGTAGGGTAGGGTGTGTAGTGAAGTCCTAGAATGCACGTTATTGGTGAGTGAAGGTGATTCCCGACTTCTCAACGACTCATTGCATGCACGACTCACAATTACACGCTATTGATTAGTTCCAAACAATTTAATAGCACAAATAACGTTGCATCAAATTATAAACGAGATGTAAAATTTCTTGTGGCTTACTCCGATGGAGGACCAAAACAAGCTCGCGGCGAATTAGACCTTGCAGTTAGAGATTTACCCAAGAACAAATGCGATATTAAATGAAATCCAAACAAAAATATAATAACCAAATCACCCAATGTTTAAAACCAATTAAACCATTAAAAAGACACACAAATAT